>JADLZK010010583.1:1200000-1555282 GCA_015847255.1 Hyparrhenia diplandra
ACGACTCATGTGAATATCTTTGGCTAAATCAAATAGTTACGGACGATCGCAATCATCGACGAAGTGAAAATCAACTTTTTGAAACTCGGGAGTTGGATCCCTAAGTCTAGGAGAAGAAGGAGATGCGCATTACTCGCTTGGAGAAATGGGGTCATATCTACATCGGCATCCCGGCTAGCACCACCGAAGTTCCCAATTTCTGCGAAGACCCAAAATTTTGTAAATATGCGGCTAGCGGAGTAAGTAGATCCGAGTCAGCCCGGTAGGAGCAAAAAGTCTTACAAATCTTCCTCACCTCTAAGTCCCGAAGCGAAGTACCAAAACTGCGGAGCCTCCAACGGAGCATCGACCTCAATTTGTCGATCAAATCTAAATTTTCAAGTAAAGAAGGAACCGCCTTCTTAGCCTTCTTCTTTCGAGGCTTCTGACCGACAACCTTAGAAGGTGTCTTCACGAGGAAGGCGGCTTCGTGGTGTTGTCTCTTTTTCTTTTCAAATCTTTACCACCATCGGCCTTGTCTTTCTTATCCTTCTTGCGAGCATAGGCGGGGGTGGTCGAACCTTATAAGTTATGTTAGCTAAATCAAAAAAATATGATTTAGCCTAACATAGTCCTTACCAATAATCTCGTCCATCCGCTTTTTTTTCGGTATGAAGGTACTTCCCAAGCAAGTCTGACCACCGCGCCGACATCGGCAACAAAATCTTCTTCATTCTTAAACCGTGAAGGCATCACGGTATCCCCTGTCAGAAAAATGTAATCCTTCTCCCTTATCTTCTTTGTGTGGTACCGAAGGAAATCCCAACCAAGCCTTAATGGCCGATACGGTACCGCTAGATACTCTTCAACAAGATCTCGAAGTCGATTGTTGGGAAATAACCCTCTTGAAAGCTTTCAAACACTCGGAACAAGACTTGGACTTGAAGGCTCGAGGCTTGCACTCAAAACGTTCTCGATGCATGCGAAGCCAAGGGATAAGTCTTAACAACTCCTTTCTTACCCTTGTTTTCTTCAACTAAAGGAACCTTATGGTAAAACCAATAGTTGGTCCAACCGTCTCGCCCACTTATTTTTCATATAGGGGAGAAATTTGCTTTTGGCCCCGAGCAGTCTTGAAAGCGCAACATCCAAAGTACAGCTTTTTATCAGATACGCGCTCAATTTTCTTCGACTTGAATTGAGTATGAAGCTCGTACAAAGAACAAAAAGCATCAATATCCGGTTTCACATTCCGACTCCGCACGACCCATAAGAAAACAGACAACTTGACTATTGCATTAGGAGTCAAGTGATGCATCTCAATGTTGAACTTCTTGAAAACTTCTTCGAGAAAATTTTGAGGGGGCATGCGAAGACCCGCATAAAAAGATCCTTAAAAACTATGCACTCATCGGGTTTAGGTTTAGGAACCTTCTCATCCGGCTCCTGGCTCAGATCGTGTCCCTCTCTCGAGGATTCCATCTTTAACCATTTGTTTCAAATCCTCCTCGGTCATTTTGCTACGACCAAAAGTAAGTGAAATCCTATCATCCGGTAATAACTTCGATTCTGGAAGCGTAGACGCCCGAGAGGCCACGCATCTAAATTATCCTGTTGAGAATTCACTTCTTCTTCTATTTCTTGCTCATGAGAATCGAGGCGGAGCATCTTCGACAAGTGCCATGCTAAAACAAAAAGAAAAAATCACCCAACAAAGTCATAGGAACTTCAAGCGGAAAAGATTGAAAGACACAAAATTCTTAAACTTCGATAGAAAAATATACCCGACTTAGAAGATCTACAAAAGTCCGCGCCAAAAAGACTTGACTTCAGCGAGAAAAAATTTAACCGCAAAACTTGACTTCGCTACCGGGAGAAAAATTCAAAAAGGTGGCCCCTCTTGAAAAAGATGAAGAAAACAGGGGGTGTTTCGCTATTTATAGACCTCTTCTGGTCAAACAGTCAAACTAGGCAAAAAAAAAAAAAATTAAAAAATTAAATTATTAAAGTCTAGCTTAAGATATCCGCGAAGTCACAACTCAAATAAAAGTCCAACTTCAAAGTCCGGGACGGCGTTTTTTGGATCGAAACAAAGTTTTGATAAAACTTATGATTCGTGGGTTTCATGCCTTTGAAGTCGGCCTTCACCAGGGGAGGGGTTGGGTTCTAACTTTGATTTCTCGATTTTAAACTTTCGTCCCGCACTTTTAAGATCTCAGGTATTGGATCATCCGCAAAACAAAAAGCCAAGATATGCGGCGAAGGTGGCTTCAGCGTGATTTTAACTTCGCGGGGAAAGTGACAAGAACAAGGTAGAGGAGAATAACCTAGAAGTCCGGCGAAGATAGCCATGGGAACTTCGCTACAAAGAGTACAAGTTATTATAGAAGCCAAGAAGACGTCGCGAAGCCAAACATTTCTACATTGGAGTCTCGCGAAGACAAGGAATGTGTCTTCGCGAAGAAGAACAAATTGTAGAGAATCTATTTTGAACTTTCTCGTATTTTTGACAACCACGGCCGGGGGTACTATAAATACCCCCCAGGCTCCTTTGTAATGTTCATGTTGAATGGCCACTTTGTAAACCATATCATCATCAATAACATATTGTGTTGAGCATTCACCCAACACACTTCTTGATCCCGACTCACTCATTTCCTTTTCCTTCGCTTGGCGAGGGGTCTAACGGTTTACCTTTTTGCCTTCTCTTGGTTCGTCCCATGGATCCTCTTATATCACCTCTTCTTTCTCAACTGCACCATTGAGTGATTGACTTGCTCCTTCCTACTTGAGGGGAGATAGATGAGGACAGGAGAGTTTTGATAGCGAGGGAGGCTGGGGCACATCTGTTGGTATCGTATTCGCATTCGCATCTTCTTCTTCTTCTTCGCTTTTGCTACGGGCTGTTCTTTCCTTTCCTTCCTTCCTGAAAGATTATAGCCCCTAAAATCTTTGGGTTGGCACGCATTCATGACAGAATGGGACTGTCATAGTCCGAGTCGCAATCAGAATCACAAGAGGAGAGAAGCTCAGGCCTTGCGATTTGATCTATCAGTTAGTTTGAAAAGCATTGTAGGTAGTTTGCAGTCTAACTTCTTTATTCAAATCAAACCTAGTTAACTGCCAAGCGTGGGTAGCACATGCATACATGGTTACTTCTTCCCTTACCTCCCTCCTGGCAAGAAAGCCATAGAAGGCGAGTCAAAAGATGTCAAAAAAAAAAAAAATATAGCCTGTGTTCTCCCAATATTTCCAAGTTCCAAAAAAGAGAGATGTTTCTTCAAAGAGCAAAGTAGAATTAGGCTTTCACCCTATCACCTGCCACCATATATTCCATATATAGCCACTTTCACCAAATATATCCCACACACATGCACATCTTGTTTGACTTTACAATATATACTTAGTAAGTATGTATGAGCTGTCTCCCCACCTATGAGCTCCACATAAGCCTTAGTTGTAGGATGAGAGAGAAGGCACGATGTACTCGCCTTGTTCCAAAAATACCACATATTTTAAAGAGAGAAGGCATAATACCATTATTGCCTTGGTAAGGATCCACAAATACCACATATGATGATGGAGAGGATCATACAATAGTGAACTCTAAGTTTTATTTTGAAAACTTTACAAAACTCAGGAATGATAGTTGATCAAAGGGGTAGAGACATAGTGTTTGACTTGATTGTTCTATCTTTCAATTGCTAAAGACCCATGTGAAGGCTATAAGCCCCATAGTTGAAGGCAAGTATGGGTAAGTTTGAAAGTCGAATGGTTTATTCTAATCCAGGAGGAGAATTTTTGTTTGAAAGCATGTATACTTTTAAGGCGTGAAAGCATTGAAGCAACTCCTAATCTAAGTTTGCTAAGCAGGCTTTGCTAAGGGACTAGCAAAGGGTAAGCTTGGGGGAGCTTGTTGACGGTAGATAACGCCAATATTTCATAGTTAAATAAACATGAAAAATGATATGAAAGGATGATTTCACTAGAGTCTAGGGTTTGATTCTAACAAGTTCCACGAGTTTTAGTGTTCTCACTTGTTTTGCAAGATTTGTTAATTTTTCACCAAATAAAAAGTATCTCAAATGATGATTTGTTGTGCACCATTGCGAAGAGCTCATCGAGACGATCAAAACAGGACCTAGCATTTGCCATGTTTGGAGTCTAGAATCGAAAGATATGAATTTCACAAGCTAACATACACTAGAAGACATTGGAGGACGCCACGCTGAAGGTGGGTGTAACACCCGTGTTTTTGCATCATTTTAAAAATCACTAAGAATTTTAACTTTTTATAATTCACCACTAAAACCTGACCAGTTTATTTTCCGCACAACCAAAAAAAATATTTTCTAAAAACCCCTGCATTAAACTTCACCATATAGATTTAGGTTTTATGATTGAATGCTTGTTTGATTGTTTGCATGTTTGTTACGCTAGAATTTATTTTGGCATCAAATAATATTCCTTGTCATCCCCACCAAATACCCCTCCTTGACCCTTCTTTTGTTTCACCAACCACCAAATCTCCAACCAATCCTATTATCCAACGCTATTTCAAATATGCTTAGTTTATTTCATTTTCTGGGAATATATATATACGAAAGGCATGTCATATATCCACATAGATATATGTCTGCGTATATGGAAGTATATACGTATACACATATAACCATCAACGAAGGAGCATATACACATGTGAATAAACACGAAGGACAATATACATATATATATATGTATATAAGTACATGTGAGTGCATGTGTATGTATATGTACTAGGTAAGTGCCCGTGCTTTTGCTACAGGTAATAAAATATTTTCAATGCAATAAAAGTAGAACAAAAACATAATTTGTTTATACCACTGCTAAATTATCCATGATGGATTCATTTGTGCATCAACACTTTTACTCAATAGGGGAATACGTAATTATGTATAGCTCACATGAACATGCATAGTTTGTGCAAAACTGACTTGTGCAAGTAGCAAGTACTATTTACTCCAAGCCAATGACACTGCATAAACCCTCATTTTGACGCAAATTAGCAGAAGTGGCAACAGCAAATCCACCTCCAGGAAGTAGTATATACAGGGTGCTTATTTTAATTTTGGTAGAGTTATCAAGTAAATATACTAATTTCAGTAGAGTTATCGAGTAAATATAATGCAGGTCTCAATCTCTACATGATGGGGCACCAGGATCAGTTTGAGGCTAAACTCTTGCTTGTCCAACAGGTTCAGCTTGCATTACCGCCAAAACCAAGTGCATCACTGCCAAAAATTCTAACCTGCAAGCACAGTGAAATGATCAAATAAATAGTCAAGGTTTCCGTCAAGCACCAAGTCTTGATTAGAAGCCGTGAGAAAAAAAAAAAAAAACTTGGGAGTGGACACTAAGTACTAACCAGAAACAAAAGAAAGTATTGACGTATTTGGAAACATCAAGGCTACACAAGAGTCACTACTTCTGGCTAAAAAGTAGCATATAAGGGATCTACAATATAATTAAGCTTCTCACTGCAGTTGCTTCAAACATTGAATTCCTATAATTTTTTCATCACTGGAAGTCATGGTGAGGATGGTTGATGGCTTAAGCATATTGCCAAATAGAAAAGAAAGATCAGCCAAATCTGTTTGAGCCTATAGCAATATATATGATCAGTTTGTTTAAAGATTCAGAGTTGCAGTTGCAGTACATTTGTACTACACTTGAAATTGATAGGCAATGATGCTGGTACAGAGAAAAAGATCCATGGAAGGATAATTCATTGCATAATAATGCAGTATAATTACCTGAGAATAAGTAAAACCCCTATGTTGTGAAAGTTGAAGGCACCTTAATCTGACAATTCCATGATAAGAACATTAATAAAGGAGAATGAATGAAGCTCACATCCATAAAGATAAAATTGATCTTAGACCATTGGAACCGAGATCACAAATCCAAATGAGTATAACTTATTTTTTTTTAAAGGGCAGCTATAATTCAAGCTGTATAAATTTTAGTGTAAATTGGGAAGGTTTATAATTTCTCTCTAGTCCTAATTGAACATATAACTTTGTTTTATCCAAGTGAGTTCATAATTTAGAACTTTTCACTTTGTCCGACAAAGATTATGGAAATAAGCATCACACAAACCAGTGAATAATTGGCACACTCAAGTAGTCACACAAACCAAAAATAACCATATGTTGCACCTTTCTCATTCCACGTATGGTAGCTTTGTAAGCCAATAGAGAATGTCGATCACCTGTCAATGATACAACATGGTGGTTCATTAGTATAATTTTTTAAAATCAGTGGCATGCCTGCATACTACTTTTTTTGCAACGAAGCGAGGACTGAAATTGAGTTATGCACAATATCGGACTACAGATGTTAAACCAAGAATAACAGAACACATGGATACAAGCAGAACACCGAGTGATCCCATCATGATTCATGAAAGATGATGATTCCTAGCGTAATATAAAAAGGCACAAACTGTGTTTAGCATGAGACTTTGCAGCTCCAAAATAATAACAAATCAGTAATTTTTAGCAATAATTTGTTGTTTAGTACCCAACAAAATAACAGGCTACACATTTGTCTAGCCTCACAAATCGATAGCAGACACAAGTTAATATTAGCAAATGCAAATAATTACTGCACTTCTATCTATCTATTTCCCTTCATTTGCCATTGCTCAAAGATAGTCCACTGCAAATAATCTCATGGCCCATGACACAAGAGCTTCAGAAAGGGAGTTCGAGTTCAGACCATGGAGATCAAAATTGCAACCCGTAGGCAAAGATGCTGCTGCATCCTTTTTCAGTCAAGGCTGGTTGCTAGTAGAGTTTCAGTTCGACCAATGCATTGTTCTCTAGAAATCATGGAACATGGATTGAAACTTGTAGCATTAATGTTGTTGAAAGTTTAAACTGAATATTTAGATGGCATGATAATATAAAATAAAATCCATGGATTGTTGACATATTTAGTCAAGAGGAAAAGAACTACTGCAAAGTGCATGCCACATATTATGTTGTCAGGACCAGTATTCACACTCTGCACACAGAACATATGGCACATGACACAAGAGCTGCTGTGAGCTCCAAACCTCTAACCCATATAAGCCATCAAACACTGGACACAAAGAGGAATGCAACATTAACAGACTCATTCAAATTCACCAATTAGCAAGTTGCTTCAGTTCATTAGGAGCTGGCATGTGATGCTTGGTTTTCGAATTTTTAGCTCCTTATGAAGCACTAAACAAGAGCAAATGGCTACAGCTGAACCAGTTCATCCACAAACCATTAGAGCAAATGGGCAAACTGATTAGAAAACCCTACAGTCACATGTCACATACGCTTGTGCAAATAAAACTCTCTATTTCAATTGGCAATATTCCTCAATCACCCCCGACCTATGGGGCCTTGGCTTAATAAAATCAGTCCCCACCCCACCTCACTATCACCTAATTAATTAAACTTGCTCTGTACACTCAAATCCAACCTACACCTGACTTTAATCCTAATCCACCCCGAACCAAATTCTAGAACCCGAACCAAAATGCATTATCCAGATAGAGGATGTAGCCAAGGGCCAAGAGAGATTTGATAGGGGAGGGAGAGGAAGACGTGCATCACCGAAAGGGAGCAGACGGCGGCAGCTTGGAGAAAACGGGGCTCCAGTGGCTTGCACGGGCAGCCTTCCTGGCGGCGACCCTAGCTAGCGAGGAGTCCACAGACTCTTGCGCGGTCCCTTGGCGGGCGGCGAGGTGGAGGCATTGCCCCAAGATATACACAATGGAGGGCGGGCAACTGTGACGTCTGGCTACGACGGCACAGGAGGAAGATGATATGGAAGGGGAGAGGAGCGAGATGCGCAACGTCTGGCTGCGCCTGGCGGAGACGGAGAGCTTGCCGCGTCCGATGGCCTCCCTCCTCCTGCTGCGCCTGGAGGTCCCGGCAGGGGCTGGTGCAGGGACAGCGCGAGCACCGGGCGTCGGCAGCAGCCGAGGGGCAGCAGGAGCAGGGTGGGCATGGGCGTCAATGGCTGCCGGGCGGCAGGGGCAGTGAGGGCGCGGGGCTCAGATATCTGCCATCTGCTCGATTGAGGCGTCCGGTGCTACTCGCTGGCCCGTGATCCCGGCACGCCATCGCCGCCGCAAACCCTAGGAGCCGCGGAGCCGACTATGGATGGAGAGTTTGGGCGACAGCGTGACTGGGTGGGGCTCTTGCGTCGGCGGTGGAGGCGCGGGGCCGCAGCGTCCTAGGAGGGGAGGGAGGGGACGGGCGGGGAGGGGTGGCACCAAGCATCGGCTGGGGAGGGCGTGGAGCTGCGTGGGAGAGGGTGCGGGGTGGTGGGGCCTACATGTCGGCGCCAAATTCCAAGAGGAAGCGGGGCGATGGAGTTGCTGGGTGAGCGAGCGAGCGAGCGAGGAGAGTCGGGTGTGGACGATTGCTTTTGGGGCTTTTTAGTACTTGGGATTGGGATAGGTGGGTATACACGAGGAGCCTGCCGTCGTCGCTCCGCTCTTCCGCCCCAAGGCCGCCGCGCCGCTCGGGGTCAGCACGCTTCAGCGCCCCGCGCGCGCCCTCCTTCCGGCGAGGGTCACGCTACCAAACACTGGCGACTCCTCCCTGCTCCCGCCCTGCTCCGTTCCCCATCTCTCCTCCTCTTTTCCCGGCACCGCTGGCATGAGTGCGCCCGCCCACCACCGCCTCCGCCGTGTCTGGCCTCGCCGAGCGCCGCCACAGTGATGCGCCCGCGGTCACCACACGCCAAGTCGTAGTCCACCACCGCCGCCCGCGCTCTGCACCTGCCCACCACCAGCATGCCCACGACATTCGCGCAGCCGCCGCCCTGCCTCCACCTCGCTGAGCACCATCGCCGACCTACCGTACCACACTCAGCCAGCCCACCGCTCCGCCTTGCCTTCCCCTTGCCCTGCGACGGCTGGAACGCTGCGCCACCACTCGACCACCACCACCTTTGCCTGCCGCCACCACCGGCGCCGCGCTCCTCGACGCCGCCGAGCACACCCCTGCTTTTCGCTCTAATCGACCGAGCGGCCGAAAAGGGGAACGGGAAGGAACAGATCAACAGACGGATAAATATGGGGAGTTGGCATCCAGTGCCACCCGTCCCTTGGGTCCCACCTGTCAATGACACATGTGCCCCATTCCTTCCCTTCATCGGCCCATGGACCAGGAGTGCGTGAGCCAAAGGGGGAAAAGGGAATAGTCCACCGATCGGTGCATAGTCCACGGTAACACTGTCGATCAGCTCCCCTGAGGCCTGGGACCACGCGTCAGCCGGCTGCTAAAATGCTATGGCCACCCGGTGAGTGTACACGGTGGAGTGGAAAACTATTTTCCATGTATCAAAAATTTCCCAGAAAATTTGTACATAAACTAGGTACACTCATAACCCTACCCATGAATTGTCACCGTCATTGCATTTACCCAAAATTCTAGATTTAATTCCAAAGTATAATCCATTTATAAATTCCATATAAAACTTTGGAAATTCATATCTCCACCATCCTAACTCCAAATCACTCCGTTCAACTTCCATAATTCCTATAAAATCTTACCCTACATTTTCATACCATTGTTCCATTATTTGATGCCCATTTAAATTCTAGTTATATTTGTGCCTTTTATTTAATCGCGCACCGTAGTTAACGTAAACCCTAGCTACCCCCTTTTCCGCTAACCACCCAAAGACAGTATATTCGTGCATGCATGTACACCACCTCTCGTACATGAGTACTCAAATGTACATCTGCATGGTTAGTCCACATGCTAGGTATACGCGATAGGTGTGTATGTATACACATAAAATATAAATACGTATAAAAGATATACATATACATGTATGCCTATCGGGTTATCCCTATGCATGGCTAACCCCACTAACCTAGTTCTGTATACTCCGCGTGTGTTCCGCGACACATGCTCTTGTATACATGTCTTCACATACATAAGATATGCCCGATGCCCGGGTATACACTTATGTGTGGCTAACCCTAGATTAGGCCTCTGACCTCTCTAACCCTAGGCACATACATATGCATGTGCGTATGTGTCGCTAACCCTGTGCGGACCTGTAGGAAACCGACCATGCCATGTCTTTCAAATTCACATAATAGTGAAACTTAATAATGTGGTTCGGTTTTCCATCAGGCAACCGCACCGTGCTAACCCAGCCCGTAGGAACGTTGTTTGCTTTGATTGTTATGCTTGTGTTACAAGTTTGTTGCTACCAATGCTTGTGGTCGCCGGAGACGGCACGACCACCCGACGGATCCAGGAGGATTGCTACACCAAGCCATCGGAGTTAGGAGCACCGGGACCAAGAACCTTGGATATACTCGCCAAATGTAACGAGGCAAGTCTTAACCCCCACCCCTCTAATCGTAACCTAATTGAACATTGATAATCTTACGTAAAATCATGATCATAGCCTATTATATGTGGAATGTTTATATATGAGATTGATACATATATATATGTGATATATATATGATATTGTTGTGAATGATAAAGGAAAATTATTGAGATTTACAAATGAGATTGATGTGAATTCACTATACCACAACCTATCTAAAGCGAAGCTACGGATGGTCGCTATTAGTTAGTATAGCGACATACGAGGCGGTCGCTATAAACATATAGCGACCAATGTAGTCGGTCGATATAATTGGCGCCGCTATAAGTTTATAGCGACCAAATTACTTATAGCGACCGACCGTTTGACGATACGTCAAACATACAAATGCGGCAAACCATCCAACGCCCGATTACAACTTATAGCGACCAATGGTTTGACGCTATATATTATATAGCGACCAACCATCGGGGCGCTCTACATATAAGGAAATTACAGCATATATAATATATATAATTTATATCTTATACATTAATCTCATGATCAGTACTAATCACATGATCAATGAAGCATTCAATTGACAATTCCATTTCGAACAATACACAGTTATTTACGACACAAAAAGCTCATCATAACTAACACTTATATTCCACAAATATTATAGCCATAAGCAGGTACATTTGTACAATTGTGCTTTGGACAATCTACAAATCACCTACCACACAGCCCATGCACTTCTAAAGAGTTCACTATAAAGAAGGCTAAGCATGTATACATCATAGCAACTCAAAAGCTACAGACCGGGAACGCATCTTAGTCTGCCACGCCTTTTAGTCCATCTTCCATGATATGAGTACTTCTAATGGCTTGTTGACACCATCAAGCATGCTGCTTACTGCACCTCCCATTAACACATCTGGAAAAAGGAAGATTGTGTGACCAGCTATCTCAGGCAGCAGGTGGACTTGTGCAAGTAGACAATTCATAATAATTTAGGGACTATCCAAAGCATGTCTGACTGGTAAGTGTGACTAATAGTAGTTCTAATGGCAAAGCACTAAGTTTCTATTATCATGCAGTAGTTCAGCACAAACCTTGGTTCGAGGGTCTGGTATAGAAAGGATGAACTTCTTCCTATCTGCAAGTAACTGAATAAGATATCTGCCAAACAAGAACCTTGGCTGAAATGACAATATCAAATAAGTGTGACTGGTTTATTAATAGAGATATCTGGAAGTTGGCTGCAGCTAGAAATATATTATAACAACAATCTAGATTCTGCATCACAGCTAGCACTGATACTACAAGAGGAAACCCCCTTTAGCAACTCATATATTCTAACAACAAATTAGAACAAAGCAGTCAAGCAGTGCAGATAAAACCAAGAGTCTTCATTTGGATATTTATACTATACATCAGTGTGTCAAACATATTTTTTAGCATGGAACAATTATATTTAGTTTTGTCTAGCATAAGCATGCAGGATCCATCAGACGTCATCTTACATACATATGTGTTATTAACATCACAGAAAAAAAGAAAAAGTCCACATGTCTTGCCTAATATTCATCTCCTGTACATATTCAAAGTTTATCAGGATTAATTGAGGTATCAAACTTACACTTCAAAACTTCTACATTATCCACTAATATATTCAGTTCATATATAAGTGGACTATATAAAAACAACTAAGGCAATGCATACCTGGGCAGCTCTTCCATAACTAAAGTGAGTATGAAGTCCAATAGAGGTTCCATGAAGGATGCTACAAACATATATATTTAGCTCTTGGTTGCCCCAAACATCCTTCATCCACTGCGTGCAAATTTATGGTACCAGATTTAGCTCAGGTGCTTCATCTTTGGAAAAATAATAAACATCGTACCTAACAAACAACAGGTTAAATGACAATGGATTACATTAGTTTTAATAAACAATGCTTGTGCCTCAACAACTAATGAATACGGCCAGTAGGTAATGCTAAATTGCTGGCTGCAAATAGCTTAATTTCAAAGTAACGCCAAGTCATTGACCATACTGTCAGGTACTAACATTGTCACCTTTCCCGTGCTTCATTGTGGTTAGTACCAGCAGGGTTTGGCTGGAGAGCAGCGGGCATCCTAGATTCCTAGCAAGTGCCATGACCTCGTCCTCTTCAGCCGCCACGCACGCGGCGACGGAGAAGGCAACCAGGCAACGAACTCACCTTGGCTGGGGAAGATGCGCATCGAAGGGTTACCGCGCTTGGATCCCACCGCCGCGGCCACCCAGAAATGCGGATCCCGCCACCGGCGACCCACGATGGGATCCCGCCATCCGCCATCTACTCATGGGAGCGGGGAAGCAAGTAAGGGAGAGAGGTCGCCCCAGATCTGGACTACTCATACCTTGTTGCCCGCCGGCTCATAGATGGACGCCAGAGGTCGCCGGTGGGGCGAGTGGGGGGCGCAGGGGAGACGTTGGGGAGGGGGGCGTGTTGGTATTTGTTAACCTACGGGGAATATTATGATGGATAATCCGCAGTTTAACGGATACTGGGTGAGCACTTCACCCGGGAATAGGGCTTTAAATATCGAATCCACAGGGAGAAGGTGAGAGGGTACGTCAAGGTGTATAGCTAAATCCAGAGTGGCTATAAAACTAGATTAAAAGAGAGGTAAGGAGTTCTATTAGGAAGGTCTTGTTCTCACTTCAAGTAAATCATTTGCACATTGTTCTTAAGAGGGGTTGTCATGAAGAAACTCTTAATAAAGGGAATCTACGCTAACAACGCTAGGGGCTCCTACGATTTCTATAAATGGGGGCGGGCGTGACAAAGGACTCAATGGCTTTGTCACCACCACGATCAGCCTTAACAAGTGTCTTCACCCCGGCCTATAGAAGGTATTCGTAATAAGCTAGTCAATCTAAGCACCACGCTTACATTAATCTAACAACTTCAACTCAAGAGCAACCAAGAATCAAAGTAATCTTATCAAAGAAATACGAACCTTAAGAACAATAGAGACAATACCACTTACTCGAATGGAAGTCGAACAATCCACAAGATCTCGAGTTGCGCTCCAATGGCACCAACTCGGAGGAAGAAGAAGATGGAGGCGCCGACAGCTCCGGGCCTTCCTTCAACTCCGCCTCAACCGCGCTCTAATTCTCTCAACTTGAAGCTCTACTCTCAACTCTAATCTAGGGCTTCTAGTTCTACATCTTGTCTAATCTTCTACTTCTAGTTCTTGAACTAGAGCTAAGGCCGTCGACTAGAGCTGGATCTCGACGTCGATATGATGATGAGTTGATCTCGAGATGATTGAAGCCGAGGGGCCGGGGGCTTGCTTATATAGTCAGGAGGAGGTGCAGTGTTGGATTTAGATCCATCTCGTGCTTCTACCGACGCCCTCGGATCAAACCGACATTAAACGACCGGATTAGATTGCGTCTTAGAGGCGGTGGAGGAACATTCAGGAAGCGGTATGCCGTGGCCGCCAAGCCGGGCCGCGGCCCGGATATATTGTCGATCGGCCCGGTGGGTCCCACCCTGGGCCCCGCGATCGCGTCGTGGCTTCACGGAGTCTTCTAGATGATGTTTTCTTGGTGTTAAGTTTCGATTTCACGTCGGGTGTAATCCGGAGCCTTCTAGACTTGTTTTGGAGTTGGATTGCATTACGTTCGTCCGTCGTATGACACGCCAATTACGGTGTGTTTTCCTATTAAGTCCCCGCAAATCACAACTTTACCAAAACTCGTGGAAATCGTTAGTAGAAACCCCTAATAAGGTTATCTAATTATATTTTAGTCCTTTTCCATGATTAGTTGACAATTAAAAGTATACGTTAACATGTGACAACAGGCGCCAGGAGAGCCACCAACCCGGGAGCCGGGGGAGAGCCGCCCCGGGAGCGCACGGGGAGCCGCTGGTCCGGTGGCGCCACGGGAGAGGAGATCCACGGCCCGGGCGGTGCGCCGGGAGCTGCCGGCCACGGGCGCGCTGGGGTGGGCGCACGACGGGAGGAGTGCGTAGGGAAGGAGGTGGACGGAGGGCCGTGCGACGGATCTTTGGTCGCCGCCGCCTTTGCCGCGACGGAGAGGGGTGGGTGGCGGCGGGACCAAGGAGTGGCGGCCGTGTGTGGGGCAACACTCGAGAGGGCTAGGTTTTCTAAATTGGATCCGTCCAAATTGTAAGCGAAATGGGCTAATTATGTGCGAGCAGGCCCAATTTGATGTCCCGACCGACTGTCCAACCTAGTTAATAAGTTATACCGAATCGACCGCCCAACGCTAAAACCCAAATAAAAATAGCGACCGACCATTTGATGAAATAATAAGATGTAGCGACCGACCGATGTTATTCGAGATATACCGACCGACCGTCCAACGCGATTTCGATATTTATACCGAACATTGGTTAGACGTCCAATTGGGCTGTGGTATAGTGATTATGGATAAGATTGTTGATGAATGAGATGAAGGCTATGATGATGATTAACTATGAGAATATGGGATAATAATAATAGCATGAACCTAACCAACAAAAGAGGTGAGTGGTGGTAGTCTGGATATGCCTAAATACCACATCAGGAATCACCACTGGATATGCCTAAATACCACATCAGGAATCACCGCGAGGGGTTCCTACGGAAAGATACTTGCCTTGTAAGGACCGGTTCGTAGACCATCTCGCCTAGTGAGATATTACGTACAGCCACATGTCTGATATGGGCAGACTGGATCTCACACCCCGTTGGATTGAAGTATAATTTCTGACCTAGGAGGCCGGAGGAAGGCAAATGGTCTATCAGGAGCAGACATGGGGAG
This sequence comes from Hyparrhenia diplandra, assembly GCA_015847255.1. Lineage (NCBI taxonomy): Eukaryota > Viridiplantae > Streptophyta > Magnoliopsida > Poales > Poaceae > Hyparrhenia > Hyparrhenia diplandra. The sequence goes on from JADLZK010010583.1 coordinate 1,215,169, forward strand.
ACTGGCCCATGGTCCGATTGGTGTGGATGCTATGTGATCTTCCATGTTAAATTAGTTGGGCGTAGTGATGCCGATATTTTAGAGGATGTTGTTAGTCCTGACTTTGTTGATTTGATATATGTGTTGGGTAATAAGGTATTACCCGTAATGCTAGTGGTGATAAGGTATCACCGTGTTGTTGTGGATGATGCGTCATCCTGTTGTCCAATCGCTGAGAAGCCATGGTGGAAATTATATGGATATCTAGGTTGGCTACCAAGCGGGTACGGGATCTCGTTAGGCCTGTCTAAGCCCGCTCGTGATGGCAAGGACAACGCCTATCATCTAGGGAAATTTATACAACCTCTATAGAGTTTCTTGAATCTATTCGAATAGCCACGTCCTTAGAATGGGCAGATGCTAGATGAGGCCATCTATGATTAGATACCACATATAATTAAGATAATCTGGTATGTGATCTGTTAACTTGAGACTGGATGATTGATAATCAACCCGGGAACTAGTGAGAGTAGTCAAACTCTACTAGGGCCCAACCCATAATGGTATCTATCTTTCGGTTGGGACTTGCTGAGTATGAAAGTACTCACCCCTCTATCTCTATTTTTATAATTCTAGTTGTAGGAGTGTATCCAAGGATCAAGCTACAAAGGACTACACAAGGATAGAACCACAAGGAGTACTCCTGAAGACGGAGCTGAAGGAGCTGCATGAAGATGTTATGATCGAGTCATAGGAACGCGCTATAGGAAGAGTTTAGGGTTTGTCTGCACTGCAAGCTTGCCTGTAGGAATGAAGTCCTGATATAGGTTTGCTACGTAGGATCTCTGATAGATTTATGATGTTAGGCCTATGGCCGAGTCATGTAAACCCAAACCCTGTATCATGTTTTCTCATTAGCAATAAAAGTATAGTTTTTTATATCAATTCTTTGCTTAATTAGACGTATTTATGCATGATCTTGGAGCAAATACGTGTGATCAAGGATCCTTAGAAATGGGGGTCTAATAGTGGGGCCCACCTAGAATAGAGCCAGGGTGGCCGTCCCCACCCCTCAGGGCGGCCGGCCCTCAAATTTCATCAAATGCCACCTTCTTCTGGAAGCTTCCTCCACCGACCTATGAGATTGCATCTATACCATCCAATAAGGTCGGTTTGATCCGACCGCTATGATTCATTCCACCAGCCTATATAAGCAGAGGCAGACCTCCTCCCTAAAAACCCTAATTCATTATCTCTTAGTTAGAATTGATTGTAGAGGTGTCACAATGTAAGGATAACCTCTCTCTCAATGTTAGAGAATTAGATCCAGACACATTCAATGTAGTAGATTAGATCTAGTTGAGAGTTAGGAAGAGCGGAGCTGCACTCCAGTTCTGGAGGAGTCTTCAGAGTTGGTATGTCTTTATATCTTTTCTTTGCAAGACTTATGCTTTAATATATTTATCTTCTCTATTTACTTTCATGCCTTTAATGTGATTGGTTGGTATAGTTATTATGCCATTGCATGGGATCTTTGCTCGTATTGAGTGCTCTAGTTATTAATTGATATTAGAGTAGTAATCCATAGTGTAGACATGGTGTCTAGACTATGGGTTACCTGAGGTTGCGGCCAATCTTCCAGTTAGTTATGGTAGCCCCAGAGGTGATAGCTCTATCAGGCCGTTGCAATCCACCACGTTAGGATTGGTGTTTCATAGAGCTTTAGGCAGCATTCCCCCAACTACCCCTTCCCAGTCTTTCTCGAGAGTTGGAAAGGTACTGCTGCTCCAAAGTGCTTTTGTGTGATTTCTATATTTATCCATGCTTTAGTTATCATAGAATCAAAGTAATAGCGAAGTATATTAGAAAACTTGATCTTTCCTGTTATCCTCTTAGTTATCTAAACTACTTTTTGTTCATAGTTTTCTTTTATGCACTATTATTCATAGTCTTATTTATATGAATCATTTACTCCCTCACTTTAGTCTAGTTGGTTTATTAAGTTAGTAGATACATGATTGTGAGTTATTAGATTCTTTAACCAAAGCTTCTCTGCAGACACGATACTCTAGAATACTCTTAAAAGCTACAATGGTGTTCTATACGCTTGCAGAATCCTTTATATTCTAATTGCACTTAACAAATACCAACACCAGGCTCCTCTCGCTCTATGGCAATGACAGTGCTGACAACGCGGTCAATGGTCAATATGTAGAGGAGAAGCGTCTCATCGAGTTTTGGTGCTGTGAGGATTAGCGGGGTGGTGAGGTATCTCTTGAGCTCTTTGAAGGCCTCATCCGCCATCGTCGTCGCACAAATTAATTGACGGCCTTGAGTAGCCAAAAGAAAGGGAGTCCTTTTTCCCCCAATCTAGAGATGAAATGCCCCATGTAACACCCGGCCCAATTTGGATGTGGCCCAGTTAGAGGCCTATGAGTGCAGAGTGCACATGTTTAGTACCACCTTGCTGGTTAAGCAAGGGTGGAGTTTAACTTATAAGCCTTCGTCTTCCAGCCCATAGCACCTTTCGGGTTAATCCTTTTACACGGCGAGGACGAAAGTGTGTTGTGGTGCTATGTGTGCGGCGTGCGGCGCCCTCGGAAGGGTCGCGGTGGCGGTGCGGCTTTGGAGGGCGGGTGTCACAAGTGGTATCGAGTCGACCCTTGCGGTTTCACGGGCTGGTGTAGTCGCAGATTGTTCGGGCATGGGGTACATGTGCCGACACTGGATGCCTGAGACGTGACCAAGAGGGAGGTCTGGTTAAGTTGGCGTTTCGACGAGGGCGCCGAGTCCTTTGAGGGGGTGTATGTAACACCCGGCCCAATTTGGATGTGGCCCGATTAGAGGCCAATGAGTGCAGAGTGCACATGTTTAGTACCACCTTTCGGCTAAGCAAGGGTGGAGCCAACTTATAAGCCTTTGTCTTCCGACCATAGCACCTTCGGGTTAATCCTTTTACACGGCGAGGGCGAAAAGTGTAGCTGTGGTGCTATGTGTGCGCGTCGCGCCCCTCGGAAGGGTCGTGCGGTGCGGCTTTTGGAGGCGGTGTCACACCCCGGGACCGCCACACATCCTTTGAGCTTCTAGATGTCCTTCACAGAGGTTGGCTTTGTCATTCTGGTGATTGCTGAATTTTTTTTTGGATTGGCTTTGATGCCCCTAGTGCGGACGATGTACCTGAGGAGTATTCCTGATGGGACACCGAAGATGCACTTGCTTGGATTCAGCTTCCACCTAAAGTCCTTGACCTACCAAGGGTTTCTTTGAGGTCGGCGATTAGGTCCCTGTTGACGGTCACCAACGATATATTTTTAACGTCAACATTCTACAAATAAGGGGGTGAAACTATACCTTACTACACACATATACTTTTATAACTCACATATTTCCACTTGTAGTGTCCAAATTATTATTGTGCAGATTTATATAAGAAACAAGTGGAAAATATACCAAAAGGCGCCTCCCTGGAAAGCGCATTCCTGAAGAACATCAAGCCCAAGGGAGAAATGGACCAAACACGCTAGAACCGGCGGGCCGAGCCAACTCCGCCCCTACAACTTTTCAGGCCCAACAATGCCACCCCTGCCGAAGCTCGAATTTTTTGTCAAACCCGGGGGTGCGCGCACCCCAAGGTGCGGCCGCACCCTCCCTGACGCGGCTCGGGCCCAGCTTCGGGGAGGCAGTTTGTTACCTTCCATACATGGCGTTGCCGACGTTGGTTGGTCGGTTTGGTAGTTTTGGAAGGTGTTCCCAGGTCGGTTTTGGCTCCTTCCATATGGGGAGGGGCATTTTCCAATGAGCCCCCTCTCCTCTACCTATAAAAGGAGGCCATCTCCCACCATTGTAACACACACCACACAATAGAGCCTCTCTCCCTTTTCTTCTTCTTCTTTTTCTTCTTCTTCTTCTTCTTTCTTCTTCTTCTTCTTCTTCTTCTTCTTCTTCTTCTTTTTAGTTTGTACTTAGGAGGAGTCTGGCAAGAATAATAAAAGGAGAGCAAGACATTTTGGAGCTATTCGGTATGAGCAATTTAGAGTTCTTCATCTTGTTCTTGTTCTCTACTTATCAATATAGTCATGTTCTTGAATTAGAGCAGAGTTCTTGTGATATAATCTTGGTTGAAGAACTAGTCTATAGTTCCTATATCATGATCTTGTCTTATAGAACTTTCGTGCTTAGTCTATCATACATACATGTTTAGACCAAAGAGCTAGATCGATATGATGAGTTCTATCTAGAGTTAGACTTGGTTAATCTTTGGGTTACGGGATTGGTAGTCGTTCCTTTGGGGCGGCGCTCTAGTAGAAGGACCCCGGGGACGGGTAAGCCTTGTTAACACGCTAGAGTGATAATCACTAGTGTAGGCGTGGTGTGCGGGCTAGGGGTTGCCTATCTTTTTGCGGTGCATCCCACGGTTGAGGGGTTAGGCGGCTTGGTCGTGACAAGCCTTGTCCGTCCCTTGAAATCCCCCACGTTCGGCCGCGTGTCGTAGAGCTAATTGCCAGACTCTGCCCAGTTGGGCGAGGGCCGGTGCCCGAAGTAATTCAGCAGAGACCTTGGCTATCTTGACTTAGAATCTCTAACCATAAAACATGTGTGTATCTGCTATCTTGACATGACTATTTAGGATATGCCTGCTCCATGTTAGACTTATTCTTTTATTCATTCTTCTACCTTTATCTTTGAGATTGGCTTGAGTGTGTGTGTGTCAAGTTATCCTACTACCTATCCTAGTTTACCCCTTTTATGAGCATTGGTCCATTATACATTCGTGTTATCTTGTTCATGTCTCTATTAGATCCTTTTCCACCATGCCTTCCTTTGGGAAAATATAAAATAACGATACCACGAATACTTAGGGTGAAATGCTACAATGATAGATCCGTGCGCTTGCGGATGAATATCTTATTTGGCAAGATCTATCACCGTTGATGTACCTAGTGTTATCACCGACACGGTGGTTTCACTTAGGAATGTCAACGGCACATTTCGCGCCGTTATTGGAGATGGGTTCTAAACACTGTTTTCTAGTGATTGCGCTTAAGAAATGCAACAAGCATTTTCGGCGCCGTTGCCGGGGAAGGCATTGGTTTTTTATAAGGCATCTTTTTAGAACATGTTCGTCATGATAATATGCATGTGTAGTGACCTTTATTCATAACAGGTTTATCTAAAAATAAAACAAAATAACTAAAAAAATCTTTTATAAAAAAATTCTTATAAATAAAAAGCAAGGATATGTTATCAAGTTAGTATGCACCTTCGGGTATTCTTGTCGCTAACCATTTAAGGTGGAGACTAAGAAGAACAAAGGGGCACGCAACGCTTGAAAACATGGGGGCTACATCAACAAGAAAACTTTGATGCTCTTGGGCGGAGGAACGCACTCATAAGGAGACCTCGACCTTGCACACTCGACTTTTTCACGAAAAGTTCAAGTGTGAGAGGGAGGACGGTGATAATATCAAGTTCCACATACAAGGGGATCATATAAAAAAAAGAAGTGAAAAAAATGAGAAAAAAAAAAAAATAGAGATGAATAAAAGATTAGCCTCCCCTTGCTATAAAAGGAAAAAAAAAAAAAGGGAGCTAAAAAAAAAAAAAAAAAAGAAAAAAATAATAAAAAGGAGAGGGCGAGGTTGGGCCCACATGGCCAAAATAAACAATGAAGGCACCGACTCCACCCAAAGATTGCTTCCATATAAGCAAGAAGGGATCTTTCTCTCCCAAGGCTTTTTGTCGCAAGCACCAAGGCCTATGGTCGCACGTTCTTCGTGTGTGCCTTAGCCTTGGTGCTTACTGAGTGAGTTTGGTCTCCCTCCCTCTGCCGGTGTGAGGAAGTCATAAACCAAACCAAGATCATCATGCCATCGATGCAAAGCAACTCTCGAACTCTATCTTCAAACCGCCGGTCAAGTACACTTTCGGGCATGCGAAGGTCCAATAAAAGAAAAAAAAAAAAAGAAAGGGTAAAGGAAAGGAGGAACATCCTCCTTTACACCTTTGTGACCACTAAGGCCCATGGTCCATATACACTACATGTGTGTATCACCTAAGCCTTGTGGCCCGCCTAAGATGGATCACCAAGCTACCACTGCGGGAGTCTCAACGTTCTTTCCTTCATGCGCGGTTGGTACACACACACACTAAAGGTATACAAGGTAATAATTCACCAATTCTTTTTACTCATACTTATCTCCATAAAAAAATCATGTTTTCTTTGTTTATGAAATATGATCAGGGTTTGGATGTGTGCGCATGCGATACATCCATAGGTCTTTAAATCAAGCATGGTGCTTGGGTTAAAATGGTCTTCTTTAATCAAAATTTGACATGGTGTTGATATTTGATTAATGAACCTAGGGCCGACATCATAAAAGTAGAATTATTCTTTGATGGAGATAAAGCAAGGCTAGACTTACATTGCATCTTTATTTTAGCCTTGTTTGAGTTTGAAAAGTTTGGTGAAGCTTTTTGTCCTCCCTTTTATAATAAATTTCAAAAAAAAATTCTTGAACACCTAGCTTGCTCGAAATGCTCCTTCCTGCATATGCTTTGAATTTTAGTAATCACGAAGGATGGTAAGTCCACTTGTGAATCTACCATATACTAACCATGCGGGGAAAAGTCAAAAGAGCACGGGGTGAAACCCCGATCCGATGAAGCATTGAGCTAGCTTGGGGAGGACCCTACCAAGGTAATGAGAAACCTACACTCTCATCCTCTGTCCATTACCTTCCAAAAAAAGTGTTTCATAAAATATTTTATTATCAAAATAAACAAAAAATATTTACTACACAAAAATCTATAAGTAAATATTTTCGAAAAACTAAAATAAAAATCTTTATAAATAAAATAAATTCTTCTATGAAAAAAAAAACTAAGAAAAAAAATATTTTCCTCAATAAAACATATTTTTTTGAATAAATTTTTAGTATATAAAAAAACTATAATCATTTTGTTAAGCCTTGCAATGCCTTTATCTCCATTGGATGAATCTTGTTTTCATTTCATCGTCCTTTTTTCTATGTTGGCATGTTTTGGTTTGGAAGTTTTGGTTATTCGAATGATCATACTTCCATAGGCGTTTTGAATTAAGCATGGTGCTTAGGTCAAAAGTCTACCCTAATCAGATTAGACATGGAGTCTAGTTTGATTATTGAATCGAGCCGCTAGTGTAGAATTTGGTCGACCATATGGACTAACCCCGCGCAGAATTTATCAACTTCAAGAGGGTAAGTCCAAGAGACGATAATGGAGATCGGTTGTTGTTTGGTGAACCAAAAAAATATAATATAATAATAATAATAAATAAATAAAAATAAAAATAAAACCTTTGAAACCCCAAGAATGGTTGTCCCGTTCTTTCAAGATCATCACAAGACAAGCTTGGGGCGAAGTCTCCCGGCACGTTCAAAAGACGATGTTAATCAAAGATCCATTCATGGCGTTCACAAGCTAGCAACGTTCATAAATCGAAGGTAAGTCAAAAAGCTAGCTTGGGGAGGACTCCCACAAAGGTAACTTCGTATCTCACATTCCATTCGGTTATTTTCTTATCTTATATGAATGATGAGATATGAGAATAAAAAAAAAGGGGAAGAAGAAAAGAGAGAGAGGAGATTTATTCCACTCCATATATATGTGTTGTAGAAATGTTTAGTTCTAACCCCTGTTGAAATGATGAATAGTTACTCTTTTTTATGTTTTGCACATGTGCCTAGTTTATAATTCGAATTTCTCTAAAGTTTGGGTTTAGTGGCTAAATCTAAAAACTCATCCTAAAAAAAAAAAAGAACCTGATTCATGTGGGTTGCATAGGCTCTATCCAGTCTAAGTTGTTGCCAAGTATGATATGGTACAAATGGATTTACTATAATTTCATCCAAAAGAGAAACTTGACATCCGGGAATCTAATTTGAAAGAAAAGAGAAATGATATGGGCTATGCTAAGAAAAAAAAAAAAGAAAGAAAAGAGATAAAAAATGGACTGTGTCAGAGGGGCGAGTAGAGCCCACATCTCAAAAAAAAAAAAAAGAAAGAAAAGAAAGAGAGGAAATAAAAGAAAAAGTCTAGGGCGAGCAGAGCCCACCTCTCCAAAATATATATATATATATATAGCAATAAAGCCCATACTTTCTCAAAAAACAAAATAGAACTTAAATAAATAAATCCCGGATGAGAAAGTTGATCAAAAGGATGAATGAAAAGCATTTACATTATAACCGTTCTCTATCGGCAACCGCCCAAGGCTTTAAAAAGCTAAAAAGCCCCGCTACGATGAAAGGTAATAAAGGGTGAGCAAAAGGCATGCCATTTTATTCAAACTCTAAGTAGAAAGTCTTATTATAACCACGGCACTTGTGAAACATAATCGGCATAGTAGCAACTCACGATCAACAACCAAGTACTTATCTTTTGCTCGAGGACGCGCAAAGGGTAAGCTTGGGGAGTTTGTTGACGGTCACCAACGACATATTTTTAACGTCAACATTCTACAAATAAGGGGGTGAAACTATACCTTACTACACACATATACTTTTATAACTCACATATTTCCACTTGTAGTGTCTAAATTATTATTGTGCGATTTATATAAGAAACAAGTGGAAAATGTACCAAAAGGCGCCCCTGGAAAGCGCATTCTGAAGAACATCAAGCCCAAAGGGAGAAATGGACCAAACACGCAGACTGGGGCGAGCCAACGCCGCCCTACAACTTTTCGGGCCCAACAACGCCACCCGCGCGAAGCTCGAATTTTGTCCCGGACCGGGTGAAAGACGCGCAAGGTGCGCGCCGCACCCTCCACGACGTGGCTCGGGCCTAGCTTCGGGAGGCGGTTTGTTACCTTCCATACATGGCGTTGCCGACGTTGGTTGGTCGGTTTGGTAGTTTTGGAAGGTGTTCCTGTGTCGGTTTTGGCTCCTTCCATATGGGGAGGGACATTTTCCAATGAGCCCCCTCTCCTCTACCTATAAAAGGAGGCCATCTCCTACCATTGTAACACACACCACACAATAGAGCCTCTCTCCCTTTTCTTCTTCTTCTTCTTTTTCTTCTTCTTCTTCTTCTTCTTTCTTCTTCTTCTTCTTCTTCTTCTTCTTCTTCTTCTTCTTCTTCTTCTTCTTAGTTTGTACTTAGGAGGAGTCTGGCAAGAATAATATAAGGAGAGCAAGACATTTTGGAGCTATTCGGTATGAGCAATTTAGAGTTCTTCATCTTGTTCTTGTTCTCTACTTATCAATATAGTCATGTTCTTGAATTAGAGCAGAGTTCTTGTGATATAATCTTGGTTGAAGAACTAGTCTATAGTTCCTATATCATGATCTTGTCTTATAGAACTTCGTGCTTAGTCTATCATACATACATGTTTAGACCAAAGAGCTAGATCGATATGATGAGTTCTATCTAGAGTTAGACTTGGTTAATGCTGGGTTACGGGATTGGTAGTCGTTCCTTTGGGGCAGCGCTCTAGTAGAAGGACCCCGGGGACGGGTAAGCCTTGTTAACACGCTAGAGTGATAATCACTAGTGTAGGCGTGGTGTATGCAGGCTAGGGGTTGCCTATCTTTTGCGGTGCATCCCACGGTTGAGGGGGTAGGCGGTTTGGTCGTGACAAGCCTTGTCCGTCCCTTGAAATCCCCACGTTCGGGCTGTGTCGTAGAGCTAATTGGCGGACTACGCGCTTGGTTGGGTTGAGGGCCGGTGCCAGTAATTCAGCAGAGACCTTGGCTATCTTGACTTAGAATCTCTAACAATAAAACATGTGTGTATACGCTATCTTGACATGACTATTTAGGATATGCCTGCTCCATGTTAGACTTATTATTTTATTCATTCTTCTACCTTTATCTTTGAGATTGGCTTGAGTGTGTGTGTCAAGTTATCCTACTACCTATCCTATTTTACCCCTTTTATGAGCATTGGTCCATTATACATTCGTGTTATCTTGTTCATGTCTCTATTAGATCCTTTTCCACCATGCCTTCCTTTGGGAAAATATAAATAACGATACCCTGAATACTTTCGGGTGAAATGCTACAATGATAGATCCGTGCGCTTGCGGATGAATATCTTATTTGGCAAGATCTATCACCGTTGATGTACCTAGTGTTATCACCGACACGGTGGTTTCACTTAGGAATGTCTTGGCGCAGATTCGGGCGCCCGTTATTGGAGATGGGTTCTAAACCTGTTTCTAGTGATTGCGCTTAAGAAATGCAACAAGTCCCCCGCGATTTTGGACTTGATAACCACATCATCGATGTAGGCCACGGCATTGCGCAGAATCTATTTGCCAAGGCATGCCTAGATGGCGCATTGATATGTAGCTCTGATGTTTTTGAGGCTGAAGGACATCATGGTGTAGCAGTATGCGCTGAAGGGCGTAATGAATGACGTCTTGATTTGATCTTCTTCTTTCAATGCAATGCGGTGATAACCGGAATAGCGATGGAGGAAACAAATCATATGTTTACCCCCTGTATGATCAAGTTGGTCCGTTGTGTATGTATATTCTTATATTTAGATGTCATGCTAGCTTCTTACATACATGCCTTCCTTTGGGAAAAAAATATAAATAACAATACCACGATAATACTTCCGTGTGAAATGCTACAATGATAGATCTATGCGCTGCGAGATAAACATCTACTATGGCAAGATCTATCAACCGCTGTCCAACAGTGTCACTATTGGGATCTTTGATCCTTGTAATGATGTTGCAGGACGACGGTACAGTGCTCCTATCGCTATGGTTAGGAGTGGAATCACATTCCACTCTAGGTGTAGGATACGGAGTCTCGGGTCGGGCTATCAAAGTGACATTGTTGAGAATGGACTTTCTGTCTATTTCTAGTGATGATGCTGTGATATGCCAACAAGCATTTCTAGCGTGATTGCCTTTTTGGTGGTTGCGCTTAGAAAATGCAACAGCCGGCGTTCGGTCCGCCATGGCCGCCGCCACGTCGAAAGCTCGTCGCCGCCTTGTAGACTCGGTCTTAGGGTCGTTTTCTTCATGTTCTAGCATCGCCATGAGGTGCTCGAGCTAGGTATAAGAGGAATCGAGCCAAGGTGTTCCCGTTCACTTGAACCGCGTGCTCGCCGTCGTCGTGCTCATCGTCGACGGCCGGTTTGACGCCGTTCCGTGTCACCGACGCGTCGTTTTCTTTTGATTAAGCCGGGTTCTAGCACCGCTCCATCATTGTGGAGCTCATGCATGTCTTGGTTTACGCCGTCATCACGAGAACGGCTCGCCGCCATTCGCCGCCGAGCTGCGCCGCCACTCGCCGCCGTTCGTCGTCGCCGTCGACGCTAGGGGTTAGTTTGAGCTCGTGTTTTTCGTGGTAATCGATAGGTCTTGATGAGTAGAGCACGATAGTGTGCTTGTTTGGCCGTTTTGGTCCTTTGCCGGCACAAGTCCGCCGTCGATCTGCCGTCGCGCCGCCGCCCCCCTGTTTTTTGTGTCAGCGACACGCAGCGGGACCCAGCGGTCGGCGTTTTTCTTTATCTTTTTCTTTTTCTAGAAATGCATGCATAGCTTGTAAAATTCATAACTTGGTCATTTTAGCTCGGTTTTGAGTGAGACAAATTTTGTCATGTTTGTTATATTATGCTATATAGTATAAAAATATGAAACTACATTTTCTAATACTTTTTATTTATAGTTTTATTTATTCCAATAAATGCCATGTTAATAGGAAAATGTGTATTTTCTAAATGGTGCAAGATAAAAATATGCTTCCTATGCAAAATGTTCTTGTTTTTATGTGTACAGTAAGGGAAAAATATTGTTCATGCCATGTTCTGTTATAAAAGTATGAGTTTTGATTTATGTGCCATTTAGCTTGCATTTTGGGAAATTGCTAAGGAAACAAATAGAAGGAATTTAGTCATGGTAATTTTTGTGAATGCTTATGTTTCTATTAAGTAGCTGTTCATGCTCAGAAATCTGTTGTTTCACACTTTTCACAATACAAAGTATTTTCATGCTCATTTTCCATGCAATCTGTCTTTTTCAGTAGAGGATAAAATATGCATGTGTTTCTTGTGAAATTTTTATATTAGTGTTGTGATGCCAGTAAGATGCTCCTGTAATTTTTATAGATTTTTTTCTGAGGTGTTTGCATATATGTCTCTTTTTAAGTTGAAAGAAAAATGATTAATAAATGCATGATGACCATATGGTAAAAATAAAAGAGAGTGAAACTTTCTGTTATTTTCATGTTTAGAAACTGTTGGTAAGGTTAGTTTACTGGTTCCATGCTTTTCTACATTGAGCTACCATTTAATTGCTTTATAATTCTTTTTTTATGCCTTTCTATGTAATGCTTTATATTGCATCTATCATTTCATGTGGATTAGTTTATATTTTGTGCTGATCAGTAGGTTTATATGATGCATAATCCTCTCCTTTACTTGCTGTTCAAGGTTGGTAAGGTTTGCATGTTTAGTTTAAAAGTTATAAGTGTTGCATGTTTGCTTGTTACCCGAAAACAGATTGGCTATCTTGCTGTTTTACATGCAGTAGATGTTGGAATCTGGTAAAAAGTGAGTTTAATAAAGTTTGTAGATAATTTGCTGAGCTTTCCAACAAGTATTTGTTTGCTATTTTTGGATTTATAGAACTCAGTTACATCCATTTTTGTACTTGTCATGCTATGCTGTCCAATAAAATGTTTTTGTGTAGCTATGCATATGTGATGGTTGTTTAATATGGTTGTTTTATGTAGTGCTTAGTTTCTTTTACCACAGAAGAGATATGCACTTACTATAATCATGCATCATGATGCACTAATCTATCCTTCGTTAATTGTGCATTCATTATATTCATTCTTGCATATGCACCCATATCAGGATCGGAGGAGCTGGTTCAGGAGGTGATTGAGGAGCAGGAGGCCGAGCTTCGCCATCTAGGAGTGCAGTCTGAAGGTCCCACCGAAGGAGATGAACAGATCATCGAGCTTCCTGAGTGTCTTGATCACTTTCCCACCACTTTTCTGAAAGGCAAGCCCCGGTGCATCTTTGAACTTTCCTATGCTTTCTGAATTAACTTAATTGAGTATCTTTTTATGTTTGATGCATTAAGTGTAGGAGTTGTTCGATACCGTTGCTGCACATTATATCCTTGTTCACTCTGTTATCCTATCCTATTGTTAAGTCTAGGTTAAGTATACTTAGATATGATGATTTGTTAGTGAAGTGATATCCGGACACTTGTTGGAGTTGTGATGATTAGTCACATGGGTGACTAATAAGCTGATGAGTTATAATCATGAAATAAAATGTGACAACTAGACTAGGCGGAATTTGTGGTCCTCCACTTTGTGTCGATTAAGGACTGAATCTTTGTCGAAGCTTCATTCGGATTTGAAAGCACCTATCACTTAGTAGGTTACGTGGAGTCGCGGAACCACGGCTGAGTAGATCCTGGGTCGGGCCGGCACGTGGTCGCTTAACGCTCCTCATGGAGGAAGGAAGGATGTGCTTGGGCACGGGCAATGACCAAGAGTAAGCATGGCTTAGAGTTGGCATCCCGGTTGGCTCTTGATGACGGGGTTGCCGTCATGCCCGCGATACGCACCCGAACAGTTCCAAAAGTGACCTATGGCTGTGTTGGTATTTCTTAGCGTAAGCAAATAAGTCCGCAAGTGCACAGAATTACCGTTGTAGCCTTTACCCAGAAGTATTTAGGGTATCGTATCTCCACAGGGAATGAAGGTATTCTCTTCGAGCTAATTCACCCAAGGACAACACAAGGGTAGAGAAGGGAAGGTAGAGATGGATTCCTATAGCTCTAATGTCTTATGGGTAGTGATACTCTACTTCTACTTGCTCACTTCGGGCACCGGATCACACCTGGTCCGCCAGGTGATGCCGTCCTCCGGCTCTACTCCATAGCCGGACGTGGAGGAGTACAAGGGACGAACAAGGCTGTCACCACCTGTCGCCTACCTCACTACCGTAGGCTACACAGCAAACGAAGGTAGCCTATAGCCTAGACACCACGTCTACGCTATCGACTACTACACTAGCATCATACAGGAGCATCTGTCTTTATCAGGAGTCCTCTACAAGAGCATCTGCCATGGGGACGGACAATGAACCCGTAAACAAGTAAAGGTAAAGCTCAACTAAACAATGGACATAAAAGAATATATGAACCATGAACACTTACTTAGCCAAGATCCCGCTATAGAGCCAAGTACATGTCCGTAGAGGTACAAGCTCGGGGAGACACCGACAAGTCTGGCACTTCACCGCTCTCTCCCTCACATCTGGCTTCCACAACTCTAGATAGCTACTAGGGCATTGCCCTTTGGAAATGAAGCTCAAGTGTGTAAGTGCTCTTTCTCCTTTGTGTGTGTTGTGTTTGTGTGAGGGGGAGAGCATCTCCTTTTATAGGTAGAGGAGAGGGGGCTATTTGGAAGATTCCCTCCCTATATGCAAGCAAACCGCCTTCTACCTTCGCTAAATCAAGCATGCACCCCAGGAACCGCCTTGGTGACGTTGGTTGGAGGCCACACGCGAAAGATGGGGCCGAAGGGGCCTCCTTTGGGCCTGGCCGGACCAGTGCTCGGTCGGACAAGGGTCAGCTCCGTTGGGCCTCAAATTTTGTGGGCTCGTAGGCCTCATTGTGCGCATTTCAAAAAGTCCTGGGCAACATGAAATGGACTCCGGATGAGGAAGTTATGCCTAAAATACTCCAGGCTGCTCCTGCAGTCCAAACTGGACCCGAACTCGATTTGGGCCTCCACTTCTTGGGCTCTGATTGGCTTGATTATGTGCCTTGCTCCTCTTGGACTTGTGTATAATGGAAATATAGTTTGTAATTGTGTATCTTTGTTATATTTTCATGCTTTTCATGAATGCTCACCTGAAAAAGGTAAACTACCAAAACTCGTGGAACCGATTAGTTACAAACACTATTCCTAAGTTTGGTAGTCATATTTGTTATATTTTATTGAAATGTTGGTGATATAAATGTGCGTTAAGGACCGCCAACAAGTCCCCCACACTTAGTCCTTTGCTCGTCCTTGAGTAAAGTTCAAGACTAAGATGGGTCATCTCCTTGATATATAACCTGCATACAAGTTATTCCATGCTTCACTTGCACTTGTGAACTTTGAAGTATCTACCACATTATCTTGGGTAATTGAATAATGGAACAATATGGATTCAAATCCTCTTGCATCAATCAGCTTAGAAACTTAGCTCCTCAAATGATTCTCTCAAATCACTCAATTTGTGGTTGGTTTCTCACCAAGGCATATCAAAGTATTGCCTTGTTTTCTTTCCTGCTTCTAAAAAGCTTATATGGATCTTTGGGTAGGGAAAGATATGAAGACATACTTACTCTGCATTTGTTGGGTCAAACCTCGGATCCGAGGAGGAAGATGCCATACCCTTAGATCAAGATGTGCATGTGTGTGGATAGAACAATGTTAACCAATACTATACTCCTAGATATGAGTGATCTCCCTCATAAAAACTATATTCTTGAGAACATGGCTATCATTTTTTTTGCATGAGCCTTCATGTGCTCATCTTTTTTTATTCTTGGACCTTCATATGTCCATATTTTTTTTCTTTGGGACCTTCATGTGTCCCTATATACTTTTTCTCTTTTTTTTTTTTTGCATTTTTGCATAGCACATGTCTCTTAAACCATATATTGAGAGAGATCTCTATCTTGTAGATCATGGAGTACTTATTTCTAACACATATCTTTTTGTCTACTCCCGAGTGTAGGAGCAAATTTTTTTTTTGGTGGATGAAAGCATGTTTTAGCGTATTCCTAGTGTAGGAATAGTTTATATACGTAAGCGTGTATGTGATCTTGATCTTGGGGCATGATAACTTTCTCAACAAGGGTCAACAAGATTTGACAAAAACTCAATATAGCAATAAGTAGCATATATATATGGAGGTTTTAAACTTGATGCACTAGATATGGCTTTGGTAGGAATTTTCATATCATTGAGGAGCATGCTATTTGAATTTTGATTTTTAAAAACAAATCCCAAGTTCTTCATATAAAAGAGCAAGGTTCATATCATCCCGCTATATCACATATTCCAATTACTTAGATAGCATGGGGTCCCTATGATAAATTGTTCACAAGTTTTAGGAATATTGGCGAGGAATAAAGAGCATGCAAATTTTATCAAAGGATACCATGGAGATGGTGTGTCAAGAGTTTTGTCTTTTAATTTGTTTAATTTTAAATTTCATAACTTTAGGGATGTGAGGGTAGAGTTGCACAAACCTTTGTTGAAGATGAACGAGTCTTGTTAGGTCTAAATTGGATTGACTGAACCGGAGGTTCGGCCAGTCCAATCTGAAACCTTTTGCCTTGTCCTTCTTGCATCATGAATCACTTGATGTTGTGTAACGTGGGGAGATCTTGAATGTTTGTACATTGTGCTTGAGAGATCTCCCCCACACTTTTTTTCTTGTACCTAATTTATTCAAAGAAAAGAAACACAAAGCTCTACCCGGCTTGGATCTTTGGGGAGTTTTTATAATGTTTATTTTATTAGTTTGTTTATTTATTATTTTATTATTACTAAAAGTTTGCTCACCGAACTTTTATTAAAACTCAAACAAGGCTAAAATAAAGTTTGCAATATAAATCTAGCCTTAATTTATTTCCTAATCATAAATTACTTCTCTTGTTTATGAAAATAACTTCGAGTTCATTAATCAAAATTTAACACCATGTCAAAGTTTGATTAAAGAAGGCAATTTTAACCTAAGCACCATGCTTATGGATATATTTCTTGCGAATACATCCAAGCTAGAGCATATATCCAGAATAAGAGAAACATGAATTTGCATGACCTTATGGAGACAAAAAATGAGTATGGAGGTTGGTGAACATTTATTTCCTTTGCATACCGGATGTACTTACCGATAGCATTTTTGGATGAAACGTCGAAGTTGTCGCTACGGTTTGCATGATGGCTCGCCTAGGTGCATCTCAGGGGCCAAGGCCACACACACACACACAACTTAGTGTGTACGGGCCATGGTAGTTGTAAAGGATCGAGGCGAGCCCTTCTTGCTTGTAGAAGCAATGATGGGTGGAGTCAGGCGACACATTGGTATTTATCTTGGATATGTGGGGCCAGCCAGGGCTCTTCTCTCTTCTCCTATTTTTTCACTCTTTTTTTTTTCTTCTTCTTTCTTTTGTTTTCTAATTCATCATTTTTTATATATAATTTTTTTTTCTTTTTTTATTCTCCCTTTTTTTTCAATTCTTTTTTTCACTCTACTTTCTCTCTTTTTTTTTAACAAGGCAAAGCTGACATCATCTCTTTTTTTTTTCTCTTTTCTTCTTTTTTCAACCATAATGGCTCTTGGTGTGTATGAAACTCTGGCGAGACGCTCACCATCTTCCCCACACTTGAACTTTTGTGTAAAAGTCCAATATAGAGTTAGGTTCTCCATTCGAGTATGTTTCATCACCCAAGAACATCAATGCTTGTAGCCGATGCAGCTCCCATGTTCTCGGGCATCATATGCCCCTTTGTTCATCTTGTTCTTGACCTGAAATGGTTAGCGACAAGAATACCGAAGGTGCATACTAACTTGACAACATGCCCTTGCTATTATTAATAAGATTATTTTTTCATAATTTTTTTGTGACTTTAGCATAATGAGCAAGGTACAAGTATGAAATAAGGTAGAGAAACCAAGGTAGAAATGAATGAAGCATGTCATGAGATACTTTTTTTAGAGTATCACCCCACACTTGAATTTTGCATGACACAAAATCAAGTTTGGATGGTTACTCTCTCCATCAAATGTGCTTCATCATTTGAATGATGTTCGGTTGATTTTACCTTTGTGCTTCACCCTTCATTCTTTTTGTTCAAACCTGAAAGGTTAGTGACAAAAATACCCAAAGGAGCAATTTCACAAAGATGTCCTTAAACTCATTTTCAAAAGTCATGTTATTATTATTAGAGTTATTTATGAAAAGGAAATGTTTTTTATGATAAGCATGGTAAGATTTTTTTTTTTTTTTGAGATAATCTGGAGTATCTCCCGCAGTGCTTAAGTTAAGGTCTCAAGCTTGACCATGGGAAAACATCTTGCAGCTATTGTGGGGAAATTCTAGCTTCACCACTAAGAAATTAGCGTTATGCTTAAGTTGCAAGGTTAGCACCATTGTGCAACTACGGGATTTGCAATGTTTATGATAAACATAAGCATCCACAACCATGCTCTTAAAAAATTTGACAACGAGAATCAAGAGGTGGTTGTGATCCTCATAGAAGCACTCAACTAGAAGCAAAATGAACTCAGGAGAACCCAAAAGGCGAGCATGAAACATGAGAAGTTTCGGAAGGAAAGTTAACATGCTCGTTAGCGGATTCCTACTTAGTTTCGAGTTGTTGCTTCATGCATGTCCATGGCATGGGGGTTTTTTTTGAAGGATCAACATTGATTCTTGGCCATTCTCGAGAACAACATTTTGGTGGCCGGAGGGACATGGCTTTTGTTTGAGTGAGGGTAAAGATGCACGTTCTGTTTCACAAGGATGTGAAATGAATAGGGATATGCGTTTCTCCTCTTCAAACGGGTCCTTTGTTGGGATGTTGCTTTGCCACCGGACTTTTAGGGCATGGGTTCGAGTGGTGGAAGCAACTTCTCCCAATTTTTTCATCATTGCTCCCATAGGAAGGTTTTTCTTGAAAAGATTTTTGAGTGGGTAGCCTATCGGGAAGTTTGAAATTGAGGATGGGAAAGATATGGAAGTCCAAGAGAACCTCAGTTTTGTTAATTTCCAATGGCACGGCCCTTGTGATCCCACAGCACTCAAAGATAAGCCCTGACAGACTTTTGAAGAGTTTATCAGTTGGGACTAGCGCTATGTTTCCCAAAAGGGGTTTCGCTGAGAATTGTGACATGATATTAGTCCCAATTGTGAGGTTGTGTAGGGGCCTCCATGGAAGTCCCTTTAACGAACAAGGAATGGTCTTGGAAGGTGAAAGAATCAATTGCTTGAGGAAGAACATTTCACTTCCATTAACCATTTCCTTGACGGTTTAGCTCTAGGGAGGACTTCATTCATTGTGTGGTTTTTGTGCCATGAGAGGTTTGAGGTATTGCCATAATCCTCGAATTCAATCGGGAACTATGAAGGATGAAATATTCTGTCCTTCAGTGTTTGAGGTTTAGGTGAGGTCTCAACAGTTGATCCTAAGGATGGTAAAGGTATGGATTCGGCTGATGAGGGCTTCTCAAAGCTTGACATGCCCTTGTTTTGGTGGGGTTTGGGTTTTTACGACGGGAGAAGCATGCTTCTCAAGGATGTTATCAAGGATCTTCCTTTGTTCCATCGTAGTTTTATGTGTAAAGCGACCCTCCGGATAATCATGTCAAGGCATAGGGCAGCATTTATGCCAAGACCGAACAAAAGAGATGCAAAAGCACACTATCAGGTAATGACAAGTCTAGGGCCAGCATGTATTAACATTGAAAACCTAGCCCAGGCTGCACCTATGGACTCCTTCTCATTCTGCTCGAAATCGAGGATTGCCTTGGTAGGGAGTTGATATGGGACACGGGGAAGAATGCAAGAGAAAAATTGTCTTTAAGGTCTTCCCAATCTGCATGCGCACTTCCCACGGCATTAGTGAACCATTGTTTCACCTCCCCTATGAGGGAGAATGGAAACAAATTCCACTTGAGAATTTCTTGTGTCATGCCAGGAATGCATAGGCATGAACACATCTCCTCGA
The DNA here is from genome assembly GCA_015847255.1 of Hyparrhenia diplandra. Taxonomy (NCBI): domain Eukaryota; kingdom Viridiplantae; phylum Streptophyta; class Magnoliopsida; order Poales; family Poaceae; genus Hyparrhenia; species Hyparrhenia diplandra. The sequence continues at coordinate 1,234,899 of JADLZK010010583.1, forward strand.
AAACATGCAGGTGGCTAAAAGGATCTTCATTAACAAACCCTAAGAAGGGTTGTGCCTGAACATAGGCTTTTAAACTTGGGTGGAGTTCATCCCCGGATGAAAGTTTTCATTTTGAAAAAGATGGTGGCTCTGTGAACTCCCCTTTGAAGCAGAAGGATTTTCAAATTGAGTTGGCTTCATGACAGAAAAAGGAAAAGAAATAACTATTTTTGTTTTTCTAAAAGATACGAGGACAAACTAGGTTTGAAGAAGATAGCAACCATTCCTCAGCAACGGCGCCAGAAAGCTTGTTGGTATTTCTTAGCGTAAGCAGATAAGTCTGCAAGCGCATGGAATTACCGTTGTAGCCTTCACCTAGAAGTATTCAGGGTATCGTATCTCCATAGGGAATGGAGGTATTCTCTTCTAGCTAATTCACCCAAGGACAACACAAGGGTAGAGAATGGAAGGTAGAGATGGATTCCTATAGCTCTTATGTCATATGGGTAGTGATACTCTACTTCTACTTGCTTACTTCGGGCACCGGATCACACGTGGTCTGCCAGGTCATACCTGCCTCCAGCTCTACTCCATAGCCAGACGTGGAGGAGTATAAGGGACAAACAGGGCTGTCACCACCTGCCGCCTACCTCACTACCATAGGCTACACAGCAAACGAAGGTAGCCTATAGCCTAGACACCACGTCTAAGCTATCGACTACTACTCTAGCATCGTACTAGAACATCCATCTGTATCAGGAGTCCTCTACTAGAGCATCCGTGATGGGGACGGATGACGAACCCATAAACAAGTAAAGGTAAAGCTCAACTAAACAATAGACATAGAAGAATATATGAACCATGAACACTTACTTAGCCAAGATCCCGCTAAGGAGCCAAGTACATGCCCATAGAGGTACAAGCTCGGTGAGACACAGACAAGTCCGGCAGTTCCCTGCTCTCTCCCTCACATCTCGCTTCCACAACTCTAGATAGCTACTAGGGCGTTGCCCTTTGGAAATGAAGCTCAAGTGTGTAAGTGCTCTTTCTCCTTTGTGTGTGTTGTGTTTGTATGAGGGGGAGAGCATCTCCTTTTATAGGTAGAGGAGAGGCGGCTATTTGGAAGATTCTCTCCCTACATGCAAGCAAACCGCCTTCTACCTTCGCTAAATCGGGCATGCACCCCTCGAACCGCCTTTGGCAACGTCGGTTGGAGGCCACACGCGAAAGATGGGGCCGAATGGGCTCTTTTGGTCCGGCGGACAGGGGCTCGGCTAGACCGGGGTTAGCTCCATTGGGCCTCAAAATTTGTGGGATCATAGGCCTCATCATTAGCTTTTCGAAAAGTCCTGGGCAGCATGAAACAGACTCCGGATGAGGAAGTTATGCCCAAAATACTCCAATTTGCTCCTACAGTCCAAACCGGACCCGAACTCGATTTGGGCCTCCACTTCTTGGGCTTTGATTGGCTTGATTATGAGCCTTGCTCCTCTTGGACTTGTGTATAATGGAAATATAGTTTGTAATTGTGTATCTTTGTTATATTTTCATGCTTTTCATGAATGCTCTCTCTGAAAAAGGTAAATTACCAAAACTCGTGGAACCAATTAGTTACAAACACTATTCTTAAGTTTGGTAGTCATATTTGTTATATTTTATTGAAATATTGGTGATATAAATGTGCGTTAAGGACCGCCAACAGCCTGCCTTTGCAAAGTATGCTGGGTTTGTGATATGGTATTGTCCCTAGCTGGGTACTAATCGATTCGAAGTCGCCATCTCTCCGGACAAAGTGAGAAACCGTCTGTCTCCGCGGCACTGTAGATTTAATATTCATAATGGTAATTTATGGTTATTTATGCTGCTGTTTAAATATTAGACCAGATTACATTTATCGCTGTTATTAAATTTGTTGGGGATCATAGCTACGGATCCCCGACGGGACATGATGATAGCCCGAGAAAAACCCCAAATGGGCTAATTAGAAAACATGTCACCGGTAAGCCAACGGGCCTGCAATCCTCGAACGTCAAAGCTTCAGTTCACACGAGCCCCACCCAGGGCTCGGGCAAACTTTCGACTCGCCCGAGACCGCCCAAGGTCTTGGACAAGCCTCCGACTTGCCTGAGGACGTCGTAGGCCTTGGTGTGAACTTCTGACTCGCCTGGCGCTTCCGAGGACTTCAGTATGGCATCACTGCTCGCTTGGGCTCCAGCTAGGACAAGGACGGAGTTAGCAATCAATGCGCTCTGACGCCACCGCAATCCGGCTGCCATCCTGGCCAGCCTGACGATGACACGACCGCCGTCAAATCAAGCTTTATTGACCCCAGAGCCGAACGGGCAGGGCCGCCGTACACTGTTTCAACCACCCGAACTACTGTTCTGACTGCGACGACATGATGACCCCGACGCGTCCCATTGAAGCCCATACTTGTAGGTCTCAAGGCGAATAAACCAGGATGCTAGTAGGACCACCGAGCCACTATACGAGCCTCGGATCAATGCCCTCGGCCTCGGCACATCCCCTCAAGTCAAAAGCAGCAAGGACAGCTGTACCACCGAGACAGCGACCACACGACGACGAAGGTCTCGGGCGAGCAGGGCCCAGACGTACTTCATAAAATAGAAAAATACTCACATTGTAAACCGGAGCCCTCCCTTGACTATAAAGGGGAGCGACCGGGGCCTGGCGAGGCCAGGCCAACGCGCACACCTGCACACGCCTACACTGTTTTTCTTCTTTACTACAGCTCTATCACTCGCCTCACTCGTTTCTCAGAGACTTGGAGCTCCGGCTCCTCTCTCGCTAGCTTGTAAACCCCTACTACAAGCACATTTTGTGCAAGATAATACAAGATCATGCCGCACACTGGACGTCGGGCATCCATGTCTGAACCAGTATAAATCCCTTGTGTCCTTCTTGCATAACCATCTAGTTTGGGGAGCGCGCAGCATCATTTCACTAATCAGTAGCTTAGGACACCTTGGTTCTCGAAACACCGACAGTTGGCGTGCCAAACTTGTCATCCTGCTGCATCCCAGATGGCAGATCCCGAGCGCCCCATTCATCTTGGGAGGGTAATATGGTTTGGAAATCTAGAGTTCATGTCCCTAGGTTACCGCTATGACATGGTGCTCCTCCCTCCTAGGTCACGGGACAACGACGAGTACTACCTTTCCCAACAGGGAGGAGGCCCCCGGGGGCCGCACTCACACGCCATTCTCACCGGCCATGTCAATGGCGAAATAACCTCAACATCCTATGCCCCCGAGGACGACTCCCCTCGGGCCTCGAGGACCGCCAGGCCCTCCGCGCCAGGCTCACCGCTGACTACGCAGGAAGAATGAGAACCTGAGCCACTTACCCGCCTCAGCAGTCCACGTGCTACGGGTGCGGCTACTCTTCCTCCAGTGAACACCCGTCTCGGGGCTTCACGCCCGGACTACCAGGTCACCACCTCAGATCTACCTTGGATCTGATCACGACCACTCCAACCTCGGAGTACGCCCTCTTTGAAGACGGCGACCATGGTGCAGCCAGCCTGGGGCCATCCAAGTTTCACGACCCTATGCCTCCGGGCCAGCCCCTGGCTGTGCAGGATTATTATTATGCTCCTCTAAGCTCCAAGACCGGGGACAGCCATAGCGCACCCCTCGTGGAGCATCGTCCCGATGGGGGGCCATGGGGAATGATTGCCACAACCTTGCAACACTACCCCGCGACTAGCGCGCATGCATGGCCACGTCGCCATGGGCCACCCCGCGAGCAAGGATGAATCGTTCGACCCCACGGCAGATGCCCATCTCCCCAACCTCGGGGCATATGGGATTGATACATGGTCCTCGGCAGGCCCTCGATCGGCCATGCGACGCGCAAATGGAAGCGTGGCCAACCTAGGGTTTTCTCCATCGAAGGTGCCACGCCCTCCTGCCTCGACTGGTGAGAGGAAATGATCACCTTTGACCGTAGAGATCACCCCAGTCACCTCCCTTTTCCCAGATAGTACCCTCTCGTTGTTGACCCCGTCGTTGGCAACGTTAGGCTCACCAAGGTCCTCATGGATGAAGGGACTAGCGTAAATATCCTCTACGCCAGAACCCTAGACCTCCTTGGGATCAAGGAGTCACAGCTCTAGAGCCGCGGCTCGCCGCTTACTCTGGCAGAGCACCGGAAAGTGCATCACGGCACTCGGGCAAATCGATTTGCCAGATGCCTGTTTTGGGACTCCCACCAACTTCAGGAAGGAGACCCTAACCTTCGTCATAGTCGGCCTCCAAGGAGCCTACCACACCGTGTTGGGGAGGCCATCCCCAATTACACTTACCTCAAGCTCAAGATGCCGGGCCCCAATGGCGTCATCACCATCACCACCCCGTACAAACGTGCTTACCAATGCGACGTGGAGAGCATCAAGTATGCCGAAGCCCTAGCCAATTCGGAGACCTTCGTCGCCACCCATGACAGTCACATCATGGAGGCATCTGATCCTAAACCATACGTCGGCAGTTTCAAACCCACCGAAGAGGTCAAGTTGATTCTGCTCGACCCTGGTAGCCCTAACGATAGGATGCTCAGGATAAGCGCACACCTCAACCTAGGGCTGGAAGGCATACTCATTGGCTTCCTCCACAAGAACACGAGTGTATTTGTGTGGAGCCCCTTGGATATGCCCGGCATACCGAGGAGCATCGCCGAGCACAAATTGGACATTCACCCCGGCTCCAAGCCAGTAAACCAGTGCCTTCATCGGTTCGATGATGAAAAAGCGCAAGATCGTCGGGGAAGAGGTGCAAAAGCTCCTTGCGGTGGGTTTCATCAAGGAGGTCTTCCACCCGGAGTGGTTAGCTAACCCCGTGTTAGTAAAAAAAGAAAAGTGGGAAGTGGAGGATGTGCATAGACTACACTGGTCTAAATAAGGCATGTCCGAAGGTCCCCTTTCCTTTGCCCCGGATTGACCAAATTGTGGACTCTACCGTGGGGTGTGAGGTGCTATCGTTCCTTGACACCTACTCCGGCTACCACCAAATCAGGATGAAAGAATCGACTAGCTCGCCACCTCTTTCATCACGCCCTCAGAATATCTTGTTACACCACGATGCCATTCGCCTCGTAAAACACTGGGGAGCAACCTACCAACGCCGCATGCATGCCGCGTGTCTTTGGGGAGTTGATAGGCGGGACCGCCGAGGCCTATGTTGATGACATCATGGTCAAGATGGAGAAGGCGAAAGGCCTCATCGCCGACCTCGAGTCAACCTTCGAGTGCCTCAAAGAAAAATGCGTTAAGCTCAACCTGGAAAAATGCGTCTTTGGTGTACCCCGTGGTATGCTGTTAGGCTTCATTGTGTCCGAGCGTGGTATTGAGGCCAATCCGAAAAAGGTCTCGGCGGTAACTAACATGGGACCCATCAACGACCTGAAGGGCGCACAAAAGGTCATGGGGTGCCTCGTAGCACTAAGCCGGTTTATTTCGCGCCTCGGAAAAAAAGGTCTGCCCTTGTACCGGCTCTTGAGGAAAGCGGAGTGCTTTTCATGGACCCCTGAGGCCCAAGAGGCTCTTGACAAGCTAAAGGCAATGCTCACCATCCCGCCTATCTTGGTGCCCCCAACCAAGGCCAAGTCATTCACGCTCTACGCCGCGCAACGACACGGGTGGTCGGCCGCGCCATCGCCGTTCGCGGGCCCCGAACCGCCTCAACATTGGGCTTGGCGCACGTGCTAGGCCTGGTTCGGTCGAGCTTTGGCAGTCGGGCGTGTTTGGGCCCGAAAAGTGTTGTATCGGTGTTTGCCTCGGTCCAGTTGCGTCGTGTTGGGTCCTTTTCTCCCTTGGGTTGGTTATCTTCAGAATGCGCTTTCGAGGAGGGCCTTTTTGTACTATTTTACCCTTGTTTATGTATAATTCCTGCAAAGCATCTTAAAATACCAAAACTTGTAGAAAGTGTTAGCTTTGAGTCCTACCACTAAGTTTGATGGTCAAAAGAAAGCTTTTTATGCAGGTGTTGACGGTATTTTATATGTAGTAGGTGACCACAACAGAGTTCAAAGCTCATTGGGCTATTAAGAGATGGAAAGCTCATTGGGCTATTAAGAGATGGAACATGGACTTTGAAGCCACAGGAGAGAAAAAAGAAAAATGCAACTCTCAATTGGAAGAATAGAGAGAAAAAGCCTATCACAATTCAAAGATTTATAAAGAAAGGACTAAGAGATGTCATGACAAAAGAATCAAGAAGGAGTTTGCACTTGGAGTTAAGGTATTACTTTTTAATTCCAGGGCTAAATTATTCGGGCATGAAAAACTTCGAAAAAAGTGGGAAGGACCATTCACGGTAGTAAATACTTCATCACATGGAGCGGTAACTCTACAAACAAGCGAAGGTACGTTATTCGAGGTAAATGGTCATCATCTTAAAATTTTTTGAGCCCCGATATTCCTTCCGAAATAGTTGATAGTTTAGATTTTTGATTTTGCCTTGATTGCTTAGTTTTATTTACTATTACGTATTAGAATGACAAGATATGATTTTTGGGACATACATGGGGCTAGTAGGCAACACGACAAAACTGTTGGAATATTAGGCAATTTCCAGATTAATTCCATAATATAAATCATGATGAAGTGATCTACTAGAATAAGCATGTGAAGCAAACAAGCATGATTCAAAATCATATAAATGTATCATAGCATGATTGAACAACATAAAACATGGCATGATCATGGCAATCGGTGTAGGCACAACTAGCACAACACATACACCGTATAGATTGAATAGATTGAACATGTTGGATAATAAGATTAGATTACGATGTAATACCCGCCGATGTAGAAGTACATGGTGATGAAGATGCAAACGATGATCGCACGCCCTTGTAGATGATCCCGCGGCGCGAGCCTTACGACGACGAGAGACGACGTGCCGAGATTTGAGAGCGTCGCCAAGAGCGCTTCCCAAAAACCTTATTCGCCTTCTCCGGTGCAGGATCGCAAAGACGACGGTTCCGAGACCTGCCGCCCGGCCCGGCCGTGCACGCAAGCGATCGGGCCGAGATTGGCGACGGCGGCAAGCAGAAATGGAGAAGAGGAAAATACTATTTTACTACTTTAGGATTTTCTAATTGAAACTCCCAATTGTAGTTATTATGTTGTGTCTATTCCCAGTAGGCTTGGTACAATTATATAGGGAGGAGAACTCCTTACCTCTACATCAACTAGCAATATGGTACTAATTGATATTGCACCTCCCACCTTTACTCATGGGCTAAAACAATAAAGCCCATTAGGAACACAAATATTGGGCCTTTTGAGATTTATCGTAATTTCTTCATATGAATTTTAGGGGAACTATTCATATATAAATTCTAACAAAAACTCATCGTGAGAGGAGGCATGGCAGGGGCGACCGGCCTGAAGGGTGGGGTCGGCCGCCCTTGCCACGTGGCCATTCATGCCGCCTTTTCTCCCTTATCTCTTTTAAGTTTCCCTTATTATGGAATTTTATCCTAAGTCCCGATTGCGATTTCCTTCGTACGAATTCTTTTTAAAGTAAGTTTGACCCATCCTCCTGCTGGCTCTCCTATAAATACCTCCGTAGACCACCCCTCATTCTCATCTCATCTGAGCATTCTCTTCTTATTGTTGAGAAAGCCCTTCTAAATTAAAATTTTCTTGATGGCTGGTCATGATTCCGAGAAGAAGAAGGCTCTTGTGCCTCAGCAGAAGAGGCCCCTGTCAGCCATTCCGCCCGCTCTGGAAACCTGTGGTTCCCGGCCACCACAGTTTAAGGTGGATCCAACTTTTCTGGCTAGAGCACGTCAGCATGCTCAGGCAAGGCTTAATGAGCCGATTCACATTCCTGGAGTAATGAAGAAGCCGAAGATAGTGGTGCCTGAAGGAACTGAGCTGCTGCCGCCAAGGCCAAATGAAGTTCTGAAGGATGTGAAGCTCAATAAGTTTGGAGAAGTATCATGTGTGAAGTATGTTTCTACTACTCCTCGTTTGACCATAGACGGAATCCGCCTAGTAAAGTGCAGTACCTACCACGTCTAGCAGCACCAAAGCAGTCTCTGCCGAAGAGAGCAGCTCCAGCACCAGCACCTCCTGCAGAAGCCCCAAAGCGTGCAAGAAAGACGGTTGCAATGGTGGACGAGAAGGTCGACATGGTGCAAGACAACTTACAGATGGCCATACAAACTGGAACTGTCCAGGCTGAGTTAGTTAAAACGATATATGAGATGTTAGTTAAAATGATGAAGCGAGTTAAGAATCTGAGAGAAGATATGAACTTAGTGTTCAAGGTCATAGGCTTAGACGAATAGAGCCTAGAATTATCATAAGGCACGAATAAGTGAGTGAGTTAGTTTTAATTTTCAGTTTGAGTGTGCTAAATTTAGTTTAAAAATTAGGTTTGAATTTAAAGTTTGGTTTGAAGTGTGATTGTGTAATAAAAGTGCCTTATGAATAAAGTTACTATTAATGAATAAAGTTTTTATTTTGTGTCTTTATTATTATTAAAGTTTTAATTTTTCTGTTAATTATGAAGTTCTTATAAATGTTTATTTTATCTCTTTATTATTATTTTAGATATGCGTTTGTCTCCTCATTTTTTGCAGAAAAATAAATGAAAAAAAGACAAGTGTGGGGGATATACGCAATAGCACAGCCTAGAGTCAGGTTATGAATTCTAATGCTATCTAATTTATGCCTAAGCTGTTTAATTATAAAATACTTGCTGATTGCACGTATACTGTTTAGACTTATACTTGCGCTGTTAAAATTTACACTTGTGCTTTAACTATTAAAATCTTAAAATTTGTACTGTGTAATTAAACTTATGCTATTTAATTTATTACTTGACTGTCTCAATTTAATTTCAAATTGTCTTTATAAAATAAAATAAACTTTTAATTGAGACAGATAGATTATTTTTTGGTCATAACTTAAGTGATAGACTCACATAATGCTTTCCTGAAAATCTTGTTGTTGTTGGGAACTTAATTAATTAGGGACCCCATATTACTTAAGTTGTTATGGAATATGATATAGCAGAATAATGAGAACCTAATTCTTGATATCTTGTTACTAGAGAATTTTATTTTAAATGCTTAATATTTATAGCTATACTTCTCCTGTGATAATTGCAATGTCCTACCAAAGCCATACATGATTATTAGTTAAAAAAAAACAAGCTCGTAAGCTACTTATTTTATGTTGAGTTTTGTCAAACCTTATGGCCTGTGTAGTGAGGTTTATCATATTTAAGATCAAGATCACGTACACCCACATATATGTGCTGCTCTTACACTGAGAGTACGAAAAACATGTCAAGTTTCCATTCAAAAGTTTGTTCCTACAGACGGGAATAGATGCAAAAATCTTTAGGATTTATTAAATGCTCATTCTATTAATATCTCGTGTTATTAACTTTGTTGTAATAAAAGAAAAGGCATGGGCTATGCAAAATAAAGTATTTAAAAAGAGAGAGACAGAGAAAAAAAAAAAAAATGGACAAGTGTTCGCTATTAAAACAATGGGTACTTTGATGTCCGCCTCTTTAAAACAAAGAAGAGAAGAAGAGAAAGATAACCCATGGTCCTTATTCTTAAATGTTTTAAATATTAAAAGAAGAGAGAAAAGTTTCTATGAGCATAGTAGAATTAGGATTAGCCACTAAATTATTCACACACATGCACCTCTTGATCTTAGAGTATGATGTAACCCCCCGCATATATCTGAAGTTTTAATTTAACAATATATGCAAAGTAAAGTATGCTATATTTTTCGACATATCTGAAACTCCATATAAGCCTGTTAGAGAGAAAAGATATTTAAAGGCATTGTTAATGCCTTAGTAAGGATCCAAAAAATACCATATATATTGAGTGATTGGGAGTATCATTAATAGGAGAAGGTAAATTATGTTTTCTTTCAAAATCATTATAAGAACTCCGTTGACTTGATTAAAGGAAGAAAGGTGATCTGTTTCAAGCTGTTCTCGTTTCTTCAACCACCCAAAGTTTTGTGGTAGACACTTTGAATCCCGCAGTGTAGGAAAGACTAAGGAATAATTTTATGTTTGATGTCTTGACCTAAAGTTAAGTCTAAAGTAAACCATCCTTTTCTCAAGGACGCAGTAAAAGCCTAAGTGTGGGGAACTTGTTGATGGTAGATAAACTCTAAAATCAATTGTTAATTTTCCTATCAAACAATAGATCAATGCTATTAAAAGATGATTTTTACTAATGAATTCCACAAGTTTTGGTGTATACTTTTTTGCAGGATAATCTCCGAAAAGTGCGAAAAAGAGAGGAATTAAAGTACTAGAAGAAAAGAAACTTAACAGCAACATTAGTAGACATTAGAAGACTCTAAAAGACAAGAGAAGACGTCACGTCAAAGGTGGGACCCACACCTGACAAGGTGGGGTCGACGCCTCGACTTGTGGGGGCGGCCGCCCTAGCCCGGTGATGCCACGCGGTCCATCTTTTTTGGAACCTTCCTCCAACCGCCTTTGAGATTACATCTACACTATCAATTAAGGTCGGTTTGATCCAACGGCCGAGATTCTTCCTATGAGGCTATATAGCGCAGGCAGACCACCCCCTAAAACCCTAAGTCAGGTCTTCATGTTTAGAGCTAGAGAGCATAATTCCAATTAGCTACTACAGACCTTGATTAGCAATCAAGATTAAACTAGTTCTTAGAATTAATCTATTATTAGAAATAGAGAGATTAAGTAAGGAGTAGATCGAGAGGAGTTCCTACCTATCGATTCTTCTTTGCTATATTCTATGGGATCAAACTCTTCGTGAGAAGGGCTTGCTTCGAGATTATCCGTATTTAACTTTATAATTTAAGTAAGTTTTGGTTTATTTTGTTCTTCAAGTTTGTAACTCTCTTTTGAGTACTTCAATCCTGGTTTCTCTAGATTAAAAGAGTAATTTTAATTTAAGCATGGTGCTTAGATTAGGTTTGCTTGTGAATGCCCCTATTAGTTTGGATTCGTGGTAGTATCATAAAGATGGCTTTTATAGCTTTATTGAATCCCTCGTAGCCCACCTCTCGTTAATAGGCTTAATGGTAGATTTTTGTTCTTCTTATTAGAGTAACTCGTCTTGCTCTATTAAGAATTAGCGTCCATGATAGAACAAAGTATAATAAGGTTTACCAAGATTAGAATTAGGAAACCGTAAGTAATTTCCTTATCTAGCTAGTTTCTTAAGTACCTTGGTTGTGAAGTAGATTAAGTAAACCTAGTTATATTCACATACTGTTCCTTTGGGTTTGATATTTAAAACTAGGAGTTCATCTTTTGGTGAAGTGCTACAACAGTATTTCTATCTCGCGGCGCTTATGATATCTTATCTTTATTGTGTGCATATAATTTATACCAACACTACCCTTGGCGGGGCTTGCCGGGTGAGTGTTAGGAATATTTTCCCCACCGGGTAGTAATCGATTCGAATCGCTATCTCTCCCGGATAGTGAGAACTTGAGGGAACATGTTACAATAATGTAGCACACTAAATAAATAACAATGGTTGGATGATGTGATGATGATGAGTATCACCATGATGGTGAAGGTTGGACTTGATCCAATAGTCGAGGATTGGTTGTTTCATTTTATTACTTGTTTTAGAATAGATGCTAATATGATCTCTATATTATGGTAATTAAATTGATGCAAGTTATATTAGTAGTAAATTTATACTTGAGCCTTTATGCAAAAGAGTCAAGCTAGCCCCACTTATAAAGCCTTGCATGATCCTTGGTGTCTGCTTTTTTATTTTGAGTTATGTCGGGTAAGTCTAGCGGAGTACAACCTCATACTCAGAGTTTATTTACCCATGTTGCAGATAATCGCTATTATCGGGGTTGTTGGTGGGATGTGATCAAGACTCTAGCAATGTAATATATTTGGTTTCACACTTGGTTTCCAAAAGAACTTGCTTCGCTTACTTTCAAACTTGGTTTGTAATAATATATGGAACTCCAATGTATAGTAAGTTAATCACCTATGTTGTAATCTATGATGGCAAGTTTATGTGATACAATCGAATTAGTACGATCATGTATGTTGCAATGTTGGTTTGAAATCCTTCAAGATTTCGGGTGGTCGCGATTTTATATGACCTCAAGTTTGGAAAGTTGGTCATTTTCGATCGATTTTTGGACTTGTGCTCTTATAATTTTGTGTTCAGTCACAAAATCGATACCCGTGAATGCACCGGGTGAAAGCTACAATGGTACTTCCGTGCGCTTGTAGAATTATCCGCTTATTCTAAGAAATACCAACAAGCATTCTCGGCGCCGCTGTCGCGGAATGGTAGTCGTTCTAGAATCGACCAAGTTCGTCTCGTGTATCCTTTTACCTTTTTCTTTTTCCCCATCATATGCACCTTACCCCCACTACCATCCCTACCACATGGAGTCCACTCCAATCTATAAATTCTCCACTCCAAATGGTGATTCATTGGAGCCTCCACCATCATCCCATCCCATTCTTACAAAAAGCCTATGAGCTTCGCCCTACTTTCATAGCTATGGTTCGAGGGCAACTCTTCTCCGCCAAGAAGACTAAAAATCCTTATACCCACCTTCGTGAATTTGAGCACTTGTGTTCTTGCCTAATTATTTCTCGTCATGACACAAGAAACCATTAAGTTGAAACTGTTTCCGTTCTCCCTTTTGGGAAGAGTGAAACAATGGTATGCTCATATCGTAGGAGGTGTTCACGGAAATTGGGATGAACTTTGAGACAAATTTTGTTTTGCTTTCTTTCCTATTTCCTGAGTTGCCGCCCTTCGGATAGAACTTCTCACCTTTCAACAAAAGGAGAAGGAGACTTTAGGAGTAGCTTAGGCCAGGTTCCTAAGCCTTATCAATACCGGTCCAGACCTTTCCTTGCCCGACCATGTCCTTCTTCACCACTTCCATCTTGGTGTTAGCAAGGAAGATGCTCTCCAACTTGACCTATCTTCTGGAGGCTCGTTCATTTATAAATCCATTAGGGGAAAAGCCATTCTAGAGAAAATCCTTGAAAACACTCCCTACACTGGTATATATGACGAGTTTCCAGAAGAAGCAATGGAGTAAAGCCCCGACCGACAAGAGGAGGCACTCACAACCGAATTTGATATTCCTTCAAATCCTTCTCATAATCCGGTTGCTGGAGAATCTCCCAATGAGGGGACACATCATACTTCATGGGATGATGACTCGCATCCTTTTACCATCCCCTTTAAATTCGAGGATGATCTCTTTCTTGATGTTGATCTTGAAAACACCTTAGAACCTCCCAGATCAACATCATTATATGCCTCAAATTCCTTTTTGATACATCAGGAACACTCTCAAGATGGCGATCTCATAGAGCGACAATCAATTAATATAGAAGACATTTCTACCTATTCTCCCTCCATGCCGGCGCTCAATGTCTCATCCACATCTGTTCCTGATTCTAAGGGAGAGCTTCTGCCAATCTCCGTAATAACCATAACCTATCCTAATCTTGCAGAGAATTTTAATTCTCATAAGAAAGAAAGTGCTCCTTTAAAATGGGAGATTTCATAGATGAGCATTGAAGTTATTTCTTAACTGCCCCATCCATTCCATGCTCATATGAAAAATCTCCCCAAATAGTCTCAGAACTCGGCCATCACTTGCAAAATCTACAACCCATTCTCACTGCTCATAAAAACATTGAAAGGGTTGTTATAGATGCTTTTGTCTGGTCATAAATATTGCAAATTTTGTGGTGTCTTGGCATGAGTTCTACAGATCGGCAACAAAGGTTGGTGTTGGAGGGAAAACCACATCACTAGCATTGGATGAAATTCAAAATGTTTCCCAAGGACTTAGGGATATAACCCATCCTTTTGTCATTTCTTTTAAAAAAATTGTTCTTATAAAAAAATTCCTCTTACTTTCATAAAGACAAAAATACTACTACTACTACTACTACTACTACTAATAATAATAACATGACTTTTGAAAATGAGCTTAAGGACATATTTAGAAATTGTTCTTTGGGTATTTTTGTCGCTAACCTTTCAAGTTTGAACAAAAAGAACGAAGGGTTGAAACGCAAGGTAAGATCAACCAAACATAATTCATCAATGAAGCACATTCGATGGAGAGTGTTATTATCCAAACTTGATTTTGCATCCCGCAAAATTCAAGTGTGGGGGTGAACTACTCTAAAACTTCTCATGACATGTTGTTTCGTGAGGAGACCGACTTCGAGGGCAACAAATAGGAGGATCTGGAGGAGGTCTTGTTCTACGCTCAAGATGGAGGATGGATTTTGCTTTTGCACTCTAATCGATGTTGTTTTGTCTGCTTCGTGCTAGTTGATTCTGCCAAGTGGCGTGTAATAAATGTTAAACCTCTCTATTGTACTCTTTTGGTTCGAGGTATGCACTTGATAACAGCTTTAATTTGGATAATGTGACGGAATGATCTTCAGAGACTATCACTTCATAATTTGAATTTGTGAATTTCCCTTCGCGAAAATCAGGATCGTTACATGTAGTCTTGGCTAGACTGATAGTTTTAATTCTGCACTTGTTTCGATTAGCCGGTGCATTTAGTTTTAAAAAGGACTATTCGCCCCCTCTAGTCTGTCATCTCGACCCTTCACAGGTGGCGACAAAACACAAGATGGGGAGGTGGCAAGGCTGAGCTCGAAATATCTCGGCAATGGCGGTTTCATGCCTTCTGAGGTCAACGGGGAAAGGCCGACTGTAGGGCATGGTCAGGGTACAGGAGGAAGACAAATCGAGGAGAGAGCTCGCACATGGTCCTGCTGGTGATGTCAGCAACAGAGGATGGGATGGGTCATGGAAGGATCAAGAGAAGGAGAGATAGGGAGAGAAGAGAGAGTTGGGAGGTGGAAGTTGAATATGACGGCTTGGACCCACTTGTCGGTGAGATGAGGAGTGGAGGGAGGCTAGCGGGCTGGTCTAAGGAGGGAGGCAGCTGGGCCAATTTGAAGTTGGGTCGCGGGATGTGAAGGCTGGCACGGCCAATTGGGAAAAAATAAGAGAGGAAAAAAAAGAAAGAGGAGAGAAAATTGGAGGATTGGGCTGTGCTATAGGAGGTTTTAGCCCAAGATATTTTTAGAGGTTTTGGGTTTTGCTTTGACGAAAGAAAAGGTATCCAAATTTAAATTCAAAGGAATTCAAATTTGAACACTGAGATAACTTGGAAATGATCAAAATGCAAGAATAGTTCTGTTTGTGCAATTTTCAAAATTTTAAAAATCTTTTGTTGAGGTTAGCAAGCGGTTAGCTCTAAGTAGCAAATTTATATTGATTTGGTATAAAATTTGAAAAATTCATATTATTAGTGAATTTTTAAATGAAGGCAAACATATGGTATCACATGCATAGTTTCTGGTGCATGTGCACTACAACACAAATTCCTAAAGAAGTTTGTTTTCTAGTGCACATGCACCTGAAATTTGTTATTTTCATATGAATTTTTGGAGATTTTGTTTGATTCCCAACTTTTACCACAAAGTACATCTAAGTGCCTATGGATGTGCATCGTTTCAATTTTTTGAAGTGCCCTTCTCGTGGGGTTTTTCACGATTGCTGCAGGGGAGTAGGGGGTTTTGCACCCAATAGTTTCCCTATATCTTGTGGTTGTTCCAATGAGATGTTTTAAATTGGTCTCTGTTAAAACCAAATTTTGGGCCTAAGAGAGCTCAGGAGATGGCCCAAGTTTGATTCGACTTTTGCCGATCCGGCAGGAAAAGGCTGAACCGGAAGGAATCAGCAATCGGCAAAGCCGACGCCATCGGATCGGAATTTGCAATCGCTAAATCGGGTGTACTTTGGATATCCCCGAAGGGATTGGTAATCGGCAGTTCTAACGCCACGAATTCAAGAATCGACAGTGTGTTAAGGCTAACGTGGCAAATCAGCTAAAGCCCGGCGAGGATACGATTGGTAAATCCCGAAGCCCGGATGGAATTTAAGATCTTGAAGACCATGTCAGCTCGAAAGATAAAGCTATGTGGACTCCGACGAATAAAGGAAGATTGGAGGCCAAGTTATTTCAGTTTAGGAATATTCTCTGTTATTTCGAGTCGTGTTGTACTAAGATTCGTGTCAAGCCCTGGGTATAAATATTAAAGCCCCGACTACTGTAGAAATATACATTAACAATCAATACAAACAACCCGGCCCCATGCCAACTTTGAGTCCAGTCGAGTCGTGAGTTCCTGCGAACACTTGAGGGGGCTCCATCGATCCGGCGACCTCCAAGCTGCTTGTAAGTTCTGACATGTCATTTTAGTTTGTTTAATGTCATGCGGTGGACATGAGCTTTGTATCAAGATGACTTGTTATACCTTCTTTGGGTGTCGCGGTGATCATAGGTTTCGTACTTGAGGGGGTTTTGTCTTACCTTGTTGGGTATCGTGCGGTTGATGCAAGCTTGGTAACAAAACACAATTGATTCTTTGCTGAGCTGGGTGTCATGCGGTAGATGCAAGCTTAAATCAAGAATTAGTAATCGGCTCTATTAGATCTGGCTAATCTAGTAGATTCATTAAGTTATCTGTGTTGCTCAATCATTGATGCTTTATTTATATATTGCAACACTCTTTTGCCCAATCTAGATTGATAAGCTTTTGGCCTTAGATCTATACTGATTTTGATCGTCTTTATCTTTGGTATATGTTTATTTCGGCATGATTGTTATCCGTGCATTATTGGCCAAAGTTTACCGATCTAGATTGTTACATTTGTGGGTTCAAGCTTACTTCGGGTAGATTTGAAGATTGATTTAGAGCCGTCATGCGGTGGACTAGTTTTACTTTGATCTAATGATTTGTTCATTTATGCCTTGTTTCTAATTCATGGATCCCGAATTGGCTAAAAGGCCGATACGGTTATGCTTTCACGAGTAGCATGTATCTATAGATCTATCTAGTTTTAAATTCATCTAGCTTTACTTTTTAGACTACCGTAAGACAAAAGGGGCAGGTAGGATTAGCTGTATAAGTTTAAAAAGGGTTTAGGAAGGGTTAGTCATCCGGTGGACTAAGTTGGAATAGATCTCTGCTCATTTATCATCTAGATTAGATCTGCATTTATGAGTTACCTCTTTTCACATACTTTTGAGTTAGATCGGTGAATGTCTCACTCCATGTTGATACATCCGCATGGCTGATTTAATTCGATTATTTATGGCTTTTATTACAACATGATGAGAATAGGCATTGCGTCTTTGTTTTCACCGAGATCACATGAAACCGCCAATTTTGTTGCTTTACCGATCGACAAGCGACTCTCTAGCTATTTGCTATCTAATCGGCTTTTGAGCCGTATATTTGGAACTAATGTCGGCAACACCCGGCATGTTCCACCTTAAATTACTAATACATTTTTTCTCCCTTGTCAATTGCAGGTCAAATTGACTGGCACATCCTTGGAGTCGATCGCTTGGGCTCTTGGTTTGAAGCCACGCTTTCCGGCTTGCGTGTGTTAGCACAAGTGTGCCACTTTTGTGCCAACACACTTTTGGCACACCCAGTGGGACCCAAAACATTCTCATGGTGAAGCAAATCAACAATGACCTCATCCTTGATGTGACACTTGATGAATTACCGGAAGATCTCAAGGAGGTGGTCACCAAGGCGTAGAACAAAGACTAGAACAAGTGCTTGATGTCATTCAAGAAGAATAAAAAGTCGAAGATCATCCGTAAAACATGACCTGCCAAGGGTGTTGATGGATGGACAGAATGATCTGAGTCATCAGGAAGAGTGCGAAGCAATCGCGCAGGTGATCTATAAAGCTATGGGTGATACTATGAAAAATCATAATGAAGCTTTCCTGAAGACCTTCTACAACATTATGGCATGGCTCTATGGCGAGGAGATCATTCCTAATGGCGAAGAGAGACATGGTCATGTGTATTTCAACTTACTGCCAAAGCCTCCACCTGAAACTAATGAAGCTGGAGGGGTAGCTCCTGGTAGTGCTGGGGCAACAGCTCCTGGTGGTGCTGGAGCAACAGCTCCTAGTGGCACTGGAACAACAGCTCCTGGTGGCGCTGGAGCAACTCCGGTGGTCTTTGGAACAACGCCTCTTGGTGGTGCTTTGGAGTAGCAACATTTGGTGGTAGTGTGCAACAGCCGAATCCATTTTATTTCAGTACTTCTGGAGAGGTACCTTATTCGCCTCAAAAAATAGCTCCATCAGCAACAAGGCTTAGAAGGGATGAGGAGTTTCCATGCGGATATCATGCAGCGTATGATTACAAGACCTTCAATGCACTTCCCTATCCGGGGCATCGTAGTGCTCCTAATCCAAATGCTCAGGGAGGCCAGCCACAGTCCGATATGGATATGATGATGCAAAGGTTGGCGAGAGATGATGTAGAATCAATTCGGCTTGAAGCCCAAGAATCAGCCCTTCTCATATAGGCGCCCATATCCTGAATGGTATGACAGAGTCATACTACCAAGTGGAATCAAAATCCTAGACTTCACCAAGTTTACCGGTCAGGATAGTACTAGTACCATTGAACACATCAGCAGGTACTTGGCGCAGTTGGGTGAAGCATCTGCAGAGGAACCCTTTAGGGTTCGGTACTTCTCATCATCACTGTCTGGGCCAGCTTTCACCTGGTGGACATCACTGCCACCCAGCTCTATTCCCAACCGCCACAACCGGAGAGGAAATTCCATGCTTACTTCCTTACGTGCACCGCGAGAAAACTCAAGTGGATCTTACGAACATGAGGCGAGAGACCGGGAGTCAACCTCGGATTATCTTCGGAGGTTTTGGGAGACAAGGAATCTGTGCTTCTCACTTATTCTTCCAGATGATCAGTTGGCTGGATTGGCTATTTCTGGAATGTTGCCAGCTATCAAGGATAAACTCTTTGGGCAGCAGTTTGAAGATCTAGGCCAGCTGGCTCAGAGGCTAGGGATGATTAACGGCCCGCCCCGGTACATGTGAAGGGAGTCCCGATTCTAGAAAGACAATGCTTTCACTGAGATGTTTGAGCAATTCCTGGCTGGTGTTGACCAGGAAGAGCATGAAGATGAGGAGGTAGCAATAGCTCTGCCAATCAATTGGGGTAAGAAAGCATTGGCGGTTCCCGACACATGGGGAAAGGAGGATGAAGAGAAGTACGATTTTGATGTGTCTAAGTCTGACAGGTTGTTTAAGTTGCTGGTTAAAGAAGGTTATGTCAAGTTGCCTCCACATCATGCTCACAACAATGGTACACTCAGAGGACAATAGATAATGCCAAAGCTTGGTGCATGAATAATACACACATAAACAAAGTTTCTCAATAGGGGCATATGTGGTCACTTTGGGTCCAAAAGCTTTTGGCTAAGATAACATATTACGTGTTCCTTCCCTTCAAACTCTTGAATAAGGGCCGATCCAATGGTTTTGTCGCCGCCACGCACAACTTAAAAGGCTTACCTAGCCGAGGAGGTACCAACTTGGTTTCATGCTCGCCTTTGGGTTCTTCGGAGTTCATTTTGCTTCTTATCGCTTGCTTTTTACAAGGATCACAACCATCTCTTGATTCTCGTTTTCAAACTTTTTAAGAGGATGGTTGTGGATGCTTATGTTTATCATAAACATTGCAAGTCTTGTAGTAGCATGATGGCGCTAACCTTGCAACTTGAACGTAACACCGATTTCCTAGGTGGTGAAACTAGGAATTTCACCGCCAATAGCCGCAAGATGTTGTCCCACCGGTCATGCTTCGGACCATAACTTAAGTAATCGTCGGGAGATACCCCGGATTATTTTCTTACTATGATTATCAAAAAACACTTTCTTTTTCATAAATAACTCTAATAATAATTACATGACTTTTTGAAAATGAGTTTAAGGACATCTTTGTGAAATTACTCCTTTGGGTATCTTTTTGTCACTAACCTTCAAAGTTTGAACAAAAAGAACAAAGGGGTGAAGCACAAGGTAAAATCAACCGAACATCATTCGATGAAGCACATTTGATGGAGAGAGTAACCATCCAAACTTGATTTTGTGTCATGTAAAATTCAAGTGTGCGGTGAATACTCTAAAAAAAAAATAATATCTCTTGACATGCTTCATTCATTTTCGCCTTGGTTTCTCTACCTTGTTTCACACTTATGCCTTGCTCATTATGCTAAAGTCACAAAAAAAAAAGATGAAAAAACTTATTAAAATAAAAGCAAGAACATGTTGTCAAGTTAGTATGCACCTTCGGTATTCTTGTTGCTAACCATTTCAGGTCAAGAACAAGGAGAACAAAAGGGGCTTATGATGCTAGAGAACATGGGAGCTGCATCAACTACATGCCTTGATGTTCTTGGGTGATGAAACACAACTCAAATGGAGAACCTGACTCTACATTGACTTTGGACTTTTTACACAAATGTCCATGTGTGGGGGAAGATGGTGAGCATCTCACCGCCAGATTTTATACACACCAAGAGCCATCATGGTTGAAAAAAAAAAAAGAAAGATGATGTCAGCTTTGCCTTGCTAAAAAAAAGTAGAGAGAAAGAATTGGAAAAAAAGAGAATATAAAAGAAGAAAAAATGGTATATTAAAAAAAAGAGAAGAAAAGAAAAGAAAAAAATATGGGAGGAGAGACAAGAGCGAGGCCAGCCCCACATATCTAAAGATAAATACAAGTGTCTTTGCCCCGACTCCACCCATCATTGCTTCCACAAGCAAGAAGGGTTCGCCTCCGATCCTTTGCTACTACCATCAAGACCCATGTACCATACACACTAAGTTGTGTGTGTGTGTGTGTGGTCTGGCCTTGTGGTCCACCTAGGCAGAGCCATCATGCAAAACCGCAAGAACACTTCAATGTTTCATCCATATATGTTGCCGGTAACTACTCGGGTATGCAAAGGTAATGTTCACCAACTCCTTTACTCATATTTTCTCCATATGAGAATACAAAATCAAGCTTCCCATGTTTATTTGAAATATGCTTTGGTTTGGATGTATTTATATATGATACAATTATAGGTCTTTTTAAATTAAGCATGGTGCTTAGGTTAAAAAGACACGCTTTTAATCAAAATTTGACATGGTGTTGAAATTTGATTAATGAACTTAGAGTAATTATTTTCATAAACAAAGAGAAGTAACGTCAAATATGGAGACAAACCAAGGCTAGAGTTACTTCACAAATTTTATCTTAGCCTTGTTTGAGTTTGAATAAAAATTGGGAGAACAAGTTTCTAGTGATTATATAATAAAATAAATAAATAGAATAATAATCATAATAAGATTTAGGCTCCCCGGTGTTCAAACTAGTAGAGCCCTTGCTAGTTTCTTGTCTCTTTGTTTTTGTTTCTTTGTTAAATAAAGCAGGTACAAGAACAAAGTGTGGGGAGAGACGTCAAACATAATTAAAACACATTTGAGATCTCCCCAACACGGTGCACAACATCGAGTGATCCATCATGCAAGAAGGACGTAACAAAAAGGTTTCGTGATTGGATTGGCCGAACCTCCGGGTTTGGTCGAACCAATTCTAACTCAACATGCCTACTTCATCTTCAACGGTGGTTTGTGCAACTCTAACCTCACATCCCTAAAAATCTTGAAATTTAAAATTTGAACAAGTTAAAAAGACAAAACTTTTGACTTTATGCCTCCTTGGTATCCTTTGATGAAAATTTGCATACTCTTTATTCCTTGCCAATATTCCTAAAACTTGTGAACAATTTATCACAGGGACCCCATGCTATCTAAGTAATTGAAATATGTGATATAGCGAGATGATATGAACCTTGCTCTTTTATACGAAGAACTTGGGATTTGTTTTCAAAAATTAAAAAAATCAAATAGCGTGCTCGTCAATGATATGAAAATTCCACACGAGCCATATCTAGTGCATCAAGTTTAAAACCCCCATATATATATATGCTACTTATTTACGCATTGAGTTTTTGTCAAATCTTGTTGACCCTTGTTGAGAAAGTTATCATGCCCCCAAGACCAAGATCACGTACACGCCACATATACAAGCTATTCCTACACTAGGAATACGCTAAAACATGCTTTAGATCCACAAAAAATTCTGCTCCTACACTAGGAGAAGACAAAAAGATATGTGTTAGAAATAAGTACTCCATGTTCTACAAGATTAAATCAATCTCAATATATGGTTTAAGAGGCATGTGCTAAAAAAATATAGGGACACATGAAGGTCCCAAAGAAAGAAAAAAAACAAAGATATATGGACACATGAAGGTCCAAGTATTAAGAAAAATGATGAGCACATGAAGGCTCATGCAAAAAAAATTGATAGCCATGTTCTCAAGAATAAGGTTTTCATGAGAGAGATCACTCATATCTAGGAGTATAGTATAGGTTAACATTGTTCTATCCACACACATGCACTTCTTGATCTAAGGGTATGGCATCTTCCTCCTCAGATCCGAGATTTGACCCAACAAAATATGCAGTAGTAAGTATGCCTTCATATCTTTCCCTACCCAAAGATCCATATAAGCTTTTTAGAAGTAGGAAAGAAAAGAAGGAAACACTTTGATATGCTTTGGTGAGAAACCAACCACAAATTGAGTGATTTGAGAGAATCATTTGAGGAGCTAAGCTATGTTTACATTATTCAAAATAAAAAAAAAACCCAAGTTTCGAAGCCGATCGATGCAAGGGATTTGAATCCATGTTGTTCCATTATTCAATTACCCAAGATAATGTGGTAGACACTTCAAAGTTCACAAGGGCAGGTGAAGCTTGGAATAACTTGTATACAAGTTATATATCAAGGAGATGACCCATCTTAGTCTTGAACTTTACTCAAGGACGAGCAAAGGACTAAGTGTGGGGAGTTGTTGGCGGTCCATAACTCATATTTTATCACCAACTATATTTATATAAAACATGATAAATAATCTTTAAAACCATAGAGTAGGGCTTATAAACTAACATTTCCACAAGTTTTGTTATTTCACTTGTTTGGAAGGGGAAAACCTGAAAATGACCAAAATGCGCTTTCTAGAAGGCGCAATCAAGCAAACAAGAGAAAAGCCCAAACTCCAGACTGAATTAGGCCTTTCCCCCTCGGTTCCACGGTCCAGGCCCAACAAGCAAATCGCCAGAGAAGCCAGGCCACGAACGGAGACAGCCGGGCTCTGGCCGGACCCCCACTCCGGGCGGACCGGATCGAGCCGTTCAGTCCGATTTCCCATGGGGGTTTCACGTGGGTCTAGCGGCGTTGGCATGCGGAGGAAGGTTGGTTTTCCCTAGAAAAGGGGTGAACCTCCACTCTCCCCTAGGAATGGGGTGAACCTCCACTCTCCCGAGGCACGTTTCCTATATAAAGAGGCCATTCCCCTCATTCAACACAACACACAAAGGATCAAGAGCACCACTTCTAGTTTGAGCTTCCACTCCAAAAGTGCTATGCCCTAGTAGCTAGCTAGAGTTGCAAAAGCGTGATGTGAGGAAGAGAGCGGGGAAGTGCCGGACTTATCGATGTCTCCCCGAGCTTGTCCCTCTATGGGCATGAACTTGGCTCCCTAATGGGATCTTGGTTAAGTAAGTGTTCGTGGTTCCTATAGTCTTCTGTGCCTTTTGTTTAGTTGAGCTTTACCATTACTTGTTTGCGGGTTCATCGTCCGTCCCCATGGCGGATGCTCTAGTAGAGGGCCCCTGATAAAGACGGATACCCCTCGCACGACGCTAGAGTAGTAGTCTATAGTGTAGACGTGGTGCCTAGGCTAGAGGCTACCTTCGCTTGCCTTGTAGCCTCCGAAAGTGAGGGTGGCGGTGGTGGTAGCCCCCCCGTCCGCCCCCTCGCATCCCTCCACGCTCGGCCACGGAGTAGAGCCGAGGCCGCATCACCGCGCACTAGGTGTGATCCGTGCCCGGTGAGCAAGTAGAAGTAGAGTATCGCTATCCTTAAGACCTAAGAGTTATAAGAATCCATCTCTACCCTTTCATTTCTACCCTTGTGTTGTCCTTAGACGAATTAGCTAGAAGAGAATACCTCCATTCCTTGTGAAAATACAATACCCCTGAATACTTCCAGATGAAGGCTACAACGGTAATTCCGTGCGCTTGCGGACTTATCTGCTTACGCTAAGAAATACCAACACACGCCAATGGACGAATACTCGATGCCTATTGCTGATTTGTTGGTGGATGCAGTAGCTGGACACAAGGTAATTAGTTTCATGGACGGCAATGCCGGGTACAATCAAATTTTTATGGCAACAAAAGATATACCAAAAACAACGTTCGTGTGCCCTAGCCCGCTTGGTTTATTTGAGTGGATTGTCATGACCTTTGGTTTAAGGAATGCTGGTGCAACTTATCAGAGAGCTATGAACTATATTTTTCATAAGTTGATCGGCAGAATCATGGAGATATATATTGATGACGTGGTGGTTAAATCCAAGGACTACAAAGATCATTTAGCCAATTTAAGGGAAACCTTAGAATGCACCAGAAAGCATGGATTGAAGATGAATCCCAACCAGTGTGCTTTCGGGGTATCGGCTGGAGAATTTTTGGGCTTCTTAGTGCATAAGGGAGGAATCAAAGTCGGGCAAAAGAGCATGAAAGCTATAGACAATGTGGTTCCTCCAACCAATTTAAAAGAGTTGCAGTCTCTCTACCGATAAGATCAATTTTGTGAGAAGGTTCATTTCAAATCTGTCAGAAAGGATTTTGTCATTTTCTCCATTGTTGAAGTTGAAGAAAGATCAAGAATTCAAGTGGAGTGATGAATAACAAAAGGCTTTCGATGAGATAAAGGAGTACATGAAGGTAAGCCTTTTAAGTTATACGTGACGGCCGACGACCAAGCCATTGGATCAGCCCTTATTCAAGAGTTTGAAGGGAAGGAGCGCGTACTATGTTATCTTAGCGAAAGCTTTTTTGGACCCTCGGACCAGATATACCCCAATTGAGAAACTTTGTTTATGTGTGTATTATTCATGCACCAAGCTTCGGCATTATCTACTGTCCTCTGAGTGTACCATTGTTTCACAAGCTGATGTGATCAAACATATGTTAGCAGTGACGATTTTGAATGGAAGAATCGGCAAATGGATTTTGGTGCTATCAGAGTTTGACCTAAGGTATGAATCGGCAAAAGCAGTCAAAGGACAGGTAATTGCCGATTTTGTTACACAACATCATAATCCTACTATTAATAACGTAAATATTGTGCCATGGGTTTGGGTTTTCTTCTTTGATGGATCCTCATGCAAACAAGGTGGAGGAGCCAGAGTTGTTCTAATCTCCCCTCGAGGGGCAATTTTTGAGTTTGTGGTGCGACTACAACCATGGTTACCAACAATCAAGTGAAATATGAATCTATCCTTAAAGGACTTCAACTTCTTCAGAAGTGGAGGCCTACGCAGTTGAGATTTTTAGAGATTCTCAATTAGTGATCAATCAATTGATCGGCCAATATGAGTGCAAGGATGATAAATTAAGAGAATATTATGATAAGTGTCAAGAACTATTGAAAGGTTTTCGACAAGTGTCTTTACAATATATACCCGAGCATAGAATCAAGAGGCAAATCGATTGGCTCAAAGTGCATCAGGTTATTAGGAGATTCAAGAGGTTTTCAGTAATGATCAAGCAGTGAATGATTGGAGAAATGAAATCGCTGATTATCTGAAGATCCATCACGTAGGTCACTCGGAAGCTAAGGTATAAAGCAATTAAGTTTGTTCTACTCAATAATCAGCTATACCATAAAACTATGGATGGAGTTTTACTCAAATGCTTGGGTCCAGAAGAAGCAAAGAAGTTGATGAATGAAGTGCATGAAGGATTATGTGGTGCTCATCAATCGGCTCATAGGATGAAGTGGATACTTAGAAGAACCGGATATTTTTGGCCGACAATGTTGGAGGATTGCTTTGAATATTATAAAGGATGTCAAGATTGTCAGAAATTTGGCAATATTCAGAGAGCGCCAGCATCGGCTATGAACCTGATTGTGAAACCTTGGCCATTTAGATGATGGGGCATTGATTTAATTGGACAAATTTATCCTTCATCAAGCAAGGTACATAAATTCATAGTGTTGGCTACAGATTACTTCACTAAGTGGGTGGAAGTGATTCCATTAAAGAAGGTCACGTCCGAAAACATGATCGAAGTTTGTCAAAGAGCATATAATTTACCGATTTGGTATTCTTCGACGATAACTACCGATCAAGGCACAATGTTCACTTCATCGGAGTTTTGTGACTTTGCGAAAGTATGGGAATCAGATTGCTCAATTCTTCTCCTTATTATGCCCAAGCCAACAGTCAAGTCGAGGCATCAAACAAGATTATGATCATGCTTATTAGGAAGAAGATTGCCGAATAGCCAAAGAAGTGGCATTCAACTCTTAATGAAGCATTGTGGGCTTATTGGATGGCTTGCCATGGATCGACTAAAGCTACACCTTATGAATTAGTGTATGGACACCAAGCTGTCATGCCTTGGGAATTGCAATCTGAATCAAAAAGAGTAGTACTGCAGAAAGATTTGAAGGCCGAAGATTATAAGAATCTCATGATCGATGAGTTGGAAGACTTACATCAGATTTGGCTAAAAGCATTAGAGAATATTGAAAAGAATAAGATTCGGGTTGCTAAATATTATGACAAGAAGGTCAAGGTTAAAGAATTCTCAGAGGGAGATATGGTATGAAAAGTAATTTTGCCAACTGGAACCAAAGATCATAAGTTCGACAAATGGTCACCCAATTGGGAAGGACCTTTTCATATCTAGAGATGTGTGCCGGGTAATGCCTACATTCTAAGGACGCTGAAAGGAGAAGAGTTTAGCAAAGCGATCAACGGGAGGTTTCTTAAGAGATATTATCCCAACGTTGAAGTTAAAGCCTGAAACAGCCGATTCGTTGTAATCTGGCTTGAATAGCCGATACTTTCGGTATCGCCTTTAGCACAAAAAAAAAATCCCCAATAGAGGGGAAATAGCCGATACGGCATGTATCGCCTTTAGAGCAAAAACAAAAGAAATATAACTAAACAGTCATGAGCAGAAGCACGCTAATTATATTACAGCAGAGTGTTCACGGAAGTTCATGATTCCAAGGAGACGGATCAGAAAAGACTAATCTACCCTATTATAGATTAACTCCCGAAGGGATTCTTCTTGGAAAGCTGCTCCATGATCTTGAAGGCCTCCTGTAAACGTTGAACGGAATCAGGACCTTGGGCGTTTGCAGCCGCCACC
This sequence comes from Hyparrhenia diplandra, assembly GCA_015847255.1. Taxonomy (NCBI): domain Eukaryota; kingdom Viridiplantae; phylum Streptophyta; class Magnoliopsida; order Poales; family Poaceae; genus Hyparrhenia; species Hyparrhenia diplandra. The sequence goes on from JADLZK010010583.1 coordinate 1,262,109, forward strand.
AGACCGTCAGTAGCCGCCCTCAGGTGATTGAGCTCTGCAGTCAAGGCTGAGGCAGGGGAATGTTAAGTGTAAATCTGCAGAGGAGGAAAGGAGAAAATAAATTCTGAGAAGAAAGCTTACCAACATTCCTGGCCTCAGCAAGGATGCGCTGTTCTCTCTCGGCTAGATAGCGCACCTCCATGAGGTCCAAATCTCTTTCGGTCTTCTTGCACAACTTCTTTATATCCTTCCACTCCTTGCGTGAATGGTGATTGTCAGCGATGAAGTAGGAATCAACTGAGGAATCGGACGAATCGGAGGAGACAGGGATGGGAGCCAAGTCGGTGCCGTAAACATCGCCTCCTCCGTATTGGGCTGTAATGCTACAGGAGAAATCAGAAAAGGAACATGAGTGATGAACATGTAAAGAAGCAAGAGAAAATCAAAGATATTGCTCTTACCCAATATCGCGAAGATGCCAGTGAGTCATCGGACCGGTCTCCCCAGCCGATTCCACCACTGGCCCTTGCCGCGATTGTCGCTCGCCATGGGTTCTCTTGGAAGATCTTGATGAATAAGAGCAAGAGAAGGAGAAGATACTAGAAATGGTGAGTGGAGTAAACTAGGAGTGGCTGGGCTGATCTTTAAAGGAAGGAGACGGGCCTGGTAGGTGTCTTGAGAAGCGTGAAAGGTTGCTCGCATTAATTTAGAAGACTGAATGTTGTATTCAGGAAAGCCTCTCTTCGACTGGGTATCTGTCGAATTGGTTGAGAAGCTGAGTTGTTTAAGTATCCAGACCGGCTACAGTCGGTGAAAATCGGTAAAGTGAACGCTCGGGAAGTTTTAAACGGAGGCCTTTTGCCGAGAATCGTTTGAAGTCAACTAAGTCAGGTGAATTGAAAAATGGCGTGCAGGTTCAAAAGCCTTCGTATTCCATTGAGGTGTTTGCCAAATTGGTTAAAACTAAATCGGCTATGACGTTTGATTGGTTGAGTCAACCAGATCGGCAATTGATGAGGATGATGTCACTCAAGATCGGTAATCAGTCATTTTGATGCGATGGTTATTTTCTAAGAAGAAAACGATGCTGCGATCGATTGGTAAAGGGAAATTTGTAATCAGAGATGAAATCAATGAAGACAAACATGACATGGATTTCATTATGTTGTTCATCCTAAGTACAATCTAATCCTAGAAGATGCTGTTGATGATGCTCTGGGGATGGACCTTCTCGGCTATGGTGGCGGCATGGTCGTTGTACAACTCCTCCAGATCGTCGAAGTCGTCTAGAAGATTGCCGCCGTGGAAGCCGGTGAGGTGGACGGAGTAGTCGTCGCCGGTATGGGACGACATCCCCGCAAGCCCGGTGGTGGTGCCGAAGCGAACGCCATGGAGGGCGATCTCTTCTACGCGGCCAGTCGCCGCCTGGATGCGCTGCATAGGGGCTTGGTGCTGATCATTGATGGTATCGACGAAGGTGTTCACCGCCGCCTTCAACTGCTCTAGACGTGTGGCCAGTGTTGCAAAAAGATGTTCAGATTGTTGTGCACTAGAAGATGACTGATCAACATATGCAGAGAAAGCTCTCCGTCATTGGCCTCCAGAACTTGGGCCATGTCTCACTCGTGCTAGGCCTGTGCTATGCCCAGCTGCTTGGTGGCCTCCGAGTAGAGGTCCTTTGTCTCCCACAGCTGCTGATGGTAGCGGCAAGCATGGGCGGCGTCGTAATAGTCATCCCCGGATTCGGAAGAACCCAAGGAACCGCTGGAGGAGGCCGAGGAGCTTGAGGACCCAGAGGGTCCCGAAGGAGCAGGCGCCGGCACCGCGCTGCTGCCAGACCCGCTGGCGATATTGAAGATGGCACTGATAAAGGATCAAGATTGAAGGTTAGCGAGATCAAGAAGATGAACAGTGCAGTTCAAGATGAGAGCGAGGATCGATCTTACCCCATCCTTGACATGCGCCAGCGGTTTGGAGGTCCTCCTCCGAATGCTCTCTCGTCCACTGGACGTTTGCCGTTATCGCGTTGCGGTCCACCATGGAAGAGGGTTTTCTTTTTTCTCAAGTTCTCAGAGAAGTTTGAAGGATGGAAGGAGGAAGAAAGGCAACTGGCAATGTGATGAACTGTAAAGCCTCGGGGCAGTTTTTATTGAGGAGATGTGACTGCAGTAGATATCTCGAAAGATGTGAAGGCCACCCGTACTAATTACGGGAAGTCGGACGGGTTGGAGTAAGACAAAACTGTAAGATGATTTGTTTCTTTAGAGGACTCTACCGATCGGGAAAATAGAATCGGTAAACCAATGGTTGGATCAGCTAAGGTGAAGAATCGACAGATTGATGGTAACTGTTACTGGATCGGCTGGGTTCTATCAGTAATATCTCAAGTTAAAAGAATCAGGAGTTCATTGAAGCAGGAGGGTAGACGAAGAAAATATGATGACTGGACTACCAATTCCACCGAAAGTAAAGGTCTACCACGGCTAGGTACAAGTTTGGACTACATCAGAGCATATTACAATCCTAAGAATCGTTTTTCAGTGGCCAGAGCTTCGATTCTAATTGAGTCAACTTCGGCTAATTGCCAATTGTCCTCTTCTAATGAACCTAGAAGCTTTCTCAATCTGGCCTTGATTGCTACACCCACTTTGACCTTTGCTGCCACTTCTTGCCGAGTGGATTTAAGAGAATTTGAGGCCTCAGATAGAGTTGATTCATGCCCTTGAAGTTTTTAGTTCGCTTCTGCAAGGGCTTCCTCTAGTCTTGTTTTCTCAGCCTTCAGTTCATCAATTTTAGGCTGGAGTCGAGCAACAGTATCTCCTAACTTTTGAGCGTTGAAGTGCAGGTTTTTGGCTTCTTGTTTATTCTGATCCATGTCCTTCAGTAGACCAGTCCTCGTAGTTAAACCCTTTTGAGCTCTCCTCACCTTGGGTGCATGATCATCGATGGTGGAGATAGAAGATAACATGTTGGACAGCTCAGGAGGCAAGTTTTGCTCAACTGGAAGGAGTATGTTTCTGACAAGGCCGGCCTCTGACCAAATCGGCTATGCTTTTCTCCAAGAAAGGAATTATATCTCTTAACTGATTCTGGATGCCTTCTGGAGAAACCTGTTGAATAGCTTTGGAGGAAATCCCTTCTCCTATTTCCTCAGCATATTCATTCAAAGGAAAGGAATAGCTTGGGAGTGGATTTTTGAAAGTCTATAGAGACAAAAAATGTCAGACAAATGCAAGGCCAGAAAAGGGGAACATAACTAGATATCTCTTTAAAAATACCTCTTTAGTGTGAATCCCTGGAGAAGCCTGGTGAGGAGGTGTCTTAATTGCTTGTTTGACAGTCTGTGAGAAAGAAAATTGCTGAATGAGTCAAGTAAAGAAGGTGTTAAAATGTATATATCAGAGATGAATAGAGGTACCTTGTCAGTAGCCTTTTTAGATATTGCTTCTGAAGTATCCCCAAACTCCTGCTCAAAGTTGAAAGGGGAGGAGGAAGAATTGTCTTAATCCTTATCCTGGGGACTATTGGTCTTATTTTCACTGGTTTTTCCACAATCCACTGGTGACTTGGCCTGCTGCCTGATTGGGGAGTTAAGTGCCGGCTGTTTGTCACCAGGGGGGAATGAATGTGACCCGATTCAGATTGATGCTGAGGAGATGCCGAGAGTGTTGGTCTTTCCCCTATGATCATAATAAGAATAAGTTAGCATTATTTGAAAAAACATATTAAGAGGCAAGCAGATTCATGACGAGCACCTGAGTGCTGATGGCCAATTGTATCCTGAAGGATTGGCCCGGTTTTTTCACAAAGGGGAGAGACAGAAGGAGTTTGTTCATTAATCTCCCCAACTACATCCTGGATTAGCCTTGTGCTTTCATCTATGGGAGGGGCAGATAATCAGGGTGTGAATAGTACAAATGAAAAAGAAGAGCGTAGTTCACTACCTTGAATTATGGTATTCTCAGTTTGATCCTGATGAATATCTGAAGCACATGAGACTGGGATGTCAACGAGTCCAGAACTTTGCCCAGCTTGTGGAACCTGTGACAGGGGAAAGTTCAGAAGGTTTCTTGAATATTGGAAAGATTAAAGAAATGTGCTACTCACAGATGATTTTTTCCTCTGTTTTCTTGAATATTGGGATGAAGGATTGCTGATTGATGCTGCTTTTCTCTTGTTCATAATAATAAGGTCTGCAGCATCGGTTTTCATAAGAGTCCTCAGAGGAGGAGCAGTACTACCCAAACCTGGGATTGGCCCGGCTCTAAAATATTGTACTGCATAGCCTCGTCTGGTCTTGGCTGGAGGCTAGAAGCCAAGGTCCTGTAAGAAGAAAAATTGTCAAGACACAACAATAGCAAATTTTGGATTCTCTCTTGGGAGGATAAAATTTTACCTCATCATCAGATGCAAAGTTGGGATCTAGGGTCTGACAGAACGGGTGGACAGGAGCATGAAAGATGTGTCCACGCCATTCTTCCCACCAAGAGTCAAAGAAAGGATGAGTAGCAGAAACCAGAGCCAACCATGGTGGATGGTACACTGGGAAATCTGATCCAAGCTTGAAGACCCCTGCTGGCCTCCATAAGTTCCCTTATTTCCTCTTTGGGTTTCAAGACATTTGAGAGATACAAATTGGGAGGGAGCTGACCTAAACCCATTTGCCTAGCAACCAGGTTTGGGTTATAGAATTCATAAGTATGAGTGACTCCTCTCCCATGCCGGAATCCTGCTGGCAGTGTACAAGGTTTGATGATGGCATTGAAGATCCCTACACAGCAGTTTTATCAGAAAGACAGTTATCAAAACTGAACTTTGCAGGGAGTGTCAGATCCGAATTGGTTATATATGGAAGCCAGGTCAGGATATTTGCATCAAGGCCTCTATAAAAGCTTGAAAAGATGTGCTGTGTCTCTGTCAATTGTTATGGCTGATGCAGCTTCTCCATAAGTTTGACAGGCCATGGTCTTTCCCTTCTGACCTTCAGGAAAGTTGGGAGAAGGGAAACTCAGATTATACAAATCAGGGCTGACCAGTTTGTGCAAATGCAAATTCAGCCACAATTGGACTAGCCACCAAGGCCCACTGACACATGAAATTGTTTCCTGCTTCGGCATCTGGGTGGTTATCTGGTTCATTAAGTGATATACAGCCCCCAGCAGATATTTTCCCAAGGGAATTTCTTTGTTGACAACTAGATCTTCTACCATTCGAAGATAATTCTAAGTGGGCTCACATGCAGAGCCACAAAAAGAGAAATCTGTCAAGCCACATGTTCATAAATGCCAAATGCTCAGTTTCAGAAACTGTTGTGCTAGTCGTGGAAAATTGAGTAATGTAGCTTTTCCAGCCATTGCAGTCAGAGGTCTTGATGGTTCTTTTCTTGCTCGCATCCTTATATTCAAAAAGGACTAACTTCTCCTGTTATCCTCAAACCAGTGAGCATGAAAATGTCACCCAGGGTTGGAGCCATTGGCCCGTGGCCGAAAACAAAGGCGTTAAGAGCATTTGACTAGAAATAAGATGCTGCCATCAGCAAGGGCTCATTTTTCTTCATATCAGACAAGGTCAGAGTTAAGCAGTGGCTCAAATCATTCTGCTCCCAATCATAGCCTTTCTTGCTCTGCATCCTACGATACCAGTTTCTCCACCCGTTGGGTGCCGTTGGCCAATTCTTGAAAGTAGTTTGCCATCGGGATGGGGCTAGGCTGGTGGTTCGGAAGGGAATCCTGTTAGCTTCCCAAGCAACGAACTCGGCTAGATCGGGATCCCCCATCGGGCCAAGATAGAAGGTGTGCTCAGTGGTAGCAGAAGGAATCAGGATCTCGTTTTGCAAATCCTTCAAAGTTCGGAAGAGGTGCTTCAGGAATAAATCAAGCCGATTGAAATTACCGAAGGAAAAAATAAGACTAAGAGAAGCTGTGCCTATGGGATTTCTTCCTAAGTCGCCATTGATTGAAGAAGCAACACGAGTACTAGGGTTTGAAGAATCGGCGGTGGCTACAGTGTCTGCTCAAGAAAGGGCAAGCGGATTTAGAACGTGTGCTGGCTTGAAAGGCAGATGTCGATGCAGAAAGCGGCACCTTGAGACTAATTTTGGAATAAAATGAATTTCATCCCAAAATTGGGGGCATGTGTTAACACCAAATTTTGGGCCTAAGAGAGCTCGGGAGACGGCCCAAGTCTGATTCGACATTTTGCCGATCCGAGCATGAAAAGGCTGAACCGGGAAGGAATCGCAATCGGCAAAGCTGACGTCATTGGATCTGAAATCGGCAATCGGCTAAATCGAGTGTACTAGATATCCCCTGAAGGGTGTTGGCGTTTCTTAGCGCAATCACTAAGAATAAATATTATCCTTAATGATAACGTCAAGAGAACGTCAGGTGATAGAAGAATTAAATATTGCAAGGGTCAACCCGCAAGCGCACAGATCTATCATCGTAGCATTTCACCCGTGAGTATTCATGTATCGTTCATTTATATTTTCCCATGGGAAGACAGGTTTAGATTTAATATGATGATGATAGTCCACAATGTATGTATGGATAGCCACTAATCATATAAGGGGTAAGTGACAATAATATAGGAGATAGTGGTGACACACACACTTCTTGAGCACTAGAAGAAATAAATAGAAAATAACATTAAAGGGAAAATCTATGTTGAGTTGGCTATTCTAATATCGCCAATGCGTCAGACTATAGTCTACATATGTTATTCATGGTTCATAGCAGAGATGGGCTAAAGTGATGAGGAGATGCCCGCGCCTGGTATATGCCAGCCGGTGACACTTGATAAGACTCCAACCCGACACCCGGACGTGGAGGAGTGCGAAGGACGAACAGAGTTGTCACCCTCTGCCGCCTACCTCACTACCGTGGGATGCCGGCATTTCCCAGATGATTCTCTATAGACCTAAGCACCATGCTTACGTTTATAGAGAGCTACCTAAACCCCCCGCGGTACCCCGACCCTACGGATCGACAGGCAAGAGTAAAGGTAAACCCGAAGGTACACCAGACCATCACTCGAACTTAGTCCTACTACGGTCTAAGAATAAAATATGATTCAATTAGCCTAAAGTTAGTCATGTTAATTGTCACATTGTACTAACTATACTCTAGTTGGCACAATATGAATATAACATGAGGATAACTATACTCTAGTTCATATGCATTGCGATATAAATAATGAGAGTTGAATAAAGGAAAGACCTTCATAGTAAATTTACCAAAAGATCCTTCCAAGGAGACAAGCCCTCCTTGAAGCTCCGCCTAACTCAAATACTAACACTAAACTAATGAAGGGGAGAGAGTGGTGCTCAAGGTGAGAATGTAACAATGTGATGTGTAGTGTGTTGTGTGTGTACAAGTGAGGAGTGCCTCTCTTTATATAGTGGAGAGGAGGAGGGAATGGAGGGCTCTCCTTGCTTCGAGCTATTCTTGGCGGGAACGAAACTTTGCACCGCATGCAACCGCCGCTTGAAGATCGCTCCAAAACGTCGAGAAAGGGCGGGAACTTTGGCGAAATAATGCGCCGCCGCCGCAAAGGCCGGCCGGCCCCCCTCGGGTGGAGCCTCCCCGCCCCGGCCTTCTCCCCGTCGCGCGTTTTGTCATTCATATGTTGGGCCTATGGTGGTGCATGGGCCAAAATGTGCGCTGGGTTTGGATCTCTTGCTCAATCCACTCCTTGGCGTCTTTTATTCAATGCGCTTTCTAATTTATTTGGCGACTTTGTACTGTTTCCACTTTTATACCTGCAAGACATAATTTCTACGAATACAAGTGGAACTAGGTTAGAAGTAAAGGTATATGCATCATAAGTTTGCCCTTTCTCATGAATTGGATATAAGTTGGTGGTATAATATACTCGATAATGACCGCCAACAAAGGGATCGGTAATCGGCGATTCGACGACACCAATTCAAGAATCGGCGGTGTGTTAAGGCCGACGTGGCAAATTGGCTAAAGCCAGGGGAGGATACGATCGGTAAATCCCGAAGCCCGAAGGAATTGAAGATCTTGAAGGCCACGTTTCTCGGAAGATAAAGCTATCGCGGACTCAGATGAATAAAGGAAGACTGGAGGCCAAGTTATTTTCGTTTAGGAATATATTCTCGTTATTTCGAAAGTGTGTTGTACTAAGATTCGTGTCAAGCCCCGGGTATAAATATTAAAGCCCCGGCTATTGTAGAAATATACATCAACAATCAATACAAACAACCCGGCCCCGTGCCAACTTTGAGTCCAGTCGAGTCGTCGAGTTCCTACGAACACTTGAGGGGGCACCATCGAATCTACCTTCAAGCCGCTTGTAAGTTCCGACATGTCTTGTTACTTTGTTTAATGTCATCTTTGTGGACATGAGCTTTGTATCAAGATGCCTTGTTTTACCTTCTTTGGGGTGTCGTCGCGGCGCGACATAGGTTTGGTAGCAAGGGGTTTTGTCTTACCTTGTTGGGTATCGTCGCGGCAGATGCAAGCTTGGTAACAAAACACAATCATTCTTTGCCGATTTGGGTGTCATGCGGTAGATGCAAGCTTATGTTGAGAATTAGTTATCGGCTCTATTAGATCTGGCTAATCTAGTAGATTCATTAAGTTATCATTGTTGACACCTTTTATCATATAAAATTATTAATCAATTAAACATGAAAAGAGGGTATAAATAATAATAACAACTTAGAATAGGGCGTCACTAATATATTTCCATCAGTTTTGGTGAAATTGTGATTTGCAGGGACTTATCGAAAAAAAGCGGCGAGAAATGACGTGGCATACGACCAACATAACGTAACGCAATCCAACTCGAAACAAGTCTAAACGGCTTCGGATTAATCCCGACGTGGACCAAACTTGACACCAAAGAAAACATCATCTAGAAGACTCGAAGCCACGACGACGACGGGACCCGAGGGGGGACACCCCCCGGGCCGATCGCCCTAATAATGGGGCCGATCGGCCCCCCTTGGCCGCCAAGTCATCCCATCTTCCGGAACCTTCCTCCACCGCCTCTAAGACACAATCTAAAACCGGTTGTTTAACGTCGGTTTGATCCGAGGGCATCGGTAGAAGTGCGGGATTGATCCAAGATTAATACCACATCGTCGCCAAGAGAAGAGACGAAGAAGACCCATATATAAAGACCCCTAGACCCCCCTCTTTCGGATCATCAAGTTCTCAATTCAGCAACAACACTTCAAGATCCAAGTCATATCCCACGCTGTAGAAACATCGCTTTAGGAAGAGTAGCAATCAAGATTAGAACTAGTAGGAAGGGAGAAATCCGCTCCGGATCGTCGGAGGCCGGCTCAAGATCAGGGCCTCGTTCTTGTAAGTTCTTCATTGTAAGTAGTCTTCAAGTTCCGCACGTTCTTAATATGAATATCTTGATCATGTTTATATTCGAGATTATTTGTTCTAGTATTTACTTTGATTACACATTTAGCATAGTTGAATTACTGTTATGTTCATGCATGGATTCGTATAGCGCTCATCATCTAGATCGGAAGGTGAGTGGTAGAGATGATGTAATCGTGGTGATTAGATCTTATTTACTGCGTTTGCACCCTATGTGCCGGGGTCGTGTGGTAGATCGTGGTGGTGACAAGCACCATTGAGTCCTTTGCAATCCATCCCCCGTATGTAGGCCTAGCGGATGATATTATTCGGGTTGTTCTAAGTTTCGGCCTTAGTCTTCACGGATTACGTCCTCATGTCCGGATTTAATTAGTCTTTCTTCAATGATTGTTAGATGTATTGCACTAATTGAGTAGATCCTAACTTATAGTTTAGAGTTACATATTGGAGTTTCTAATGCTAGCTAGCCTATAAATTGCTATCGTCCAATCGTTTTGACACTTTCTATTTTTTCGCCCACTTAGATATGATTTTGGTTGAATCTATTTATCAAGAACTTTATCATTATCTTTATTGTGAACTTTGATCCTTGTTTAATTAATTGATAAGTTTAACACTTAAGCTTTGCACACGAGAGATGATTAAGATGTTAGCACCTATGCATAGTTAATTCATGATAGAAGACTTCTTTCCCCGTGGTAGATATAAATTCAACACGGTTCTTACCCGGTTAAAATGCTACAATGGTATATTCATCATCGTGCACTTACGGATACCCAGCTTATAATTGTTTATTTACTTATTAAGAAGTTATCAAGGCATAGTACGAATATTTTATTCCTTGCATATTAGTAGTTTAACTATAGGGATGATAACCTTTTCGATATGCTATGAATTGCAATGAATATTTCTTTTAGTTTTATCGAAGCAACATCGATATTCTTTCTAAACGCCATTACTAGTTAGTGACATTAGAAATACCAACAAGCAATTTTTGGCGCCGTTGTCGTGGAAAGAAAGTCTTTAGCCCAATAAAATATAAAAATATAGGATTAACTTGCATACATCTCTCTCACGCATCGTAAAAGTATTAAATTTATCAATTGTTTAAACAAGTTTACCCTCGTTATTATTCTTTCTATCTATTTCGTGGTAATGTATGAAAAGGAATCTTCCCGAAAACTTCCAAATCCGATCGAGAAAAAACTTTTGAAGGAGGCAAGATCTAAGTTGAAGTCTCAACCTAAGATCACTACCTCGGGAAGACTCCTCCACTGTGCGAAGCTTAGCACCCGTGTTTGAAGTCATGGCAAACAAGACCCTCGAGTACTCTTGACCGACTACGGCCAACATCCGCGACCGGACCGACGGTCGATGTGGGAGACAAAGCTTTTGAGCTCAAGCCCGCACTCATCAACATGGTACAAGCTAGCCAATTCGTGGAAAAGCCCATGAAGATGCCAATGCTCACCTACAACACTTCCTAGAGATCCGTGGCACCTTCACAATCAAAGATGTCTCAAGTGATGCAATCCTACTTCGTCTGTTCCCATTCTCACTCTTGGGACGAGCGAAGCAATGGTTCTACGCCAACAAAGACAAACTCACTACTTGGACACTTTGCTCTACCGCCTTTTCGGCAAAGTTCTTCCCTATAGGCAAAACCAATGCCTTACTTGGGAAAATCTCAAGTTTTCAAAGAAGAACACGACGAATCCGTTCCGCAGGCGTGGGAACGCTTCCAAGACTACATCATCGAATGCCCACACCATGGAATGGAGAACCGGCTACTCATGCAGACCTTCCTTCTATCACGGGCTCAACAACAACACCCGTGAGACCATGGACGCCGCCGGCTGGAGGTGCTTTCGTCCCTTACATCGAATCAAGCTACCGACCTTGTGGAGAAGATGGCGTCAAATCAAGCTTGGAATGAGGACCGTCAACCCCGCAAGAAAGAAAGAGGAATGCACCGGTTGAAAGAGGTAGACATCTTTGGCTCGCCAAAATGGATTTAATTATGAAGAAGCTTGAAGACAAAGCTCCCGAGAAAAGGAAGTCATGCAACTCTTCGATTCCCGCATGACATGTGAAGAATGTGGCAACATCGACACTCGGGCAGCCATCGTCCCGAAATGGAAGAGGACGTGAACTACATCAACAATAACAACAACCAAGATCGCCCTCCAAACCAACAATGGAATCAACAGAGACCCAACTACCAAGGTAACTACTCAGGTAACTATCAAGGTAATAACTCTTTCAATAATTTTCCACCTTTAAGAGAGTTAGTACAAAACCAAGGTAGACTTATGGATAATCTGTCCAAGAAGTTAGCTTCTAATGATAAAATGCTAGAAACTATTAGTACTAAAATGGAAAGCTTTTCTTTACGCAATAAAGAACCAAAGATAGCTTTAATAAAATGATAGAATCTCAGTTATCTCACCTGGCTTTATCTGCTCCTATGCCTAACCTGTAAGATTCCGGCCAACAGGAAGAATTAGAATCTACAAATCTTGTCGATATGTACTATGCGGTATCCGCACCACTTATTCACAAAGAAAACTGAATTGTCAGCCGACCGGGTATGCCCACCAAGAAAGGAGATCGAGGTGGAGACCGGTCGTCACCATTGAAATGGGCGCCCGCACCTACGACGCGCTCGTCGATTTTGGCTCAAGTGTCAACATCATGCCTAAGGTAAACCTTGAGCCAGTTCAAATTTATTATACACAACCATGTGCCTACAACTTGCGAGATCGGGCCGCTATGCTATCCCGAAGGCATCCCGGAAGACGTTTGTCTTTACATCGGTAAGCTCTATGTGGCCACCGACTTCGTGGTCCCGGATACGGGCAAAGGTAAGAACGCCCGATTATTCGGGGCCGCCCCTTCCTTGCCACCACAAAGGCCATCATCTACGCCGACACCGCAAAGATCGTCTTCACCGTCAATGGACAGAGGGAGAGATTCAACTGCAAACACAAGACCCTAGCTTCCCCTGCTCCAACTGTACCACTACCGTACCCACTCGAAATACACGTACCACCGCCGAGAAGAGGACAAAAAAGAAGAAGCAAGAACAAGAAGAACCGTCAACCTCGACCACATGTGGAACGAGTCTTGATGATCAATCAAGTCCCAACGAACGCAAGACTCGGCGCATTCCACCACCATTAGAGAAGCTAGACGACCACTCGAGTTCCATCAATTCACCGCTCCATTAATCAATGGAACTTCCAAAGAAGTTGTTCATGCGACACGGGATCGAGCATCAACCCGATGTCAAAGGTAACGATATCAATTAATATATGGTAATCTGCCTTTGTGTTCCACCTATGTAATGTTGCAGATGGCGGATCAATCACACCGATTCCCGGACGGTATTGTACGAAACGTCCCCGTCAAGATTAAAGACTGTTATGTCCTCACTGACTTTTTAGTCATGGACATGGGAGAAGAAGAACAAGATCCTCCCATAGTACTTGGAAGACCGTTCCTGAACACTACAAGAGCTATCATCTACATCGGGGACGGGCGAGATCCACTTCCGATTCAAGGTAAAAAGATACCTTTGTTTCTTCAACACTTATACTAACTATGAACAGCCCGAAGAAAGACCAAGAGCCGTAAGCGTCTCCAGAGACTACAACAAAAGTCGGACTCGAAGATGGAGCACATTGAGAGAATAGAAAAAGACATCAAGGAAAAATACACTTAGCTCCTACCCATCTTGAACGCCGCACCGGCCACACCCGAGAGGTCTCCACCAAAGAAGCAATCTTGGAAAAAGAAAGAAGATGCGCCCGCTAAGAAGAGCAACAAGAGTACACCTTCGAGACCCGACCCGGTCTTAGGCATCAACAAATGAACAATCGACTTCCTCGGCTACTTCCGTCACGCCACCCTTTGAGATCATTGAAGGAACCTTACCGGGTACAACATTTATACGAGGGCCCATAGGCGACACCACGCCATGGGAGTAAGTGCTCTAAACTCGCCCGAGAGGTAACTTCGGTATTTATCTCGCATATTTAATTTTTCGCAAAGCATATTTCAATTAGCATGTTCACTTTAGCATTTTTACTTTCTCTAAACCCTGCACTTAGAAAATCTCAAAAAAATATGTTCGCTGCATTTGCATCAGTTTCCTAAAGCCCCATGCAAGCACTCCCTTGTCTGTGGCGGCATAAAAATAAAAATACAAAAATATTGCACTCATATGTTTTTGCATTAGCATCCCTATTGCATAAAAAATTTCTCAAAAATATGTGGGCACATGAAGGTCCACACCTTATAAATATAAAAATAAAAATCCAAAAAGACGTGAGCACATGAAGGCTCACAATAACATCCTAGAGTTTGTTCCTTCGGGTATGTGCAAAACTAATATTAACGGGGAGAACATTAAAGGAGACCCTCGAAAAGAGGAGCAAGCTCCAAGGATAAACAAAGGACTACTTCAAGATCAAGCTTGGGGAGAGCACCCCCATTTACCACTATAAGTATTACTATCCTATGTCTTATTTATTAGCTAGTTATATTTGCTTAGAGTTAATGAGTCTTAGTTAAATGAGTCTTAGTATTAAAGAGTCAAATAAATGCTTTGGAACTTGCTAGATTACTTTCTTTTTCAATTATGATCTTGATGATATATGCTAAGGAAATGATGAATAGTTGCTCCGCTTTAATTCCTCTTAAAAGTACTTACACTTTGGACTTAGATTCTCCCAAAGCTTTAATACTTAATTTGCTCGAACCCAAACACTGTGGGAAGCACATGCTTAACTCCGAAGTCTCGCATTAAAAGATAAAAGTACATGAAAAGTTGAGCTGCTGTTTATCATATTCTTAGAGATACTTGACTCCCCGGTTTTTATCTTTAAAAATTATAAAATTACATGATGAGTTCCTTAGCTGTGACCCTTAAGAGTTTATCATTCACATCAAGATCATCCCACTCCACTAAATACACCGCTTCTAACTCGTAAGTACGCTTCCCCATACTCCATTAAGCCGCTAGCCATAATTATAAAAATAAACTCTTGCAATCCTTGGATATGTCTCTCTCAGTGTTTTATGCCAATTAGAGGCTGGGCTACATTCGAAAAAAAAAAAAAAAAAAAAAAAAAGAAAAAATAAATATCTAAAGAAAAGTGAGACGAGAGAGGGAGAGTAACGGACAAAAAGTCATACTAGGCGAGAAGGGCCTACCTCCCTAAATAATAAAAATATATTTAGAGATGAATAATGGACACGTGTCCGAGGGTGAGTAGGGCCCACATCTCTAAGGAGAGAGAAAAATGGACACAAGTCCGGCAAAGCCCACCTCTCCAAGAATGGACAGCCCTGTGTCCTAGCAATTATTAGAAAGAGAGATATAGTCCAAGATACTTGAGAAAAAAATACTAGAAAAAGGCTAAAGGCTATTTACTACCTTTCATCCTCATCCACTTCACCACTATCATCCCACGATGTATGTCCTACCACATGTGTACCTCCATTACCACCATCCACTTAAGAGGGTCATACATAGGATCTCCGAAGTTTCTTTTTGAAAAATATTGCAAAACCCCGTGATGATAGTTGATCAAAGAACTTGAGACATGGTACTTAACTTGATTGTTTTATCTTGCTTATGATTCATGAAAAGGCTACGCCCCCATGGTAAACAGGTATGAGCAATCTGGTTAAGAGGAGAATTTATTTCGAGTAACACAGTATTTCGAGGTATGAAAGTGTAGTAGCAACTCCCCGATCCTACTATAGCATATAGCTTTGCTAGGGACTAGCAAAGGGTAAGCTTGGGGAGTTTGTTGACACTGTTATCATATAAAATTATTAATCAATTAAACATGAAAAGAGGGTATAAATAATAATAACAACTTAGAATAGGGTGTCACTAATATATTTTCATCAGTTTTGGTGAAATTGTGATTTGCGAGGGACTTATCGAAAAACAGTGAGAAATGATGTGGCATACGACCAACATAACGTAACGCAATCCAACTCCGAAACAAGTCTAAACGGCTTCGATTAATCCCGACGTGGACCAAACTTGACACCAAAGAAAACATCATCTAGAAGACTCCGAAGCCACGACGCGACGACGGACCCGGAGGGGACACCCCCGGGCCGATCGGCCCAATAATGGGGCCGATCGCCCCCTTGGCCGCCAAGTCATCCCATCTTCCCGAACCTTCCTCCACCGCCTCTAAGACACAATCTAAACCGGTTGTTTAACGTCGGTTTGATCCGAGGGCATCGGTAGAAGTGCGGGATTGATCCAAGATTAATACCACATCGCTGAAGCCGAAGAGACATATCGAAGACCCATATATAAAGACCCCTAGACCCCCTCTTTCGGATCATCAAGTTCTCAATTCAAGAACAACACTTCAAGATCCAAGTCATATCCCACGCTGTAGAAACATCGCTTTA
Organism: Hyparrhenia diplandra; assembly: GCA_015847255.1. Taxonomy (NCBI): domain Eukaryota; kingdom Viridiplantae; phylum Streptophyta; class Magnoliopsida; order Poales; family Poaceae; genus Hyparrhenia; species Hyparrhenia diplandra. The sequence goes on from JADLZK010010583.1 coordinate 1,277,894, forward strand.
GGAAGAGTAGCAATCAAGATTAGAACTAGTAGGAAGGGAGAAATCCGCTCGGATCGTCGGAGGCCGGCTCAAGATCAGGGCCTCGTTCTTGTAAGTTCTTCATTGTAAGTAGTCTTCAAGTTCCGCACACGTTCTTAATATGAATATCTTGATCATGTTTATATTCGAGATTATTTGTTCTAGTATTTACTTTGATTACACATTTAGCATAGTTGAATTCTTTGTTATGTTCATGCATGGATTCGTATAGCGCTCATCATCTAGATCGGAAGGTGAGTGGTAGAGATGATGTAATCGTGGTGATTAGATCTTATTTACTCGCGTTTGCACCCTATGTGCCGGGTCGTGTGGTAGATCGTGGTGGTGACAGCACCATTGAGTCCTTTGCAATCCATCCCCGTATGTAGGCCTAGCGGATGATATTATTCGGGTTGTTCTAAGTTTCGGCCTTAGTCTTCACGGATTCTGTCCTCATGTCTGGATTTAATTAGTCTTTCTTCAATGATTGTTAGATGTATTGCACTAATTGAGTAGATCCTAACTTATAGTTTAGAGTTACATATTGGAGTTTCTAATGCTAGCTAGCCTATGAATTGCTATCGTCCCAATGTTTGACACTTTCTATTTTCGCCCACTTAGATATGATTTTGGTTGAATCTATTTATCAAGAACTTTATCATTATCTTTATTGTGAACTTTGATCCTTGTTTAATTAATTGATAAGTTTAACACTTAAGCTTTGCACACGAGAGATGATTAAGATGTTAGCACCTATGCATAGTTAATTCATGATAGAAGACTTCTTTCCCTGTGGTAGATATAAATTCAACACCTGGTTCTTACTCCCGGTTAAAATGCTACAATGGTATATTCATATCAGTGCGCTTGGATACCCATTATAATTGTTTATTTACTTATTAAGAAGTTATCAAGGCATAGTACGAATATTTTATTCCTTGCATATTAGTAGTTTAACTATAGGGATGACAACCTTTTCAGATATGCTATGAATTGCAATGAATATTTCTTTTAGTTTTATCCGAAGCAACATCCGATATTCTTTCTAAACGCCATTACTAGTTAGTGACATTAGAAATACCAACATCCGTGTTGCTCAATCATTGATGCTTTATTTATATATTGCAACACTCTTTTGCCCAATCTAGATTGATAAGCTTTGGCCTTAGATCTATACTGATTTTGATAGTCTTTTTACGCTGGTATATGTTTATTTCGCATGATGATTGTTATCCCGTGCATTATTGGCCAAAGTTTACCGATCTAGATTGTTACATGCTGTGGGTTCAAGCTTACTTCGGGTAGATTTGAAGATTGATTTAGAGCTGTCATGCGGTGGACTAGTTTTACTTTGATCTAATGATTTGTTCGTTTATGCCTTGTTTCTAATTCATGGATCCCGAATCGGCTAAAAGGCCGATACGGTTATGCTTTCACGAGTAGCATGTATCTATAGATCTATCTAGTTTTAAATGCATCTAGCTTTACTTTTAAGACTACTGTAAGACAAAAGGGGCAGGTAGGATTAGCTGTATATGTTTAAAAAGGGTTTAGGAAGGGTTAATCATCCGGTGGACTAAGTTGGAATAGATCTCTGTTCATTTATCATCTAGATTAGATCTGCATTTATGAGTTACCTCTTTTCACATACTTTTGAGTTAGATCGGCTGAATGTCTCGCACCACGTTGATACATCTGCATGGCTGATTTAATTTGTTATTTATTGCTTTTATTACAACATGATGAGAATCGGCATCGCGTACTGTTTCACTGAGATCACATGGAACTGCCGATTTTGATGCTTTACCGATCGACAAGCAGCTCTCTAGCTGTTTGCTATCTAATCTGGCTTTCAGAGCCGTATATTTGGAACTGTCTGGCAACACCTTGCATGTTCCACCTTAAATTACTAATCTGTTTTCTCCCTTGTCAATTGCAGGTCAAATTGACTGGCACGTCCTTGGAGTCGACCGCTCAGGCTCTTGGTGTGAAGCCACGCTTTCTAGCTTGGTGTGTGTTAGCACAGTGCGCCACTTTTGTGCCAACAGTCTCAAAGCTACACATTAGTACATCCTGTTGTAATACTTCTGTATGTATGTGCCATTACATTGTGTGCCTACATGACACACTATCATCTGATGATCCTATTGCTAAAAAAAAAGATAATATGGACCACCGGTTTGTCGTCGTTTGATCCTTGCCTTGGACTTTGTTTATTCTTTCCCCTTCATTTGAGGGACTCGCTTTCTTTATGGAAAGGTGGATATGAGCTGGGCTGAATCATGTGGCAGCTGGGGCAATAGTTTTTGCCACCTCAAGGCTCGAGCACCACCCTGCAGAACCGGAAGAAGAAGATGAATTATTTCTCAACTGGCCGACGCCTTGCTAAACTTTTTGTCTTGTGTACGCGACCAAAAATACGCAGCAGTGGCACGCAGCTAAGGCAGGACCGCTGCTGCCACACATGCATGTTGCTTGAGCACAGGTAGGAACTTGCAAGGGGGAATCTGTGTACGGTCGACATGGTGTGTGTTTAATTAAGCGTCCAAAATTAGCTGAATCTTTGTTCGGTTCCACAGATAAATCCTTATATGTTATATATAATCTTCCAAAATAGCTATATATGCTAGGCCATGCAGGTGCGCAATGGGTATATATAAGATATAGTTCCTTTGGGATATTTGTTCACTTTTCAGTTCCAGAAATTAAAAGAAATGAGAATAAACCTTCGCACATCTTATCCAATTTCGAACCTGTCTTTATTACCTCACTACAATTGATGGCTCGGCAAAACGATAAATACTACTATTGTCATGCCTGGAAATATTTTTTGGCGTGGCTAGGACCGCCAACTGTACTCGTGCAATCTTAGACAGTAGTGTCGCATCCATTTTGAGTGTTCAATTCGGTCCGAGTGCTTTGAGATGATGCAAATCATCTTATTTGTATGATTTTCCTAAGACATTTACTCATATCAAATCATATATTTTTTTGTAAAAAATAAATGAAGATAATTTTTATACAAAAATTGTAGATCTCGGCGAGATCTACAACTTTCTAGTTCTGAGTTTTTTCGTTTGAAGTCGTTAAGATGCTCAAAAATAATTAATGGTATATTTAGACGTAAGGATATTTTGACTTTTCACAGTATGACACCGTTAGAGGCAAATCGGACGATAGTGATATGGAGGGCAAAAAGTTCAGAGTAGTGGCAATTGTGAGAACTCTTTTTTAATGGCTTGTGTGTAATTGCCAACTTTTTTTTAATGGCGCACATTGGTAAAAGCCCTTCTAATTCTCTTCGTTGGTAATATTTGTTTATTCTTTTTTGCAACGAAAGAAGAATTATATTAGATAATAGCAAGGTACATCAACACGTTACAAGCACTCTAGATTATACGAATATCTAGAAATTGATTTCCACACCGTGAATAGCTCCAAATCTCAAAACCAAACCTATACGACGCTTAAAGATATATATGACCGCAGTGCAAACACTCGGTAAAAGACCGAGAATAGATACCCAACGAATGACGGCCAACATTCATGTAGGAGGAGTTGAGAAACTTGTTCTTTCTGGTGTCTTCCTTCTTCTTTTTCTCGCCACCGAAGAATGGGGAAGACCGATATGAAACTTGTTCTTCTCGAGTCCTTCATCGTGACCAGATCTAACCACAATAAAAAGGAGAAGAGACCGGAGAAAATTATTCCAAGGTGGCGACACCATCTTCGCCATGATGTCGCCGCCCCTGAAATAAATGTCTCCACGTCGTCGTACCCAGTGAGGATGCCGACGGGGTAGGTGTCGCCATCATCTTCAGCAGAGCCGCCACGAAGAAAACGATTCAACCATGCCCCCTTGCCATCGCCAGAGAGGAGGAGGAGATAAATCCTCAATACCAAGAAACTTGGCATGGGAAACCCTAACCCAAAGAACTCGATCTACTCGAAAAAAAAACTTATTAAAAATGATGGATGCCCACTCTCTCCAGCCTCCGGTGATATGTCAGGGGAACAGCGGTGCACTACCAAAATGGTGGAGTTCTCCTAGTGTTTTTAAAGTAGTAATAAAACAATACCACTAGTACATAAAAACCCTCACTGGAAGACATTTAGTAGGAAAAGTTTATACTAAATTTTAAATACCAAAACACTAGAAGAACTCCACTTCACTAGGAGAACTTATAAATTTTAGTTGTGGTGGAAACGGAGAGCCGCGGCAGCGGCGGCGCTCCGAATCGAGGCCTAGCGAGTCGCGTGAAGAAATTTAGGAGTGGGGACTAATCTTTGTTTATTCTTTCCCTTCATTTTTTTTTTGGGGGGGCGTGCGCATATGTGTGCTCATCAGGATCCGTGCCCACTAAAGTTTTGGAAAGTCCACAAGATAAAGACAAGATGCCCCTGGTCCCCGACACTATATCATCTCCATTTTCCACTAAATTAGGCAATAAAGAAAACTATAGCCACAAATTAAAGAGACATTATTATTTCCTCACTGCCACACCATTCACACACTAGTACAGAAACCGGCTGTTGTCCCGGGCCTAGAGGCCCTTTTGTCCCGGTTATGGAACCGGGAACAAGGTCCCGGGACAAAATGTCCCACTGGCCGGGACAAAGATCGACCTTTTGTCCGGGCCGTAATACGAGCCGGGACAAGGGGTCTGCTAGGCACGTGGCACGGCAGTATCTTTTGTCCCGGCTCGCCGGATACTGGCCGGGGACAAAAGGGTCTTTTTTTTCTGTTTTGATTGCATTTCAATTCATTATTGAAATTGGTTTCAAATTAGGTTTTTGAATTAGGTTTTCGAATACGATCCTACGCTGCCTTTTTGCGCATTAGTTTTCAATTACAAGTTCGATCAATGTACGCAATTAACACAAATAAAATATGAAACTAAAGTAGATTCGCTGCCAGGCTTCAAGACTTGACCAAGAAGAAATCCTGCTATAGTCTCTTGAATGGCTACTAACTGGTCCATCGATACGGTATTATCCCTCAACCATTCAGTCTTCAATTCGAGTAATAAAAAAGGTATTAGTATATATCAACATATATATTAAGAGCGAATGATTAATTGTGATGTATATATACACATACTTTTATCGACTCTAGTTTGCTTCTCCATGAGCATATTTGCAAGAAATTGCAGGCATAGTATCCACAGAGGTTGGTCCCAAATGGCTGCCGCGGACAGAACTACATGAGTAAAAAGATTTGTCATCCGATCCGGTAAATTAATATATAAGGAAGCATCATTGAGAAATTGAACTAAGATAGGAATATAGTACTTACTTTGTGAGTCACGAAATACAGTGGCGTTTTGCGATCTGTGATATTATGTTCTTTCACGACGCTCGCCCAACCACTGCCCAGCAAAGTTTAAAATACTTGGACCATTCATATTGCATGCATTGAGAAAAGACATATATATATGTATATAATTGTGCTAGAGAGACTGCAATTACCTCTGGATCATATCAATCATTTCTTCATAATCTGTTCTTGGTTTATGAAGCGAGTCCCAGAAGGTCAAAACACCGTTCCACAGATCAATGTCGAACAATATCCGGTGATTGCTGCATGTGTAAGCATTACACTCATTAATTAACTAGCTGGTATAAAGAAAAATAGAGTCGCAAATGATCATGGATCTACACTCACTCAAAGTTGTAGGAGAAGAGTACAGCTCTCTTCTGGCGATTTCTCTCTAAGAATTCTTTTGATATTGTCCTTAGTATCCTGTAACCATGTTATCTGCTCCACAGTGGTTTTGAATACTATATATGGATCAATGAAACCAATTCTAGTACACTCTCTCTTTCTTAACTCTACCATCTCATATCTGCATAATACATATATACAGTGAGAGAATAATTAATAAACACACATAAATGAATGTACTTAATTACGTAGGGACCTAATTAAGGGATAGACTTACAAACAAAAAGCAGCTGACGAGAGATTTGTCGAGCGAGGTCATATGGCATAGTTGGTGTAGTTCTCCAAAATTAACGTGCATTATGTCATCGCCACGGCCCCAGTGTTCGTCCCAAATTTTGACCACAATGAAGGTCTCATTACGTTTACACACTTCGAGGTACCATTGGTTTAGCTCATACATTCTTGTACCCATTTCCCTATAGTTGTCAGGATTGTATGGACTCCTGCCGTACTCGTACTGCGCCTTATATCTGTCAACTATCGGAGCAGGCTCGAGCAACTCAAAGATGTCGTAACCTTCGTTTGCATACATTTGAGCAAGTTGTTGCATATCCAAACCTTCACCAATTGGCATCCCCATAGAACTAAGGACTTCCATCAACTTGTCGTTTGAACCAGATTCGTGACGAACAACAAGATCAGGGATTGAATGTTTTTGTTGCTGTCCAAGTTGTGGGACACCTTTCCCAGTTTTCTTCTTATTAATTGCCTTTCGCAGACTGCGCTCATAGTCCGATCATTCTTGTGGCTTGGGCCTAGCATCTTCCCGCTTCTTTTTGGTTTCTCGCTCCACCTTCTTCCTTAGTTCATGTGGCGCCATGAAGTACGGCGTCTCGTCCGGCTTGGTTTTGATGGATGCAAAGAAATCGGAGGTTGTTTTCTTGATTGCCTTCTCCATCTCTCGCTAATGAAATTGGAGGTTGCGAGGCGAGTCTCTTCTTTGTAGGTGCTGGCTTGGCCTTTGGGGGCGGCGAGGGAGATCGCACTGGAGCCTGTATTGGAGATGGTGTCTTTGCCTTAGTGGGAGGCGAGGCAACTCGTGGTGGAGACCGCCTTGGATATGGTGTCAACTTTGCCTTGGGAGGAGGCGAGGGAGCTTGGGAGGGAGACCGCCTTTGGAGATGGAGAGTTTGCCGGGAGGGAGGCTTAGTCGGGTCTTTGGTTGGGGAGTCCCTCCTATATGAGTACCAAAAAAACAAGCGGCATGAGTAAATTAAATTATTATTTAACTAGACAAATTAAAGAAAGTTATTGAACAAATTGTTTCGTTCACTTTCATCTACACCTTTGTTGAGGTACTTGAGGTCGAGGCGGTGGAATGATGATGTAGCGCTTGCGCCATTGAATGAATGCCTTCTCTGCTTCTCCTAGAGTCTTCTCCTCATTACCTCCTTCAAAATCAAATTCAAGAGGCAGGTCTCTATAATCCTTATGAACTCTATCCACCGATACGGCAGCATAGCCAGGTGCTATCCGCATATTATGGATTCTAGGCGACTTAATGGTGCGGTCGATAGGATTAACAACACCGGTAGCCACCCACTACAAGATTTTCGGTCTAATGCAACACCGACAAAGTGTAGCAATAGAGCCAAAAATGGTAGCAATAGTACTTTTGCTACCATTTTTTTTTGGTTAAATGTCGTTGCACTTGTAACGGTAGCAATAGCAGAATGCAACGGGTTACGTTTTAGTTGCGACACACAACCCCTCTATTGCAACACTTTCAACGCTTTTGCAACCCATGGTGAGTGTTGTAACAAAAGCAATTGCAACCACTATGGGTGTCGCAAAATTATCAATTGCAACGAACTAGGCATTGCTAGTGACACGTATGGCAACACGCTGGTCGTGTAGCAACACAATGCAAAGAGCAACGTAACATAGGTGTTGCAAGAGTGGTTATTACTACGCGGAGAAAGCATTGCAATAGAGCTTCTCTATTGCCACGTCGCCTAAATGGTTGTTATAGGTGGCTTAGGTTATTGCAACGTCTCTGTAGGTTGGTTGCTATAGAGGGTCCTCTATTGCCACGTTTGTGAATGGTTGCTATAGGCGGCATAGGCTATTGCCACGTTACTTTAGGTTAGTTGCTACAGAATAGGTTATCTATTGCCACGTCGGTGACTGGTTGCCATAGGTAAGTTCCTCTATTGCCACTATCATTTTTTTGAGTTGCAAAACATTGTTTATCTATTGCTACAACTAAATGTGGTTGTTATATTTGTGATTGTTGCAACGCAATTTGGTTTGATTTCCATCATATATTGCAATGCCAATAATTCATGTTGCGACGCTTTGTTTGTTAGCTTAAATCAATAATCGCCAAACGACAAATACATAATGAATGAGGCATCGACATCCATTAAAACGAAATATAATTTGTTCATACAAAATCTTTAAAGAAACACGCTGAGTGCCAAACTAAATGAGAACACAAGTAGATAGAATGTATCCAGCACAAACAATTGTTTGAACTCATTCGATGTCTACTATAGCAGCGAAGGTTCCCTTGATATGTATGTTGGCCATCGTCCCACCATTCACAGGCTCCTTCTCAAACTCATCCTCCTGAAAAAATCATTGACAAGCATTAGTTTAACTTTCTAAACTTAACTAGTATAATGCTCGTACTAACGTTACAACAACATTGATAGATGCAAAGTAGAATTGAAGTATATGCAAACTTTAGGCATCTTCATATTTTATGGAGCAATATTCATGTGGAATCTTGACAGTTCAATAAGGATCTTCCATACTGACACTATTATGCTACAACAATCTGCTCTGAGCACACCCAAAAAACAACCAGCTTAGCTTTGGTCAAAATATAGGTACCACTCAAAACAAGGCAGGAGCACCATCTCTGTGACACTATAAAACCCTATCCACACATAGACGGCCCAAAACCTGCGACAGATCACACAGACCATGCAGTAACTGCCAGGAGCATGATCCATGTAATTTTTGTTCAAAAGAGGATAGTTCAAACACATCTACAGGAATGTGCTTAACAAAATGCACACAAACAATTAGATCATCTCAGACATGTCAGAAAGTAACAATGCCGTCAGTTCTTATCTCCGTTTGTCCAGCTCTTGAAACATCATATAGATTGAGGAAATGATGAAAGATGATCTACCAGTTATAGTGTAAAGAACAAAAATTATGTTTGCCCTTTCGACAATATCTGGCTGCGATTTTGGCAATATTCGGGTTAGTGTCTGTTTGATCACTTGTCAAATAAGAGACTACTCGTAATCTAGACAGTAAAGGCACTTTTTAGATAAAGAAAATTTTATTTGGACTCCTCGACTTACCTTTTAGCAGATTTATGTCCAAGAGCCTCCTAGCAATGGAAGTTGAGCAACGAAGACAACATGGAGCCTTGCTTGTACATGCAACATTTTTGTGGCCATCAATCACAATCACACTCTCCACCAAGCAAAGGACTGAAAGACCAAATAAAAAACAGAAATCAGCAAGACAGGGTAAAAACTTGTAGAAATCAACCTTGCTTGTACTGCAACAATTTAGTTGAAATGCAGAAATCATATAATTTCATACTGAGAAATGCAGAAATATTAGTTTGCAATGCAGATTTCCAATTTTCAAGACATATTGTTCAGTGTAATTCAGACTGCATCCCTGCCAAATAAAATTGTAGAAAAGTGGAATGCTAAACAACCAGTAAGTTGTCGAAGAAGGTATCAATTGCAAAGTAGCTATAAAAGAATTAACAGCATTCTGTTAAAGTAGCTCCTATTGATAACTCAGTGGCATCGCTGTGCTCATCGAGGGATTGCAACAAAAGGTAATCCTATGTACAGACTGCTAGCTTTCATGATACGTACAGCTGAAAGGAAGATGCCTCAGGACTGATGAAAGGTGACATTAAGATCCATAACAGCATAAGGAGGATGCCACCAAGACTCCCAGAGAGTGAAAGGGTTTGACTCTGAATCCGACACATATTTAGATTAAGAATTTCAGTCAAGCATATTGATATTTAGTCATCCATTAGTGAGCAATTGTCAGATGTAGTTCAGCAACATGCACATGCTGGTTCTGTTTATTTCAGTTTAAGTGTTCAGACTTGCAGATTAGGGAGCAGGACAAGTGCAATTGGTTTGCTACGAGGGGGTGGGAGGAAGTAATGCAATGCTTATCTCCCTTCAAGAAGATAAGCTTTTTGTCGCTTCATGAAGTCAATAGAGCAACCATATAAACTGTTTTTTTGTTTTGTTTTTAGGTGTCTGAAGAAAGGCTTATCTCCCTTCGAGAGCAAATTAACAGCCACACAAGCAAGCAAACCAGAGTTACTGGTTACTGTATGTAAAGCATGGTGGATTTTATCAAAGTTTGAACAAACTATTCTTGCCTTCACTGATGTCTCTGCTGAAGATATTTCTTCTTCAGTGTGCTTGTATGTGGATTGGAACCAAACTGCTGAGTCTCTGTCTATTGGATTGGACATAGCAACCTTATTGGTAGAAAATGTACTTTATTATTTTTTAAGCGACATTTACTATGTGTGATAATATATCCACTGTGAACAACGTGCAATACTACTTTACCAAAACTTTCTGGATTTTTTATTCAAAATGATTGTACACAGAAACCATGTCACCAGGCAAGTTTGTAGATTTTGTTAACCAAGTCTAAATATTATTACATTTTATTACATAACAACATGTTTTGGTTCCATAAAGCGCAACATTAATTAAATAACAAATCAAACCTGCCCTTGCCACCGCTGTTGTGTCCTTGCCACGTGCCACGCCTCCATTGCCTTCTTGCTCTTCTTCGCAGCCAGCGCCACTTGCATCTCGCCATCTAGATATCAGCCCTGGCGTGGAGCAGTCGAACAACAGCGGGCGGATGCGAGCCGCACGTGAGGGAAAAAAATAACAAGCCGCGGGGAGCCGATGAAATGACTGTGGAGCGGCGTGGTGTTGAGTTTGCGCTGGAGTCCGTCCGATACGCACGAGGGGGCACGTGGTCGTAATCTAGCATGAGGGCACACCCTAGGGTCGCGTCAACCTAAGGTTCACACAAGTTTTTCCGTGCGTAGCACCCTCAACAGATCCCGACTCCCTGCTCGCTGCGTGTATGGCCCGTGATAAGGCTCAATCCAAATCAGCCTCGCCTCCTAGTTCTTGTGCAATTCTCAAAGTATATTGCAACCAAAAATAAGCGTTGCACTTGAACACAATTTTCGCTATGACCCCAGAGATCTCGTTGCAATAAATTTTAGCACTTGCAACAATATCAAAGTATATTGCAACTGCCGAAAAAGGTTGCAATTGATCCCCAATTTTGCTTTCGCCTCCAAGAGTTCTCGTTGCATTAAGCATCCAGCTTTTGCAACTCTTGTGAAATTTTATGCAACACAAAAAAACGTAGCAATAGCCACAACCAAATGCAACTAACACAAATGTAGTTGCAGTACTACCACACAATTGCAACCAAAATCTATTCTACTGCAACCATTTTTCACCATTGCAATATCGTCAACCAAATGCAACAAAGCTTCGCAACACCTTGAAAACCGTTGTATTAGAGGCACGTATCGCTATGATTTTTTAGAATGGTTGCAATACAACCATCTCTAGCAACCAAACTTTTGGTGTTGCAATTCGAGGCGTTGAATTAGACCGAAAATCTTGTAGTGACCATGACTATGCCATCCCCTTTGGTATGTGCAGCTCACATGATGTGAAAGGTATCGTGACGTCATCCACGGGGAAGTGTTGTGTTGCGTCATCTTGAATCGTTGTCAGCTCTGTGGAAGCACAACCGCTTTTCAACCGTGTCGGGGGGGCTAATGTTGATGTTGACTTCGGGCCCCGACGATGCTCCCTTCTAGGCACTCAATGCTATTTGCACTGTCTTCGTACTTCCTCTTGTATTCTCTCTTCCATCGCCTTTTCTCGCTGCAAAGGATCTGTAAGGGGGCTTCCTTTGTTGAAAGAACTTCGCTCTCCAACACACGAAACTTCGCTTCAATCTCATCCTTCTTTCTCTGGCGGCTTTTATATGTACTTATGTCCTCGTGGAAACCATGCTTCCAAGGAACGGCGCCTTTGCCTCTCGTGGCGGCCACCGTGCTCGCCAGAGTCCCAATGGTATATGTCAGTTCATCCTTCTCTCTATTGGGCCCTGAACAAACCTTCGTCTTTAGCACTTTGAATAAATGTCAATCTTTCTATTGCCTCCCGAGTTTTTCGCCGCGCGAGTGATCTTCCCAGTCTCGGGTCCAAGGTTCCCCCGACAATCAAGTACCCGAGTTCTTCATGCGCCGAGACCAATGGAGTGTTTCTAGAATGATATTCTTGGCCAGAAGGTCGCCTTCCATTTTTTCACACTTGGTTTTCGTGGTGTCATATCCACTTGATCCCATGTGGTGGTGGTATTTCTTCTTTGCGGCATTCGCTTTGTTCCGCGCGATCCTTTCCTCCTCGACTCTTTGGATAGCTTCTAAGCTACAAAGTCGTCCCAAAATGGCCTTGCCTTCTTGATCGGGCCACGTTCTTGGTCCCAATCCGGCGTCTTGTTCTTCTTGATGTATTTGTTAAACGATTTGTTTCTTCCAAGACTAGAATAGTTCGGCCATCTTTCTCATTGCCCAATCATCCGCTGCTCCAACACTTCGGGATCGACAACATCTCTATACCTTTCTGTGCTCAGCGTGAACTGTTCCTTAAGAGCAGTCCAGATCTTGGCTTTGTCAACATCAGAGACATAACTAATCATAGGAGCGCTACGCTTTTTCTTCCATTCACGGATATTGATTGGGATCTTATCCCTTACATGGTACCCCATCTGGTGCACAAACTTGTCGGCATGCTCTCCTTCCGGTTTGCCTGTACCCGGGTTGAACTCTTCTAATATGAAGCGGCCCTCAATCGGCTTCTGGGGGCCTCACACTTTGCCCGTTGTATTCGATCCAAAGGGCTACACAAGTAGATAGACACACACACAAAGATTGAGTAATCATTTCAAAAGTCAAAATTATTTACAAAGTCAAAATCATCATTGTTTTTTAAGTACCTCGCCAACATTATCGTCACCAAATCCTTGTTCCCCTGTTGATCAAGTGCCGTATTCACTCCCATCGAAGGAGTCGGGGTCCAGCTGTTGGTCACCGCCGTGGATAATATTGAACAATTGTTGTTCCATTTCTCTCTCGTTGGCCATCGTGACTTACTACAACGCATAATCATGGAAACGTCAAAATCATTTAATTTAGTAAGGCGAGGAGGAGGTATTGAGAATCGATCGGAGAGGAGGAGGTAGTCGAGATCGTTCTAAATGCATTAACCCTAAACATAGTCGAGGAGGAGGACGAGGTAGTCGAAAAAAGCTTTTTCATTAGGATTTAGAATTTGGTACATAATATGTAAAGAAAAAGTACATACATATACATATAAGAAAGGTACATAATAAGCATCCTTTTTTATTTATTTTTTGAATTTACATACATATAAGAAAGGTACATATATATAAGAAAGGTACATAACTGCAAAATGAAAATTGCATAATTGTGGAAAGAAAAGTTGGCTCAGATTTACCCCCCATGTCATCGCATTGCTTCTAAAATGGTTGCTTGTATAGGGTACACAAGCCATCCTAGTTTAGAAGCTTATAATTAGGGAGGGGGATTTGATCATCATTGCCGCTGCCTCAGCTTAAAGGGTTTTACGTCATCGCATATGCCACTACCTTAGCAATTCTAGTAAAATCTCAGCTTATGCCACTGCCTTGGCTTAAAGGTCAAAAAAATTTCATCGTTGCATATGCCACAATAGTAAAATCTCTAGTCAAAATCAAGTTAAAAAAACATAAGCAATTCTAGACATATGCAATCTCAAGTCAAAATCAGGTCAAAGATAGCATAAGCACTAGGTGGACAGAATAGCTAGCATGGTCATTGGCACATATATGTCACATAGGCATAAACAGATCGAGCATCATAGTTGAAAAAATTATCAGGCATCATCGGCAGTGACATATATATATTGGCATATATAGGCACATATATTGGCAGCAAAAAAACATGAGCAAATCTAAGGCAGTGACACATATATATGCTCAGTTGAAAAAAAACAAAATCTGCATCACAGGCATCATCGGCAGAAAATCGGCATTCACACAGGCATAAACAGATCGAGCTCGATGGATCAGAGGCAAAAAAAGCAGAGGCATCACATGAGCAAGACGGCGGGAGGAGCACACGGGGCTGCCGACGGGGGGGAGGAGGAGAGCGCCGAGGGCCGCCGGCGTCGGGGAGGTGACGGCTCGGCGGCGGCGCTCGGGCGGGAGGAGGAGACGGCGTCGATCGAGGGAGGAAGACGGCGCGGGGAGGATAGAGCCCACGGGGAGGAGGCGGGACGCCACGGCGTCGATCTCGGGCGGCGTTGCGAGAGGCGGCGGAGCTCGCCCGAGTGGAGCCAGCGCGCGTGCGGGGGGAGGAGGGGCGGACGACACGCCGATCTCGGGAGGAGGATGGAGGATGGGGACGAGTGGTGCGGCGCCGGGTGCGTGGAGCAGCCGGTGCTCCGTCGGCGAGGACGGCGAACGATGGCGTGGAGCATGAAGGGGCGGCGTAGGGTACTGGTGCGGCGGAGATCGACGAGGGAAGGAGAGGCGCGGTGTCGATGGGGGAAGAAGAAGGAAGGCAGCGGCCTTTTATATGCCGGTCTCATTTTATCCCGGGCGATGTTAAGACCCGGGACTTTTGTCCCGGCGGTGATAAGACCCGGGACAAAAACTCACACTTTTTGTCCCGGGTCTTAACATCGCCCGGGGTACTCCGTTGTCCCGGCCAAGCTACGACCCGGGACTAAAGAAATTTTTAGGCGGGCCTTGAAAATTTTGGCCCCTTTAGTCGGGCCTTGGCTTCGCCGGGACTAAAAGGGCCCTACACTTTCACTTCGCGCCAGTTTCAGGAGCCCTTAATTTTTATACTTTTATTTTTTTATTTAAATGCTAAAACCTTGTTATTTGTCTAGAAAATTATACTGTGGGGCATAATTTTTTTTAAAAATAAGTTAGAGTTACTTTTTCGTTTACTCCCTCCGTCCCAAAATGTCGTAAACTTTTTACGCTTCCCGAGAAAAACTGCCGGCAATTATATATTAAAAATATAAAATATTTATGCTAAGTAATTAGTATCACTGGAAAGATTTTTAAGTCTAGTTTTTTTATCAAATTTATTTAAATATTTAAATGTTGCACGTATTTTCTATAAACTTAGTCAAAGTTGTGGCACGAAAACCAACGGCATATCAATTTGGGACGGAGGGAGTACTTCACACATGACAAATATTTAACCTTAATTATTTTAGGTTTTGTTACAAATATTGAACATAATATAACTAACTATTCACTAATTCATTAATGCAAAAATGTAGTCTCCAATTAAAATTATTAAAGCTATTGGTTTTCGACAGAAATTTGTTTTTCCATCATTTTAACGTTAAAATCCGTGGAAAAACCTTTCTCAAAGCCAAAAATTCATGAATTGTCTTAAAAACAGAATTCGAATACAAAGGTGTTAGAAGTGTAGTCACAAATGCGACGAAGGCTTACAATATTATTACATATGAAAGTTTGACAATCCCAAAACAACATACAACAATTCGGTTATGATCTTCTTGTTGACGTATGTCCCTTTGGTTATGATCGCTTCATTCTTTTCCATGGAGTTTCCTCAGCGTTCAGCAAGAGGCTTGGATCTCTGGTAACTTTAAATGGCACAATTCGGTCTTCCTTCTCATAGTCCACTGAAATGTCTAATATGTCCTCAATTCCCACGATGTTCCTTTTTCCTGAAAGGACTATGTGGCTTTAGGCTAAACATTGATTTTGTCCTTGTCGTTTTTCCCTTTCTTTGGTTTTGTAGACACGTCGTTGACATAGAACACCCGAGTCACATCCTTCGCGAGGACGAATGGTTCGTCTTTGTAGGCAATATTGTTGAGGTCCTTTGTTGTCATCCCATACTGCCGCCGACTTTTACCCCGCCTCCGTCCATCCTCACCCATTGGCACTTGAACAAAGGGACCTTAAAATTAGGTCCATAGTCTAGTTCCCATATCTCCTCTATGCGGCCGTAATATGTATGCTTTGTCTCTTTCGGGTCTGTGGCATCTATGCGAACACCACTGTTTTGGTTGGTGCTCCTTTTATCTTGGGCTACTGTGTAAAATGTGTTCCCATTTATCTCATACCCTTTGTATGTGAGGACATGTCATGATGGTTACATAGCCAGATATACAATTGCTCGGAATACTATTATCACCCTGAAATCTTTTTCGCAACCAAATGCTGAAAGTTTGTGTGTGCTCACGCGTAATCCAATTGTCACCCCTATCAGGAAACTTCAATTTCAGGCTCTGCTTGTGTTCCTCGATATACGGTCTCACCAAGGATGTGTTTTGCAGGACCGTGTAGTGTGCTTCGTCAAAGCTTTTACCCTATATAAGGATGTTTGTTTTCTTCCCTAGTGTCCCCTTTCCGCTTAGCCTCTCCTCATGCCGTGATTCAGGAAGACCAATCGGGTTGAGGTCAGGAATATAGTCAACACAGAACTCAATGACCTCCTCGGTACTGTACCCCTTGGCGATGCTTCCTTCAGGCCGAGCACGGTTGTGAACATATTTCTTCAGGACTCCACGAACCTCTCAAAGGGGAACATGTTGTGTAGAAACACAGGACCAAGGATAGCAATCTCCTTGACTAGGTGAACTAGCAGGTGTGTCATGATATTGAAGAAGGATGGGGGAAACACCAACTCAAAGCTGACAAGGCACTAAACCACATCATTCTATAGCTGAGTTAGTTCCAGTGGATTGATTGCTTTTTGAGAAATTGCATTAAGGAATGCACATAGCTTCACGGTGGCTAGACGTACATTTGAAGGTAGCATTCCTCTTAATGCACAGGGAAGTAGTTGTGTCATCAGCACGTGGCAGTCATGGGACTTCAAGTTCTGGAACTTCTTCTCTGGCACATTTATTATACCCTTTATATTCGAGGAGAATCCAGATGGTACCTTGATGCTACTTAGGCACTCAAACAAGCTTTCCTTCTCCTCTTTGGTAAGAGCGAAGCTAGCAGGACCTAAGTACTCGCGTCCATCATTTGTCTCCTCTGGATTAAGGTTGTCTCCTGCTTTCTGAATGCGGAGGTCCTCTCGTGCTTCGGTGTGTCCTTAGACTTCCCATACACACCCATAAATCCTAGCAGATTGACACAAACATTTTTTGTTAGGTGCATCATGTCGATTGCAATTGTGGACCTCTAGGACTTGCCAATACAGAAGCTCCCAAAATATTGACTTCTTCTTCCACATGGGCGTGACCTTGGTCGTCGTTCGCAACAGGTTCGCTGCCACCCTTTCCGAATACTACTTTCACGTCCTTCACCATGTTGAGTACATCCTCACCAGTTCGGTTGGTGGGCTTGGTACGGTGGTCTGCCTTACCATTCCAATGCTTGCCTTTCTTTCTCAATGCATGAGCCTTAGGAAGAAATCGACGATAGCCATGATACACGACCTTTCTACAATTTTTCAAGTATTCACCTCTACAGTCATCGAAACAATGTGTGCATGCATTATAACCCTTGTTTGACTGTCCTGAGATATTACTAAGCGCAGGCCAATCATTAATTGTTACGAACAATAATGCACGCAGGTCAAAGTGTTCCTGTTTGTGCTCATCCCACACACGTACACCTGGTTTACTCCACAAGAGTAGAAGTTCGTCGACTAGTGGCCGTAGGTACACATCGATGTCGTTGCCAGGTTGCTTGGGTCCTGAGATGAGGGTCGGCATCATAAGGAACTTCCTCTTCATGCATACCCAAGGAGGGAGGTTGTATATACATAGAGTAACAGGCCAAGTTCTGTGGTTAGTGCTCTGGTCACCGAAAGGATTCAAGCCATCCGTACTCAAAGCGAACCTTATATTTCTTGCGTCCTCTGCAAAGTCTGGGAATTCTCTGTCAAATTCTCTCCACTGGGACCCATCAGCAGGGTGTCTCAACATGTTGTCCACCTTACGGTCTTCTTTGTGCCATCGCATCATCTTTGCATGGTCCTTGTTTCTGAACAAACGTTTCAAGCGTGGTATTATAGGAGCATACCACATAACCTTGGCAGGGATTTTCTTCATAGGACGTTCGCCCTCAACATCACCCGGGTCATTCCGCCTGATCTTATAACGCGATGCATGACACACTGGACATGCATCCAACTTCTCATTCTCCTCACCATAGTAGAGGAAGCAGTCATTAGGACATGCATGTATCTTCTTCATTTCTAAACCCAAAGGGCAGATAGTCTGTTTTGCTTCGTATGTAGTGGTCGGCAATTCGTTGTCCTTCGGAAGCATCTTCTTTTGTATACACAGTAACTCCCCGAAGCCCTTGTCGGATACACCATTCTTTGCCTTCCATTGTAGCAACTCTAGTGTGGTACCCAACTTTTTTTGCCCCGCATCACAATTTGGGTACAACAACTTCTTGTGGTTCTCTAGCATGCGTTCAAACTTCATCTTCTCCTTTTGACTATCGCATTCTTTTCGTGCTTCTCGAATAGCATCACCAAGATCATCGCCAGCTCATCTTGTGTTGCTTCCTCTTCTTCCCCCATTGTAGTGTCATGTAAGGCATAATATTCGGCAATAATGTCATCATCATCAAATTGTTCATGTTCTTCTTCACCTTCTTGCATCACAACACCGCTTTCTCCGTGCTTGGTCCAACAAATATAGTTTGGCATGAAACCCGACTTAAACAAGTGCGAATGAATAGTCCTTGAGTTGGGAAATTCCCTTAGATTCTTGCATAGGCCACATGGGCAGCGCATGAAACCGTCCCGCTTGTTTGCCTCCGCCACACTTATGAAAGAATGCATGCCCGAAATAAACTCTTGGGAGCGGCGATCGGCGTTGTATATCTAATGCCGGTCCATCGCATTACATGCACGTACCAAAAAATGAGCTCATCAAAAAGTTTGAGACCAATACAACACTATACTGAATGTGCGATCAGAATTATTACATAATTAATGTCTAAAAATATAACATTAAACTCCACCAACTCTAATTAGACGCCTACATCACCCGACTTACATCTACAACCTACACCAAAGAAGCAAAGCAATGACCATACATGGTGACAAATTAAAAGCATAACATCTTTCGTAGGCCAAGGAGCAATGCTCCTAAGAATGACTTCTTTGCGGGTGGAATCTCTTCAATCTCTTGGGCGGGCATCTCTTCATTCAGGGGGCGAACCTCTTCAATCTCCATTCCGGCTCTTGGTCATTATTATTTTCAATATTTCCACCATTGTAGGCTGCCAAAGCTTCATGTTACGTGGTTGTATTTTTGTAACAATTACGAGTAGCGATGGACCCTGAGCATGGCACTCATTCCAGGTTTGGTAGATCCTGTGCACGCGACCAACATGCACTACATACTATGCCATGGTTGCCTACACATGTAATCAAAAATCGAAATTGGATGCTCCTAAATCATGAATTTAACATCTACTATCTGTATATATTCTTTCTCCGGACAAATGACAAATTATTAAAACTATTTAATAACACATTATATAAAATTTACATATCAATTATTAAAAACTACCTAATTAATAAAACTACCTAATTTACCACATTATATACAATGTACATTCAATTAGAATTGAAATAACAATATATATAAAATTTACCACATTATAACAACTACCTAATTTACCTAATTATATAACAAATTAATTATATAACTAATTAATATATATAACATATTATGTAACTAATTTATATAACTCTAAACAATGAAATTTGCTATGGATACTAACAATGAAAGGTGCATATACTAGTTTTCATGAACTACACTAACATTGAACCATCAAAATATATGTAACTATCAAGAGATTTTGACTTCAATGTGTGTAAAAGTAATGGTGGAGAAAGATGAGAGAATGAAGATAGTAACCTTTCCGGCTGAAAAATTGATGGAGGAGGTCGAAGATTCGATGGAGAGGTCGACGAAGATGATGGAGAGCTTCAAATCTTGGCCATGAACAGCAAGAACAGCAGGAGAAGCAAGAACAGCTCGGGTTCGCGAGGAGGAAGAAGGGGGAAAGTATATAAGGGAGGGATTTGTCTGGGGCTGAGCCACCGGCCGTGACAAAAGGTGGACATTTTGTCCCGGGCCTTGGCTGCGCCCGCGATAAAAGGTCTAGTCCCGGCTGGTGGCTCAGCCGGGACAAAGCATGACCTTTTGTCCTAGTTCGTGGCTACAACCGGGACAAAAGACCCCTGCAACAAAAAGCCCGGCGCCGCGACCGTTGTTCCAGGACCTTTTGTCCCGGTTTAGTTACCTAACCGACAAAAGGTCCTTCTTGTCCCGGCTGCAAAAATTCCGAGGCTAAAGGCAAAAACTGAGTTTCGAGTAAAGGTCTGTTCTCTACTAGTGACAACTAGGGTAACGTACAGATATGTCGGTGTGCCGCATGTCCAACCGTGCAAACATGACGTGTTCACCTAAACGGTAAACAGTCGGTCAGATCACCTATTGTTTGGCCTTTAACACTCGGGCTAAATGACCATTTAGTTAGACATACTAGATGTCTGTCTAAATAGGCGAAATGGCCAATTAATAGAAATGTCTGGCTCCCGTTTGGCCAATTAACTTGGCTTACTGTTGGTTGTTGGAGTGTTGCATTCGGCGCTAGGGCTAAAAGTGTCATTTCACGTTGCTTTTAACACTGTTACCTTGTCAAACTAACGGAAGAACCAAAACGAAATTCGATTTAGGGCCAAATAAGCAAGTTCAATCGAAAAAAAGACCAAGAAACTAATCACAATTTTTTAGGGCCATGGAACTAATTTCTCTCTATATATATAGCTCTTGGCAAAGTTTGCTACAGGACAGCGAAAGGATGGCATTTGCTGGCCGGCATTATAAATTATGTATACTAGAAAAGATCGCGGCGTTGCCGCTATGGCCAGTAGAGGTGCCTGTTGTATTAGAGATGGTCCTTGTTTTTGTTGCTAGCTTAAATTGTACCAAGTGAATTAATACTTGTAGTTCTGGATGTCCAAATAAGCCTCCCATTTGAATGAACTGAGAAAATTGTTCAATTGCAGCTGCTGTTTTCGACAGCAAAGATTTAGCATTTCTTTCGGTACCCATCTTTGAAGAGTTGAATCGTGGGGGGTCTTCATCATTGAGGAAAACCTGCAGGGGAGCATTAGATCATTAGAGATGTTGGAAATGTTCCACTTGTCAAGTGCAAGTAATTATTTCCTGCTGTTGTTGTAACTCATAAGGAAGAAGCTCCTAGACTAAAAGGTTATGATGATCACAAGTCATCCACAAAATATTTGCAGTGACACGAAATATATAGTAAAATATTTGCATATTACTTTAGCAGAATTATTTTTTAGATGACAAATTTAACAAACCTGAGTATGTCTTTATATGGGCCAGGCCCTTGTCTGCCATTTTCTCTATGTCCAAGGCTGTCCATTATCACATCTGCTTGCAGATAGCCAAATAGGGCAGTAATGAGTTCAGTGGATCGCCTGCAAAATGCAGTTAAATAATTTTTAGTTTCTTGTTCCAGTAGCAAACCTGATTGTAAACGGCTGCCAATTGTTGTTGTAGCTGAACCTATAATGTCACTTGTACGAAATCACTTAGTTCTAAAAAGGATGTATCCAGTTAAATAATTTCGTTGTAGATAACTGCAAGTTATCACACATCGGAGGAATAAAAGTTGCACTTAAATAATGCTCTAATATTTGAAAAATGCCATTCTATAAAACTTGTAATCAGAGCAGGCGACAAAGACAAGGCAATGCCATTCCAGTTTGATGATATCTAGATTATCTTGTTCTAATGAATCTGAATCTGAATCTGAACTTTCATTGGAGATCACACTGCAACTATCAGGGAACATTTTACTCATTGATGTGAGGCATAGGTTTATATTATTTTAGTTTAATAGGTATAAGATAAGAATGCGGACAGCACCAACGTAACAAAGGCCAAAAAGAAGTGACAGGATCTTATAGTCAGTCAGTACGAACTAAACAGGGGACTAACAAGTGAAACTAACCATCAATTAACAAGTGAATAGATCAAGTCTGCCATCTAGTTATAGATTATAAATTTATAATACTGAGGGACCAAGCCACCTTCATCTTAGCTAACAAATATATGCAACCTGTTCCCTGCAGCAGAACAGCAATTACAACGAGGTACAAACAATGCAACAAAAAGAAAAAAGTGATTCGCATAGACAATACACCGTAAAAATGCCAAATGACTTAAAGATAAAGCATACTTACAGATTCACTATATACTAAAAAAAACATCAACTGTCATCTGTAAGCTTACTAAAAAAAAATAGCTAGAGCAAAAAAATGGATCATACTTCAGTATCAATCTGTAACTGTTGCTTTTAGGCTGATAGTCAAATGTCAGAGTTTACTTTGTTTGCCAGAATCTTTGGCTACCTCAACTTTTGTCTGTTGCTGGAAACAAGGTACTACATATCATTAAAATGTTGAACGAAAAGGTACTACACGTCATTAACATCTTTGGCTAGCAGAATATTACGTATCCTTTATTGGCATAATTTGAGTACCAGAAGCATGAGCAACCTGTCTTGATTTTCTCTCTGAACGGTTGAACTCAAAGGTACAAGATGCCGAATTACAGAGTTAGAAGTTGAAAATCTAGATGTTTAATTGTCAGATCAGGCAAACCATCTCTGATGAAAATCTGCATGTGACTAATTCGGCAGTGGCTTAATTCTTCTTGCTAGATCCAAGAGGTCTCTAGGAACTTGACGTTTCTGAATTATTGACACCTTTCTACTGCGTCCGTCTTTTTTGCATGTGCTACCGAGGCTTTTGATCGAGCAGTTGGGCTGCGAGTGGCAATAGAAAGATAGAGGGAGGCGGATAGCGTACCGGATGGCTGCGGGGAAGGAGGACTTGGCGCTGTTGTAGAGCCTGGTTGTGGAGACGATGCGCAGGCGGCACCCGGCCCAACCGGCGTCAAGGCCATCCATGGAGCGGAGCTGCAGTCGCATCAGAGGGAGAGGGGCCGCCGGGGCTGTCGCAGAGATGATGCGCAGGCGGCACCCGCCCAACCCGGCGGCAAGGCCATCCATGGAGCGGAGCTGCAGCTGCGTCAGAGGGGAGAGGGGCCGCCGGGGCTGTCGCTGCCGAACCCCCACACGCGCTGTGGTGGCCGGAGGGCACCGTGGGCGCGACTTCGCCCCGCTCCGAGATAGCCGGGCCGCCGCACGTTTCGGGCTGCTGCGCCAGGGCAGCCCACTGCGCCGGTGGCCTCCCGCTCCTCGCACGGTGGGGCAAGCGGGTGTGGCTGCCTCCCTTCGGCGAGCGAGGAAGAGAGGGGAGGCGCCGCGTCGACGCTTTA
This sequence comes from Hyparrhenia diplandra, assembly GCA_015847255.1. Lineage (NCBI taxonomy): Eukaryota > Viridiplantae > Streptophyta > Magnoliopsida > Poales > Poaceae > Hyparrhenia > Hyparrhenia diplandra. Next base: position 1,301,111 of record JADLZK010010583.1, read on the forward strand.
CGCCGGAGGCCATCCATGCTTTGGGGCTGCCGCGGCTGGCGGCTGTCGCCGCTGGGGTCCCATGCGGGGCGGGCCGCGTGCTCGCGGCAGCGCGCCACCTCGACACACCAGGTGTGGGCTCCGCCCTGGCTGAGGCCGGCCGGCGAGGGGGCCGCTCCGCCGCGGTGCGGTGCGCCGCCGGCATCGCCGGAGCGCTACGAGGCGGGGCGAGCGAGGGCTCGGAGGAGGTGGGGAGGACGAGGGCACGCGCCGCTGGCCGCGCCGTCGCCTTGCGCGAGGCAAGGGCGAGGAGAGAGGAGGCCCTGTACTACGGGTCGTATTTCACTAAAAAGTTGGGATCTGGCCCGATCGGGCCGCCCATCCCGACGATCGGACGGCCGAGAGCATCCAGCGACGTGTCCACGCTGGTTGGCCCGCTTTTGGTGCGTAAATCGTTTGGAGAGATTTGTTGGTAGGCACAACCTCTATTAGAATATTTAGTTCTAGCTAAGGAGGAGATCAGAAAGGCTGTGAGTGGACTGAAATGCCCTCGGTACGGTGGAGGACAAGACTGCACTTGTTGGTTCAGTATTTCCGGGGTTGCCACTGGAATAGTCGACAACAACACCGATGGTGGCGGCAATATAGCTCGGGGAGAGGTGAAGGCTAGGTGAACAATGCCATTGGAGGAACAACAGCACTAAGGGCATTTCAGACAATTCACACCATCTCTCCTCTAAAAGTAAATATTGTTTTATATTGCTTTTTACTACCATATTTATGTTCCTTTATAATATCTATTTGTTCATTTAGAATATTTATATTAATTTATTTTCTTAATGTTCATTATATTTAAGAAGTAATCTGGAGCTTTTTTAAAAAAAGTCTTTGTGCACTCCTGTTTAGATGGATATGAATAAGAGGTAAATTTACAGGTGTTCTTGGTCTTGCAGACTTGCTGGTGGAATCTATCTTATCCAAGGAATGAAGCAAAGGACAAAGAAGGCGGTGATTTAGAAAAATAGGTGGTGGGGATTACTGAGTACTCACTTTATTCCTTTAAATGGACTACTGAGTATTCACTTTATTCCACGTGCATGCACGCAGCTGGTCAAAAAAAATGTTCTTAAAGGAAGATGGTGAAGTAATTGTTACTCCATCCATTTTGTTCGTAAACGTATGATAGTTTGGACCGATTTGTAAGTTGACCATTACATTTTATGCAAAAATGATAATAAAAATTAAAAAATGAAGATATGACAATTCAAGACAGAATCTAAGTGATATTATGTTAATATCATGAACCGGAAGAGTTTTCTTTAAATCTGGTCAAAATTTGAGATTTCTCATTGAATGACAGCTAGGAGATCGTCAAATACATTTACAAACATAAGTACTCCCTCCGTCCCAAATTATAGGTCATTCCAACATTCTTGGAGAGTCAAAGCATTTCAAGTTTGACTAAATTTATATAATCAAAATAATAACATTTATGATACCAAATAAGTATCACTAGATTGTTCATTATTATATTCTTATGGTAATACCGATTTGATGTTATAAATATTCATAATTCTCTCTATAGTTTTGGTCAAACTTGAGATGCGTCGACTATGAAGTTGGAATGACTTATAATTTAAGATAGATAGGAGTAGTAGGTAAAAGGAGATATATTACAAATAAAGTTATTGTGGCCAAAAGGGGCTGTAACACCCGTGTTTTCATATCATGTTAAACCGCCCGGCCCTTGGCCTTCGCCAGCGCCGATTTCGCCCCACCGACGCCACGGTGGTAAGAACCTCCTAAATTATAGGGCCTACATACACCTGTCATTGTCCCAAAGACCTCGGCACCGTAATGCTGAGATGCACCCAATAACTTAAGAAGCATGTCGGGTGTCATCGGAAACCCCGATTACACCATAAATTACATCCCCGATTACACCATAAATTACATCTCATACCGGGTTCAACAAAGGAGTAGCTATAACATTACATCATTTGTTATAGAAATATAAATCGAAGTGCGGAAGAATAATAATATTAATTTATAAAACATGAATAAGTTATTTTTAAGTAAACTTAACTTAATTTGCGGAAGTAGAGTAGAACTATGAGGAATCGACGGATCATGTCGAGCCCACCGACATAACCCCCTCAGTTAACGACATGAAGCAACACCTACAAGAGGGGTTAACAAACCCCGAGTACACAATGTACTCCGCAAGACTTACCCGACAAAAAAGAAAAGACTCCAAGGGTATGCCGGCTTAAGGGAAATAAAGTTAGAAAAGGGGAGTTTGCAAAGAAAAGCTTACTACAAGTGATCCTTACTTTCAATATTTTAGCAGACTCATTAAGTCATTAACGGTATCCATTTCTTTTTGATCTAAATTAAAACACTTCTTAAGCATCACATCTCATATTCATCTCTTTTCCATGATCACCATTGTTCCCTTAATTAGACTACGATGTAAGGGCAGAGGATCGGGTCTCCTTCTCAGAAGCAACGGCGATTGAATCGATTATAACCCATTTGGGGATTCCTTACCACCACGACATATGTAGCACTTAAGCTTGCATATATCAACCCTTTCTCGATTCGACCAAAAAAGCGGGAGCGAGGCCTCGCCACCGAGAATACAAGTACACCTCCAATCCGGGACTTTAACCCACGAGGGTAACATGTACTCCCGCCATCTCTCCACTCCCAAGTCTTGCGGTTGCCATTCCCGATTTGGCACACCCCGAGATCGGGCTTTAGGGGTATGTGGCGATCTTGCAAAGTCGATACACGGTGGCTTACAACGAGCGGTCTTTAATCAACATAGCGGAAAACACTACGAGACTCCCTTCTCGGTGCAAGTTACCCGACCGGTCTCATATTAATATTACTATGTCCATCATCAAAGTGTTCTCTCTTCCCATAAGAGTCGAGAGGAACAAAGATAAAACCTATTTCTCGTGAACGATAAAACCATCATTCGACTTCTACCGACATCTAAGCATTACTAAGCATTTAGAGAAACCGACCTACTCATAACGGTGGGATAACATCCGGGATAAGCGTAGATCAAGGTAATCATGCAACAACGGTATCAACCAACTCCTACTACTTAATGCATATCTCACTAGACTTAAGGTGAATAAAGGATTTGTAAAACAGAGAAGGGTTTATGCTCAGGGGCTTGCCCGTGTTGTAGGAAAAGTTAGATTCGCGGAAGGATCACCGAAGTCGAACTTGACATCAACACGATTGGTGGATACACCTTCTCCAAAGCTTTCGATCATCGCGAACCATACACGTAGATGATGATGCATGCTTTAGCACGATGAAGTGCATGGCATGATGCATGAAAGTGCATGGATAAAAGATGTAACAACTTAATTGACTTGAGTACAACTTTCCTTCACGATATAGCACGGTTGATTATTCACAAATCAAGGTTTAGTAATTATTAACATGTTGATTTTGAGCACATTAAACAATTGGAGAAATTGCCATGGAACGGCAAGGTGTGGGTGTTCAAGGTCCTCAATCAACTCCAAAAACTCACCCAAGTTATTTTAGGATCTTATGCTAATCAATTTAATAATTATTAACTAATAATTAAAGCATATAACTAAGGACATATGTAAACATAATCAAATTAGTCCTAAACTTTTTGTGAAGGTAGGTATTAACATAAAACAGATACACAAAAAGTTGCAACATCACAGGATTGATATTTTAGCCTACAAAAATAATAGAAGTTGCATTTCTTAATTAAAAGAGGTATTTTTATCTCATACCAAAACTACTGATTATGGCTAACTCATATTTTTTTTCATGATAGAGCATCATATAACAAGGCTACAGAACAAATTTCATAATTTTATCATGCACCAATAATTAGATATGAAAATCACAAGTTCAGCGTATATCCTGAAAAAGAAAAAGAGAAACTGCACTGTACACCACTATTCACCTGAGTCACAGTTAGTGCAGTTAGGTCCCTGAAAAAGCTTCTCCTCTCAGGCTGAGTCCCTGGTCGCGATTTGAAGCAGAGAAGACTCGGGGAAACGTCGATTCGGACCACCGCGATGCCTGCCAACGGAGAGGGAGTGGCAGGGGGAGCATCTCCATGATCGGGCGCACTCGATGGCGGTTGCGGCTTGGCCCGAGATGACCCGTGGCAGCCCGGCCACGTGAGCCGGCGGCTCTGCTCCTCGGTGGCTGTTGCTGTTGTGGCGGTGAAGGAGCAGGGGACAACGACCGGTGGCTTGCTCGCGGTCGTCTGTGGCCTGCGGCCCGGTCAGCCAGCAGCTTGGCCGGCCCCGGTAGCCACTGCTGTTTCGTTGCTGACAGAAAGAAAAGAAACGGAATAGCTGCTGCTTGCTCGGGAAAAAAAAGAAAGGGGTGGCCGGCTGCTACTCCTGCTTGGAGAAATGGAGAAGGAAGGCTAGGGCGCCGGCTTGATGGAGGAACAAGGAAGGAGCAGCAGGAAGGAAATGAATTGGGGCGGCAGCTGCCTGTTGCTTTCCCCGCTCGGCCTCTACTTCCCAACAGAGAGCAAGAGATATGAGGAAGGGAGAGCGAGAGAGAAGGGAAAACCAAATTTTCTACTTCAACCGAGCTTGACACAATGGGACGAGGAGGTGGCATGGAGAAGGTGCAGGAAGGGATGAGTTGGTGAGCAAGAAGGGGTCAGACCATGCCACGGTGACGGTGAACAGGCGAGCTCTATTTCCGCGGGTACTGTAGCAGTAGACATTTCCTTCTTTTCTTCAAATATCTCCCAAATCCATATTGTAACTTGAAAAACTCTCAAAATAAAAGTTGTTCAAAATTTTATGCTCTACAATTTTGCTTTTTAGACCATTATCAAATTCTAAATATTTCTAAAAGTAGGTTTTCAGCATTGGAATTTGAGTTTAGAATTTATAAAATAGTTAATTAGTAAACTTAAGTAATTAACCACTTAATAATTGTTAACCAAACAATATTCACGGGTTATAATTTAAACATGAAATGCAATGCATTAATAACATACTGCTTTCGATGATTATGCTTAATGATGACATGATTAAAATTTTAATTATTTTCAGTAACATCTGGGATGTTACACCCCCGCCCCGCTTGTCGGCGCTTTGCCTCCCCGCTCCACGCCAAGCCGCACCACTTCCTCTCTCTTCCTTCGCTAGCCGGCCCCTTGCACTGTCATCCCGACCTCCTTCCCTTTTTGGCAAGCCCAAGCCCCGGCTCGTCCGCAACACACCTAACCACCTAGCCTCGCCTTCAAGCGCGCGCCAAGGCCGACCCGTCACCCCGACATCGCCCCGATAGGGTCACGCCCGCGGCGTGACCCTCGACCCGGCCGGTAGCGGCCATGGCGAGGCCGTGACCTGCTCCCCATTGTCGAATAGCAGGGCCGCCATTCGAACCCGTCGGCCCGGGAAAGTGGAGCACGCCGCGACACCGAACCCACGCCCCATCTCGCCACGACCCTCGGATCGCCCCTCCTTGCATCTCCACCATCCACCACCCGCCATGGTTTCCACCCACCTATAAAGCCCAAGCCCGGGAGCTCTAGGGTTCCCAAGTCACCGCCGCCGGTGGCAAACCAACCACTTTTGTCCAGACGGAGGAGGGTGGGAAGGAGGAGAGGAGGAAGAAGAAAGGAGGGTGGAAGCGGAGCGCCGGGGCCACGTCGTTGTTCAAGCTTCACGGAGGAGCCGCGGTGCCCGAATGACCATGTCGGCGCCGCCGCACTTTCAAGATTTGACGGCCATGACACTGGCCGCACCGCCGCCCGCCCGATAGCTTGCAACCCCGAGACCGAAGGTGACCACCCAATCGCCAGCGTCGCCATGTCCACCAACCGTTCGAGCATCGCCAAGATTCCTAAGACTAAGAGAGGCTAGAAAAGAACCTTTAGGTGCAAATTTGACGCCTTTAGTCATGGATCGCCCTAGATGTATCTAGAATGGAGCCTAGGGGCCCTAGCCACCAGAGCCCCACCTCACGGAACTCCGCGCCAGCGCCCGCCGCCATGGCTAAGCATTCCCGGCAACTCCGGCCGTCTTGCTAGATGCGGCCGCTGGGCCGATGATCTTCGCAGACATCCACCGACCCTAGCCGCATACATAGACCAAGGAAAAGTCCCCGACTTGACGCGACATAGCCACGCCTACACCGCCGCGGTAAATGTAGCTTCTATGACTCCGCCATGGATTTTGGTCACCTCCAACAAGGCTCGGCTAACCCGATGACCCTTCCAATCATGGTTTAGGACTAGCTATTAGCCTCGGCCGAATCTTTAGCCCATCGCCGTCATTCGTTGTTGGCACAGCTCTGCTACCGCCGTGGCCTAAACGCCCTAAGCCATCTTCTTGCCTTCCGTGGAGTCTAACTATGTTGGTAGAGGAGCCGAGGGCGGATGAGCTCAATCGGGGGCTCTATCGGTGCCCCGCCACCGCCTCGCCCCGCAAGCCAAGAACCACCGACCGCCGCGCCGCGTATGCCGGCCGCCAGAACCACCAAGCCGTCCTAGCCCCATCAACACTCTAGCCTTGCAATCATGGAGGCATAGTACCCTTAGCCCTACTTCCGGGACGTAGGAAAGCTCACCGTGCCAGCTCGTCATCGGAAAGAGCACCGCCACGCGTGGCAGAGGAGGAGGGGAAGGAAACCAGAGAAGAGGAAGGAAGGCGCCGCGTGCACCCAGTGCACCATGGACCAGGAGGGAAAAAGATAGGTGAACCTAGTTGGCATATAGACCGGGCCAGCGGTCTGTGGACCCACAACGGTAAGTCCACCGTGGACCGCCCTATGAGCCACCCTATGAACCAGACCCGATAGGAGCCCAAGTTCGCCACATGGCCTCTCCATAGATTGACACGTGTTCGGGCCGGGCCGGCCCATGACCCGGCCTAATATCCAGCCCATTAGGCCCTATAAGAATGTCCGTTGACTAAGTCATTGCTGGCGTCATCGCTGACGTCAGCCGGCCCCACATGTCAGCTTCTGTAAACCCTCTAGACCCACCCGTTAGTAGCTGACGTCATGCATACATCATGCTAATGTCAGTCCAACCATTCCCGTGCTGCCACGTGTCAACACCAGAATATTCCAGCCTTTATTAATATCGTAAATAGGTTTAATCTTGTAAAATTCATAGGAAATTCATACGATGTTAGAAAATTATAAAACAAGAGTCCAAATTTTTCTTAAAATGAGCTCTACGTCATAGGCTTATCCATGAGTGTATTTGGCTCTTTTGAATTTCAGTTGCTTCTTTGTGAATATCTATAGGGTTTGCTTATCGCAACCTTGCGTTACGTTTTGCAGACCCGGAGGAGGACCTGCTTAACACCGATGACCCCGAGTACTTGGAGGAGCTTGGAGACGACTTCTCAGGTGCAACGTCTCACCCACCTCGTAGAATCCTACTAGGCATATTACAACTAGATGCTAGCGCTTTTACATTTTATGCATTTTGCTATCTGTTAGGATTGCATGGTAGTTTGTTTGTGAGCCTATACCTTGACGTAACCCTACCCCTTCACACCCGCTGTTAGGTTAAACCTCGCTTTGCACCTCGCCCCGCTATTACTTGCTCTCCTTACATTGCCGATATATATATATATATATATATATATAAGCCGAAAGCATAATAACTTGAAGGAATGAATGGATAACACGATAATGGATATGGATGGATGACTTGATGACTTGGGGAGAGTGCCGCGTGTGTCTTGGGGTGTGTGGTGAGGGTTGAGTCGATCGGATAGGATTCATGACAAGTCATAAGACGGGTCTTGCCGAGGGGGTGTGTCCTGGACATCCCCATTGTTGAGATACCTGTGGCGGGTAATGTGTGCGGTGAGTAGACCCCGGGTCAGACTCTTGTGATGGGAGGAAGTCCGAGGAGGAGGTGTTGTGAGGCACTGGGGTACTAGTTTACCCATGGTGAAGATGCCCCTGCGGGTCCTACTTAAGGACCGATGTCTCGTGGAATCGGCCCCTAGGGAATGTTACGTGCACACCACTTGTCCCCAAATGGGCGGGGTACAGATACCCTTCTGGTTAGGCGGTGCCATTAATACTAGGTTGTTAGTAGATAGTGTAGGGAGGGTGGACTGCGGTCTACACCCTCTTCAGACAGCGTAGTAGCTATTGACGGTCACGAACGACATATTTTTACCGTCAATATTCTACCATTAAGGGGTGAAACTATACCTTACTACACACGATATACATTTATTATTGATATATTTCCACTTGTAGCGCATAAATAATAGTTTTGCAGGATTTATATAAATACAAGTGGAAAATACATAAAAAGGCGTCTTCCCGAAAGCGTATTTTAGCAAACCATTCAACCCAAGGGAGATGAGCCCAACACGACGCATACCTGGACCGACAACCAACACCAGGCCACTTTTCAAGCCCAACACCGTGCACCCGCCGAGGCCCGGACCTAGCCGAGCCTGGCTTGGCACGCGTGCACACGCCCGCCGCTACGGGGGCGCTAAGGTCGACGCCGGCCCGGTCCATCTTTTGGTGTGGCGGTGCATTAAGTGCCCCAGCGGGCGGTCTTGGTCGGTCGGTCGCAGATTCGGTGAATCTAGATGCTAGGAGGAGGTCGGTTTGGTGGCAATCTTACACTTTGCCCCCTCTCCTCATTGTATAAGTAGCCCACTCCTCTCCCCCTTTCAATACACACCATTCCAAGGCAAGAGCTCTCCCTCTTCTTAGTAGAGCTCTTCCCTCTACCCCTCTTCTTCACTCCAATGGGCTTAGGCCCTACTTAAGTAGTAGAGAGATTAGTGGAGGAGAGATGTGAGGGCCGAGAGCGGGGAAGTGCCTGACTTATCTGGCCGCTCCCCGGACTTGTACCTCGGTGGATTCAGACTTAGCTCCTTCACGTGATCTTGGCTAAGTAAGTTTCCATGGTTTCGATAATCTTTATTGTCTTTTGTTTATCCAAGCTTGATCTACTTGTTTGCGGGATTGATAGTCGATCCTTCGGGCGTAGCTCTTGGTGGAGGAACCTCTTGGTGGGGAACCCGATCGACATCAAGAGTTGTGATCGGTAGTGCAAACATGGTGTTTGGGCTAGCGGTTACCTATGTTTTTGCGGTGCATTCCACGGTTGAGGGGGTAGGTACCGGGTAGTGATAGCCTTGTTCGCCCTCCTCGTAATCCCCCACGTGAAGCATTTGTTGTAGTGCTAATGGCCGGACACTGCCCAGTTAGTGCGTGAGCCAGTGCCCAAAGTGAACAAGTAGCTCTAGAGCTTGACTAACCAGGGACTCTAAAGGTGTAGGAATCCTTCTCTATAATCCTCCCCATCTTTGGCCTTGTGTGTCCTTGGGCAAACTAGCTAGAGAGAGTACCTCTGTTCCCAAAGTGGAAAATACGATACCCTGAATATTTCCGAGTGAAAGCTACAATGATAATTCCGTACGCTTGCGGATTCTTCTGCATACGTTAAGAAATGTCAACAAGCTTTCTGGCGCCGTTGCCGGGGAACGGTTGCTATTTTCGTTGAGCCTAGTTTGTCCTCAGTATTTACCTTTTAAAAAATTTGAAATAGTTATTTATTTTCCTTTTTTCCAAAATGAAGCCTATGCCATTTCAAAATCTTTTCGCTTCTCCAAAGGGGAGTTCATGGGGGCCAAAATCTTTTTTAAAATCAAAATTTTCATCTAGCCATGAACTCCACCCTAATTTGAAAAACTTTGGTTCGGGCACACTCCTTCTCCGATGACTATTTTTTAAAACCTGTGTAACCACCTATGAGATTTCGAGGAGTTATGTGCATGCCTAAGCATTCCTAGCATGACACGAGAAATTCTCATGTGGAATTTGTTTCCGCTCTCCCTCATAGGGAAAGCAAAGCAATAGTACACTAATGTCATAGGAAGTTTGAACGGGGATTGAGAAGAACTCAAAGACAATTTTTTTGTCTAGCATTCTTCCCCATCAACTCCCTACCAAGGACAATCCTTGATTTCGAATAGGGTGAGAAAGAGTCCATAGGTGCAGCTTTGGGCAGGGTTTACAATGTTTATACATGCCGGCCTAGACTTGTCATTACCCGGTAGTGTGCTTTTGCATATCATTTGTTCGGGTCTTGACATAGACACACGCCTCTATGCCTTGACATGACCGTCGGAGGGTCGTTTGCATGTAACCCTACAACGGAACAGAGGAGAATCCTTGATAACATCCTAGAGAAGCATGCTTCTCCCATTGTAGAACCTATTCCCTCCGCAACAAAGGGCATGTCAAGCTTTTGAGGAGCCCTCATTAGTCGAACCATTCCCCGTACCATCACTAGAACCGACCGTTGAGCCCCTCTATCGAACCACTAACACCAAAGGAAGGAATGCTTTACCCTTCAGAGTTTCCGATCAAATTCAAGGATGATGACGTAACCTCGAAAAGCCGAGGTGTGCTTAGACTTCCATATCTATCCCATCCTTGATTTTGATCTTCTTATAGGCTACCCTCTCGAAAAATTTCTTCATGAAAAACCTATAGAGGGGGGAGCCACGATGAGAAGTTGGGAAAGATCGCCGCTTTGTCACCTAGATATCCCAAAAGCGAAGCATCCGCCCAACCAAAACCAGTTCATGGAGGCAAAGTTTATAACTCCGTTTGATTCACCTAAGTTGCTCTCGCATCTTAGTGAAACGAACCACCCATCGCCCTCACTTTCGAAACATAAGACATGTCCCTCTAGCCAACAAAACATTGTTCTTGACAATGGAATTAGAGCTACAACATTTGTCCTTCATGACATATCTTTTGAGGATAAAAACTCATGTGCCATGGACATGCACGAAGCAACAACTCTTGAGACCAAGCAAGAACCACGCTATGAGCTTGTCAAGTTTTCATTTGAAACTTCTCATGATACATGCTCAACATTGGGGTCTCTAGAGTTTGTTTTTTTTTCTAGCCGAAAGTGCTTAACGAGGATCACAACCACCTCTTGATCCTCATTGCCAAACTTTTTAAGAGGAAGGTTGTGGATGCTTATGTTTATCATAAACATTACAAATCTCGTAGTAGCACAATGACGCTTAACCTTGCGGCTTGAGTTTAACGCTAAATTCTTAGTGGAGAAGCGGGGAACTTCACCACGATCGATAGTCGCAAGATAAAGTGCCGCGGTCAAGCTTACGACCATAAAGAAAGCTAATCAGGGACATACCTCGGACTATCATAAAAAAATATATATATATTTTTACCTCTCTTATTATTTTCATAAAAAATCCCTATTATTTTTATTAAAAAATCTTTCTCTTATTAATAAAAGCAAGAACATGTTATCAAGTTAGTATGCACCTTCGGTATTCTTGTCGCTAACCATTTGGTGGAGACCGATTAAGAAGAACAAAGAGGCATGCGACGCTTGAAAACATGGGGGCCACATCAATAAAAAAGCTATGACGCTCATGGGTGATGGAACACGCTCAAAAGGAGACCCGAACCTTGCATACTTGACTTTTACACAAAAAGTCCAAGTGTGGGGAAGGATGGGGAGAATCTCAAGTTCCAAACATACCGAGGCATCATATGAAAAAAAATGATGGTGAATAAAAGATGGTGTCAGCCCTACCTTGCTAAAAAAAGAAAAGAGAAACGAAAAAAAGAGAATTGAAAAAAAAGAGAGGGAAAAGAATTGAAAAAAAAAAAAGAAGAAAAGAATGAAAAAAAAAAATGTGTTGTCGAAAAAAAAAAAAATATATATCTATGCGTAAAAAAAAAAAAAAACAATTAGAGAAGAGAGGAGTAGGTTGGCCCCACATGGTCAAGAAACATACTAATATGCTACCCGACTCCACCCATCATTGCTTCCACAATCAAGAAGGGCTCGTCTCTTATCCTTTGCGGCTACCATCAAGACCCATGGCCTATACACACTAAGTAGTGTGTGTGGCCTAGCCTTGAGAAGCACCCGGACAAGAGCCATCATGCAAACCACAGCAACAAGTTTGACGCTTCATCCATAAATGCCGTCGGTAAGTATATCCAGGTATGCAAAGGAAATAAATGTTCACCAACACTCTTGCTCATTTTTTGTCCCCATAGTATGAACATGTATGCTTCCCATGATTATGGCATATGCTTGAGTTTGGGTGCACCTACATGTGTACACGTGTAATGCATCCATAGGACTTTTTAAATTAAGCGTGGTGCTTAGGTTAAAATGATCTTCTTTTAATCAAAACTTTGACATGGTGTCGAGCTTGGTTAATGAACTAGAGTTGTTGTCATGTTGAATGGAAGTAATTTATGTTGGAGATGAATCAAGGCTATGTTTACTTTGCCTCTTTATGTTAGCCTTGCTTGAGTGATGCTTTGAGGTGAACAAATGAAATAAAATAAAATAAAATAAAGTTATCACAATAAAGGCTCCACGGTGTTCATGCCGATAGAGCCATGTGTTTTCCTTCTTCTTCGTTTTGTTTTCTTGTTTTGAATAAAACCAGGTACAAGACCAAGTATGGGGAGATCTCTTAAACACAATGAACAAACATTCAAGATCTCCCCAACACAATGCACAAACATCGAGTAATTCACTACTGAGGAGAAGGATGAGACGAACAACTACCATTAAACTCCTTCCTCTTCAAATGATGGTTTGTGCAACTGTCGCTCTCACATCTCCCAAAAATTCCAACCTCAAGTATTTTGTCCTGTTACTTTGATGACATCAAAAGACACGCTTGGGGAAGCCTCCAACCACGCCACCAATCACAACTCGGATCATTGTGTGCACAAGCTAGCGTAGAACCATAAAAAGGTAAGTAAGGAGCTAGCTTGGGGGAGGACTCGAGAAAGGTAACTTGTATCTCACATTTTGATCATATTCTCTATCTTATAAAATGATGAGACATGCTAAAAGAAATTCCATTCCTATATATATGTGTTGTAGAAATGTTTAGTTCTACCCCCGTTGAAATGATGAATAGTTGCTCGCCTTATGCTTTACCCGTGACTAGTTTATAACTTAAATTTCTCTAAGATTTGGATTTAGTGGCTATGTTTTATTTCACCTTGACCCTGAATCATGTGGGTTGCATAAGCTTATCTCGATCTAGGTAGTTGCGAAGTTATGATATGGTGACATGGACTTTGCTATGACATTATTCTTTTGTGTGACCGATGTGGGGACCTAAATATTGGGCCCCGAGACATTCTCCAAACTATGAGAATCACGCTTACCGCCAAGGCCCAAGAAAACCTAGCCCGCTATCATCCCGCAGACGGAGGGGCGGCCCGACGGACGATGGACCAGGCCATGGAGCCACGACGCCACACGACAATGGAATCGGCCTACGATGGCCACAGCCAGACGCCCACAAAGCGCCCAAATGGAATCACCACGACGCGCAAAAAGAGCTTATTACGCCACGGGAAGGACAAGGTCAAGGACCTCTACAAAACAACGAACCATGACGCTCCACGCCGACGCCAGCCCAAACCATGGCTCGGACTCGACCATGCATCTCGTTTTCGTCCGAGGCTGGCCTAGCTCACCAGCCCCGGAGAAATCTCCCCGCTCGGTCCAAGGGTGGCCTAGCTCACCACCCTCCCGGCGCAAAAACTCCGCCGCCCTCGAGGGAGACCGGCTCTCGTCCTCGGCGAGGTAGCCCAACTAGCCCATCCAGTGGTCGCGCACCCTCACGGGCGTGGGAGGTTAAAATGCGGAGGAAGGGAAACCGCCGCATTCAATGCTTGTCGCACGACGTGCGTAGGCGCCAGAGCCATCGATTACGCCTGATCCAAATTGAACTGCCGAATCATCTCCCTAATCCGACCGATGGGACGCAAAAGCTGAACCAGTTGATTTGTTATGCCACCCCAAGACGGTGTTGACGGCCACCAACGACATATTTTTAACATCAACATTCTACCAATAAGGGGGTGAAACTATACCTTACTACACACATATACATTTATTATTGATATAATTCCACTTGTAGTGCCAAATAATGTTTTGCAGGATTTATATAAAAATCAAGTGAAAAATGCACCAAACGGCGCCTCCCCGGAAAGCGCATTCCCCGAGAACATCAAGCCCAAGGGAGAAAAGTCCATAAAATATCAATATCCAAGCACAAGCCCAAGAAGTCGAGGCCCAAATCCAACATGAAATCATACCGGCCGCAGGACATGGGTTTAGTATTTTGGGCATAACTTTTTTCATACGGACTCCGTTTTCATTACACCGCGACCCACCAAAAACAAAGCTAACGACGACGAGACAGACGACACACACAAAATTTCAGCCCAAACGGCCCACATCTTTGCGCGCCCGCACCAAGAGGTGCTTACAAGCTACCCTCGGGCGGCCGCCAACCGGCCCCGGCTTTCTCGAGGCGGTGCATTACCTTCCAAAAAGTGTGTTGCCGACGTGGGATGGTCGGTTTGGGCTGATTAGGAAGGCGTTCCAAGGTCGGTTTGGTTCTTTTCATATGGGGAGGGACATTTTCCAACAAGCCCCCTCTCCTCTACCTATAAAAGAGGGCCCTCTCCCCTCATTCAACACACACCACACAATGTAGCCTCTCTCTTCTTCTTCTTCTTCTTCCTCCCCCCTTTCTTCTTCTTCTTTTTTCTTCTTCTTCTTCTTTCTTCTTCTTTCTTTCTTCTTCTTCTTCTTTTTCTTCTTAGTTTGTACTTAGGAGGAGTTTGGCAAGGATTAATAAAGGAGAGCAAGACATTTTGGAGCTATTCTGCGGTATGATCAATTTAGAGTTCTTCATCTTGTTCTTGTTCTCTACTTATCAATATAGTCATGTTCTTGAATTAGAGCAAAGTTCTTATGATATAATCTTGATTGATGAACTAGCCTATAGTTTCTATATCATGATCTTGTCATTTAGAATATTGTGCTTAATATATCATGCATACATGCTTAGACCTAGAGCTAGATTGAAATGTTGAGTTCTACTTTTGAGTTAGACTTGGTTGATGTTGGGTTGCGGGTTCGCCGTCCGGCCTTGTGGCGTTGTTGCTCGTAGAAGGACCCCGTTTACTGTAAGCCTTGTACACGCCCGGAGTATGTAGTCAATGGCGAGACATGGTGTCTAGGCTAGGGGCTGCCTTCGTTTTTGCCTCGGCCGCGTATGGTTGAGGTGGTAGGCGGGTGGTGACGCCCCGTCCCGCCCTTAGTAATCCCCACGCCCGCGGGTTGGCGAGTCAGTAGGCGAGCAACGCCGCGCACCAGTGTTATCCGTGCCCAAGTAAGTCGGCAGAGACCTTGGCTTTCTTGAACTAGAATCTCTAATAGTAAAACATGTGTGTATCTCGCTATCTTGACATGACTATCTAGAATATGCCCGCTCCATGTTAGATTTATTCTTTTATTCATTATTTTACCTTTATCCTTGAGATTGGCTCGAGTGTGTGTGTCAAGTTATCCTATTACCTATCCTAATTTACCCCCTATTATGATCATTGGTCTACTAAACATTCGTGCCATCTTGACCATGTCCGAATTAGAGACTTTTTACACCATGCCTTCCTTTGGGAAAATATAAATAACGATACCCCGAATACTTAGGGTGAAATGCTACAATGATAGATCCGCGGCGCTTTATGGATGAATATCTTCTTAGGCAAGATCTATCACCGTTGATGTACCTAGTGTTATCACCCCACACGGTGGTTTCACTTAGGAATGTCAACGGCGCATTTCTAGGCCAAGTATTAGAGATGGGTTCTAAACCTGTTTTCTAGTGATTGCTTTTTTAAGAAATGCAACAAGCATTTCTTCGTGCCGCTTCTCTAGGGGAAGGCGTTGGTTAAAGGGATGATCTATTAGGACATGTTCCCGATAATATGCATGTGTAGTTATCTTTGTTCATCTTAGGTTTATCTAAAAGCAAAAAAAAAAAAATCTTTTATAAAAAAAAAAAAAAAAAATCTTTTATATATATATGAAAAAAAAATCTTATAAAGAAAAAAAAAATATCTCTTATAAATAAAAAGCAAGGACATGTTATCAAGTTAGTATGCACCTTCGGGTATTCTTGTCGCTAACCATTTCAGGTGAAGACTAAGAAGAACAAAGGAGCACGCGACGCTTGAAAACATGGGGCTACATCAAGAAAACTTTGATGCTCTTGGGTGGAGGAACGCACTTAAAAGGAGACCTCGACCTTGCACACTCGACTTTTTTCACGAAAGTACAAGTGTGAGTGGGAGGACGGTGATAATATCAAGTTCCACGTGCAAGGGGATCATAAAAAAAAGAGCTCGAGTGAAAAAAAAATATATGAAAAAAAAAAAAAGAGAAGAGAGATGAATAAGAGATTAGCCTCTCCTTGCTATAAAAAAGAGAAAAGAGGAAAAAGAGTTGAAAAAGAGATATATATAAAAAAAAAAAGAAAAAAAAAAAAAAATATATAAAAAAAAATGGTTGTCGAAAAAAAAAATATATATAAGAGGAGAGAGGAGCAGGTTGGCCCACAAGATCAAAATAAACAAGAAGGCACTGACTCCACCAACATTGCTTCCATGTAAGCAAGAAGGGATCTTTCTCTCCCAAGACCTTTGTTGCACTGAAAGTGAGTTCGGTATGCCTCCCTCTACTCCGGTGTGAGGAAGTCATTACCAAATCAAGATCATCACGCTACCGACGCAGCGGCAATTATGAACTCTATGCTCAAGGTGTCGGTCAAGTACACTCAGGTATGCAAAGGTCCAATAATAAAAAAAAAAAAAAAAAGAAGTAAAGGAAAGGAGGAACATCCTCCTTTAAGCCTTTGTGACCACTAAGGCCCATGGTCAATATACACCACATGTGTGTATCACCTAAGCCGCCCGCCCGAGATGGATCATCAAGCTACCAATGCGGAGAGTTTCAACATCTTGCCTTCACGCGTGGTTGGTACACACACACTCAGGTACACAAAGGTAATAATTCACCAATTCTTTTTTACTCATACTTATCTCCATATATATATATATATATATAATTAATTAGTTATTTCATCATGGAGATAAAACAAGGCTAGACTTATATTGCATCTTTATCTTAGCCTTGTTTGAGTATGAAAAGTTTGGTGAAGCTTTTATGTTCTCCCTTGATAATAAAATCCTAAAATAAAAATCTTTGAAAAAAACAAACAAGCTGCTTTTTTCCTTCCTTAGGCATATGTTTCAAATTTGGTAATCATTTAAGGATGGTAAATCCACTCGTGAATCTACCATATACTAACCATGCAGGAAAAGCCAAAAAAAACGGGGGGTAAAACCCCGATCCAATGGGCTTTGAGCCACTTGGGGAGGACCAAAAACATGGTAATGTGAACCTTTCACTCTCATCTTTTTTTCGTTACCATGCCAAAATAAATAAATAAATATATTATATATATATATAAAAATGTGTGTTTTATAAAATATTTTATTATTAAAATAAACAAAAAAAAATTATTACTACACAAAAATCTATAATATTTTCAAAAAAAATGGGGTATATTTCAAAAAAAAAAAAAATAGGGTATATTTCAAAAAAAAAAAAAAATAGGGCATATATTTTTTTTAAAAAAAATATGTTTTATAAAATATTTTATTATCAAAATTAACAAAAATATTCATTACATAAAATCTATAAAAAAAATTAATCTTTTTGTTCACCTTTCAAAGTCTTCATCTTCATTGGATGAATCTTATTGCTCTCAAATCTATGGACTAACCCCCTGAGAATTTTACCAAACATCATGAGGGTAAGTCTAAGAGATGACAATGGAGATCGGGTTGTTTGGTGAACCCAAAAAAAATAATAATAACAATAATGATAATGATAAAATAAAAAAAAACCCCTTTGAAACCCCAAGAATGATTGTCCCACTCTTCCAAGATCATCAAAAGACAAGCTTGGGGAGTCTCTGGCACGCTCAATAGACGATGTTAATCAAAGATCTACTCATAGCGTTCACAAGCTAGCAACGTTCATAAACCTAAAGTAAGTCAAAAGCTAGCTTGGGGAGGACTCCCACAAAGGTAACTCAGATCTCACATTCCATTCAGCTTATTTCCTTATCTTATATGAATGATGAGGTATGAGAAAAAAAAAAATAATAATAACAAAAAAAAAGGAGGGGAAGAAGAAGAAGAGAGAGAGGAGATTTATTCCACTCCATATATATGTGTTGTAGAAATGTTTAGTTCTACCCCCTGTTGAAATGATGAATAGTTGCTCTGTCTTATGTTTTTGCACTGTGCCTAGTTTATAATTCGAATTTCTCTAAAGTTTGGGTTTAGTGGCTAAGTCTAAAAACTCATCCTGAAAAACCCGATTCATGTGGGGTTGCATAGGCTCTATCTAGTCTAAGTTGTTGCCAAGTATGATATGGTACAAATGGATTTGCTATGATTTCATCCAAAAAGAGAAACTTGACATCCGGGAATCTAATTTGAAAGAAAAGAGAAATGATATGGGCTATGCTAAGAAAAAAAAAAGAAAAAAAAAAAAAAAAAAGAGAGATGAAAAATGGACATGTGTCCGAGGGCGAGTAGAGCCCACATCTCCAAAAAAAAAAAAAAAAAAAAAAGAGAAAGAGAGGAAATAAAAAGACAAAAGTCTAGGGCGAAAGCAGAGCCTACCTCTCCAAAAAAATATATAGCAATAAAGCCCATACTTTCTCGAAAAAACAAAATAGAACTTAAATAAATAAATCCCGGATGAGAAAGTTAATCAAAAGGATGAATGAAAAGTATTTCATTTATAACCGTTCTATCGGCAAACCGCCCAAGGCTTTGAGAAAAGCTAAAAAGCCCCGCTACGATGAAAGGTAATAAAGGGTGAGCAAAGGCATGCCATTTTATTCAAACTCTAGTAGAAAATCTTATTATAACCCCTGGCACTTGTGAAACATAATCGGCATAGTAGCAACTCCCGATCAACAACCAAGTACTTATCTTTGCTCGAGGACGCGCAAAAGGGTAAGCTTGGAGGAGTTTGTTGACGGTCACCAACGACATATTTTTTAACATCAACATTCTACCAATAAGGGGGTGAAACTATACCTTACTACACACATATACATTTATTATTGACATAATTCCACTTGTAGTGCCAAATAATGTTTTGCAGGATTTATATAAAAATCAAGTGGAAAATGCACCAAACGGCGCCTCCCTAGAAAGCGCATTCCTGAGAACATCAAGCCCAAGGGAGAAAAGTCCATAAAATATCAATATCCAAGCACAAGCCCAAGAAGTCGAGGCCCAAATCCAATATGAAATCATACCGGGCCGCAGGACATGGGTTTAGTATTTTGGGCATAACTTTTTCATACGGACTCCGTTTTCAGTGCATGACCCATCGAAACGAAGCTAACGACGAGACGGACGCACACACAAAATTTCAGCCCAAACGGCCCACATCTTGGTGCGCCGGCACCAAGAGGTGCGCGCGCACCCTGGCGGCTGCCAACCGGGCCCAGCTTTCTCGAGGCGGTGCATTACCTTCCAAAAAGTGTGTTGCCGACGTGGGATGGTCGGTTTGGGCTGATTAGGAAGGCGTTCCAAGGTCGGTTTGGTTCTTTCCATATGGGGAGGGACATTTTCTAACAAGCCCCCTCTCCTCTACCTATAAAAGGAGGCCCTCTCCCCCTCATTCAACACACACCACACAATGTAGCCTCTCTTCTTCTTCTTCTTCTTCCTCCTCCCCCTTTCTTCTTCTTCTTTCTTCTTCTTCTTTCTTCTTCTTTCTTTCTTCTTCTTCTTCTTTTTCTTCTTAGTTTGTACTTAGGAGTTTGGCAAGGATTAATAAAGGAGAGCAAGACATTTTGGAGCTATTCGGTATGATCAATTTAGAGTTCATCTTGTTCTTGTTCTCTACTTATCAATATAGTCATGTTCTTGAATTAGAGCAAAGTTCTTATGATATAATCTTGATTGATGAACTAGCCTATAGTTTCCATATCATGATCTTGTTATTTAGAATATTGTGCTTAATATATCATGCATACATGCTTAGACCTAGAGCTAGATTGAAATGTTGAGTTCTACTTTTGAGTTAGACTTGGTTGATGTTGGGTTGCGGGTTCGTCGTCCGTCCTTGTGGCGGTTGCTCTGGTAGAAGGACCCCGTTTACGGGTAAGCCTTGTACACGCCGGAGTATGTAGTCAATGGCGTAGACATGGTGTCTAGGCTAGGGGCTGCCTTCGTTTGCCCTAAATTTTGCGCACGGTTGAGGTGGTAGGCGGCAGGTGGTGACGGCCCCGTCCGGCCCTTAGTAATCCCCACGTCCGTGGTTGGCGTGAGGCGTAGGCCGGCAACGCCCGCGGACCAGTGTTATCCGGTGCCGAAGTAAGCCGGCAGAGACCTTGGCTTTCTTGAACTAGAATCTCTAATAGTAAAACATGTGTGTATCTCGCTATCTTGACATGACTATCTAGAATATGCCCGCTCCATGTTAGATTTATTCTTTTATTCATTATTTTACCTTTATCCTTGAGATTGGCTCGAGTGTGTGTGTCAAGTTATCCTATTACCTATCCTAATTTACCCCTATTATGATCATTGGTCTACTAAACATTCGTGCCATCTTGACCATGTCTGAATTAGAGACTTTTACACCATGCCTTCCTTTGGGAAAATATAAATAACGATACCCTGAATACTTCCGGGTGAAATGCTACAATGATAGATCCGTGCGCTTGCGGATGAATATCTTCTTAGGCAAGATCTATCACCGTTGATGTACCTAGTGTTATCACCGACACGGTGGTTTCACTTAGGAATGTCAACGGCGCATTTCTAGGCGCTGTTATTAGAGATGGGTTCTAAACCTATTTCTAGTGATTGCGTTTAAGAAATGCAACAAAGGTAAACCAGGATGACACTGTTCATTTCCCAGAGCATCGTCAAAACGCCACGTTGGGCCAGACCCTCGGGCACCTGACACGCATAGCCCGGCGACCTCGGGACCGGCCCTCGCCATGCGGATTGTGAGGGACGCCTCACAGGACCCTCGGGGCCGCGCCAGGGGACGGCACGTCCACCATCGGATCAGGACGTGTGTCTTCGTCAAGCAACATCCAAGCCAGCCAACCCCTCGGCAGCGCACATGCAGCCGGTGTAGCCTCGGGAATTAGCCACCTAGGCGTCCACCTGTGTAAACATTATCTCTCTCCTTCTCATATAAAAGGGGGGAGTAAAGCCTCATTAAAGGGATTCGACCCCGCTCAACTCCGGTTCACACGGAGGAAACCATACACCACCACCACCATAACTACGATCGTGGGACTTGAGACCCGCGTCTCTCCCTCACGACCGCCCCTGTAACCCCTACTGCGAGGCTCACCTTTGAGCGCGAGATAACACGAGCACGACACACCCCCACCGGACGTGGGGGCCCCCGTTGGCTGAACCGGGATAAACCCCGCGTCCGTGTCCATCTTGCGCTTCACGCCATCGAGGGAGGAGGCACACGGCCTATAAATTCTTTATTGCCGGCACCGAGGCGACCACCGTTCCTCGAACGCCGGCCGGTTGGCGCCCGGTAGGGGCGCCGTGTGCATCTACATCTCCATCAGCCCTCATGGCATTTCGCGCGCCGTTTCCACCCGCTTTCGCCGGAGCACGAGCTCCCCGCGCTGAACACCCACTTTTAACGCGCGGCATTTGTGGCGCTTCGCCACAACGACGAGATGATCCATCCGCCCGACGCACGGTAGAAGGGAGGGCAAAGACGCCGCCGAGGCGAGCCCATCATCACGACCGCCGCCGCGCAAGGCGGGCAAGGCGGACCATCAGCGCGCAAGGCGCGCCCAAGCAACGGATTCGAATCCGTCGACATATCCCGGCGTCGACTCGCGAGAAGGGCTCGGGAACCCTAGGCCCCGAGGAAATACCTTACCCGCCACCCGCTCGTGGTAGGGTACCCCGAAACCCTAATCGTCGGAAAACGCCTCCGCCCGGTCATATCGGAGGGAGTCCCGGTGAATCCTCGCCCGGCATGAAACCTCGGTCGAAGCCTTCGCCAGAGAGCACGAGCCAGACCACCCGTCGCTCCACGGAGCGTTATCCCATGGACATTCACTGAGGAGCGCATCCTCCGTAGGATGCGGGACGACCCCGTCATGCCATGCCCCCTCCGGTTCAATCGGGGCCTGGTCCCGTGGAGCCGAGGGACTCGCTCTACCATCCGGAGAATCGAAACTTCCTCCGCACGTTCGGGCGCTCCGTGCACCGACACGATGAGGACGAGTACTATGACACCACGCGGGAATGCTTCAACGCCGAGGTCCCACCGCAAGATGGCCAGTTCACCGACGTCTCCAAAGCGAAGATGACGCTCACGCACGCCCACGACGAAGCCCGGCTCGCCACGGCGGCATCCGCCCCGGTCCGGCCGATGGCGCACCGCACCCGCCGCCAAAACGCCCAGCTATGAGATCTGAGGAACGAATCCGGGCGAATCTGCCCGACCGGCGGCCCGGAGGAAGCGTAACCTCCGGCGAGAGCAGGCTCACGCGAGCAGCCCCAGGGGCACCTCAAGCTCACAATGGCGGCGGGACGTGGCGGACCTACCGGGAGTGCCTCCAATCCCCCGACATAGCGGCCCGTTCAGCGAGCCAGCCTCAACATGGCGGCGGCCGCCATGCCGGGTACGAGAAATGCCCGAGCCCTCCACTACCGGGGTAGGCGCATACGGGAAGGCCTCCGTCAACTCCTTGACAAGGCGGCGGTGGGCGGGCCCGGAGAGTTCCGCTTCCCGGGGATCGGGCCGTGACGTCGCGGCGGTGAAAGAGGAATACGGGCGAAGTCGGGGGTACGTCTGTCTAGCTAGATCGGCAGAGCCTCGGCAAGGCGTCCGGGAGCGCTGTGGGCGACACTACGGCAACCGCCCGGTCTGGGAACGCATAGAAGACCCGCACCGCGACAAGAACCGAGGCGCCCCCGACCTCGGGGACGAGATCGAGCGGGCGGCGGGGCTCGCCACGAAGGTGGCTCGCCTCGGGGATGACAAGCGGGATGAGGCGCACAGCAGGTCGAGAGGACCGAGGGTACTTCCCCGACCGCCCGGGCCTCGGGCCTTCCCAAGGGACATCGGGAGGGCACCACTCTCCACGCCGTTTCAGTGCCCCCGAGCCATCTCAAGAAATACATGGGAGAGACTCGCCCCGAGGTATGGCTGGACGACTATCGGCCGGGCATGCCGGCCCCGCAGGGGCACACGATGACAAAGTGATAATCAAAAATTTACCCCCCGTACCTCTCCGAAGTCCGCCAGAGCTTGGGTGGGAACACCTTCCACCCAACCTCATATCAAACCGGGCGGACTTGGTGAGAACCTTCCGCGGTAACTTCCGGGGCACGTACCTACGCCCGGGTAACTCGTGGGATATCCGAAACCGCCGACAAAATCCGACGAATCCCTGGCGACTACATCCCGGCGCTTCTCCAAGCAGCGGACCGAGCTCCCTAATGTGACGGATTCGACGTCATCGGGGCCTTCTTGGCCGGCACCACTTGCCAAGACCTCATGAAGAAGCTGGGGCGCCGGACTCCAACCGAGGGCGAACGACTGATGGACATCGCCACCAAGTTTGCTAGCGGTGAGGAGGGAGGCGGGGGCTGTTCAATCGGGGCTCGGGCAAAGGGAAGCGCAAGGAAGAGGAACCCGAGGGATCTCAACCTCGGGGAAAACAAGAAAAAAAAAAGAAAAAAAGATAAGAGCCGCAAGGGCAAAGGGCCACGCCGCCCAAGCGGACGATGAAGACATGGTGGCCGCGGTCGACCGTAGAAGGGGCCCGACCCCCGCCACAAGAAACCTTCGATGACATGCTCAAGAAGCCATGCCGTAATCATAGCTTCCTAGTCAAGCACACCCTCGGGAATGCAAAAGGGTGCGCCAGCCACCGCCAAGCTCAAGGCCATCCCCCGAGGGCGAAGAGGAAGAAGCCCCCGAGGGTGGCGCCGAGGGTGACGGGGGGGTTCGAAGGTGAACAATCGCTTCATGATCTTCGGGCGGCAAAGACCAAAGAACATGTCCGCATGCGGCGCAAGAAGAAGGAGCGTCGGGAGGGTCTACGCCACGGAGCCGGCAACCCCGGCTGCGCAAGTGGTCGGACCAGGCCATCACCTTCGACCCGATCGGATCACCCCCAAAGACATCCCGAACCCGGGGCTTATCCACTGGTGGTGGATCCCATCATCGCCAACACTCGGCTCACCAAGGTCCTTATGGACGGAAGGGAGCCTCAACCTCATCTACGAAGAAACCCTCGACCTCCTCGGGGTAGACAAGTCCAAGATCCCGGAGGGCCGGCATTCAATGAGCGTCGCCCCCGGCAAGCGGCTTAAGCCCCTCGGGCAGATCGACTTGCCGGTATGCTTTGGAGAACCCCTCGAACTTCAGGCGGGAGACTCTCACATTTGAGATTCTTGGGGGTCCGCGGTACTTACCCACGCACTCCTGGGGACGGCCTTGTTACGCCAAGTTCATGGCTGTCCCAAACTACACGCACCTCAAGCTCAAGATGCCAGGGGCCAAAGGGTGTCATCACCATCGCCCTCACACCATCACGCATACGAGTGCGACATGGAGAGCGTGGAGTACGCCGAGGCGCTCGCCATTGCTGAGGCACTCAATGCCGACGCGAAGAGGAGCTTTGATGAGATCACGATCGAGCATGAGGCCAAGCGCCGTGCTGGGAGCTTCGAGCCCTCCTCGGGCACAAAGAAGATCCCACTCGATCCCAGGAACCCGAAGGAGAAGCTGCCGACCATCGGCTTCGGACTGGATCCGAAATAGGAAGCGGTGCTCGCCGACTTCCTCCGTCGCGAACGCCCGGATGTTTGCATGGGGACCCTCGGACATGCCGGGCATACCGAGGGATGTCGCCGAGCACTCCCCTAGACATCCGGCCGGGCTCAAAGCCGGTCATGCGGCGCTTTGCGCCGTTTCGATGACGCCAAGCGGAAGATCATCGGCGAGGAGATCCACAAGCTGGCTGGAGGCCGGATTTATAAAAGAAGTATTCCACCCCGAGTGGTTAGCTAATCCTGTATTAGTAGAGAAAAAGAATGGGAAATGGCGGATGTGTGTGGACTACACTAGTCTCAACAAAGCATGTCTGAAAGTTCCTTTTCCTTTGCCTCGAATCGACTAAATTGTCGACTCCACCGCGGGATGTGAAACGTTGTCCTTTCTTTGACGCGTATTCCGGTTATCACCAGATCAAAATGAAAGAGTCCGACCAGTTCGCGACCTGTTCATAACACCCTTCGGGATGTATTGCTATCTCACCATGCCCGCCGGGTCAAGAACGCTGGCGCAACATACCGGCCGATGCATGCAAATCATCTTCGGGGAACTCATCGGGCGGATCGTGGAGGCCTACGCCGATGACATTGTGGTCAAATCCAAGAAAATGTCGACCTCGTGGGAGACCTCGGGGAAACCTTTGAGTGCCTAAACAAGAAGGGAGTCAAGCTCAACCCCAAGAAGTGCGTATTCGGGGTTCCCCGAGGGATGTTGCTGGGCTTTATTGTCTCTCAACGAGGCATCGAAGCAAACCCGACCAAGGTGGGACGCAATCACCAAGATGGGTCCGATCCAAGACCTCAAGGGAGTACGAGAAGGTCATGGGCTGCCTGGCTTCATTAAGCAGGTTCATCTCATGCCTCGGGGAGAAGGGCTTGCCCCTCTATAGGCTTCTGCACAAGACCGAACGCTTTGCCTGGACCCCCGAGGCCGAAGAAGCCCTCGGCAACCTCAAGAAGCTCCTAACAAACCCACCGGTCCTAGTACCGCCAAATCTAGGAGAAACCCTGCTCTTATACGCCATAGCCACTACCTGTAGTCGGCCCGGTGGTCGTAGGGCCGAAGGTCGGGAAGAGGGACACATGTTGCCAGTTCAACGCCCTATCTACTTCATCAGTGAAGTACTTTCCGACACCAAGACTCGATATTCACAGATGCAGAAGCTATTGTACGCCATCGCATCGACGCTGAAGGAAACTTCGCCACTACTTCCTCGCGCACCCAGGTTGCGTGGTATCCTCCCCCCCCCTGGGAGATCCTCCAAAACCGAGAGGCCACGGGAAGAGTGGCGAAATGGGCGGTGGAGCTCATGGGCGAAACTATATCGTTCCTCGCCCCACAAGGCGATCAAGTCCCAAGTCCACGGCCGACTTTGTGGCCGAGTGGACGACACGCAGCCTACCCCCAACGCCCATCCAAGCCGAAAGTGCTAGACCATGTACTTTGATGGATCCATGATGAAGGCAGCGCGGGGGCTGGTTTGCTCTTCATCTCACCCTCGGGGTTCACACGAGGTACGCCATCCGGCCGCATTTCCGCCTCCAATAACGCCGCGAGAATACGAGGCGCTAGTCAACGGTCTTCGGATCGCGACGGACCTCGATCCGACGGTTGGAAACCGGAGGGGATTCACTGGCGGTCATTAATCAAGTCATGAAGGCCTCGGCGTGCCACGACCCCAAGATGGAGGCCTATAGTCGGAAGTGCGCAAATTGGAGGAAAAGTTCCATGGGCTTGAGCACAAGCATACGCCAAGACGCTACAACGAGGCCGCGGATGAACTGGCCAAGGTCGCGGCAACCCGAGGTACCGTTCCCCCGAACGTCCTCACCCGAGACCTCAATGAACCCTCGGTCAAAGTACAACCCCTCGGAAGTACCCTCGAAGGGGCTCACGAGGGCAGCAGACACGCAAGCCGCACCCGAAGCCATGGCGGTCGACCGAGACCCTGACTGGAGAGAGCCTCTGGTGGAGTACCTCACCCGAGGAGAGCTACCCGAGGATAAGACCGAGGCCCGCCAGTTGGCTCGAAGGGCAAAATCCTTCGCGCTGATTGGAGAAAAAAGAGAACTCTACAAGAGAGGGGCCTCGGGAGTATACATGCGGTGCATACCCCCGGGTGAAGGCAAAGAACTGCTCGAGGACACTCACCGAGGGGAATGCGGTCACCACGCTGCCCCGAGGACTCTAGTCGGTAAAGTCTTGTGCAAGGCTTATCGCCCTCGCGATGCGAGACGCGAACCAAGTCGTGCGTACCTACAAGGAATGCCAATTCTACGCGCGCGGGACGCACCTCCCAGCTCAAGCACTACAAACCATACCTCTTACGTGGCCATTTGCGTGTGGGGACTCGACATGATTGGGCCCCCGAAAGGGCGCCCGGAGGACACACTCACGCCCTAGTCGCCATTGACAAGTTCTCCAAATGGATCGAAGCCCGAGCCGTGGTGAACCCTCACCGCAGGGGAAACGGTGAAATTCTTTTTACGGATATCATTTCCCGTTTTGGAGTCCGAACTCCATCATCACGCACAATGGAACCAACTTCGTGGGGAAGAAGTTCCTTGACTTTTGCGATGACTACGGCATCCGAGTGGATACCTCGGTGTTGGTAAATGTTATCCTACAGAATTATTTATAATTTGTATAGTGCGCAAGCGAGCAGGATATGGTGAGCATTTCACCCGAGAGAGGGTTTTAAATATCGAATCCACGGGGAGGATGGTATAAGGATCATTGAGGCATTTAACTAATCCCCGAGCGGCAATCAAGGAGGGAAAGGATCAAGAGATAAGAAGATTCCTATGGTTCTCTAGTTCTTATTATCGCAAGCTATGTTGATATTGTTCTTAAAGGGACGTACTCAAAGGAAAGTAAGGGTGAAACTTACTATTCCCCAAAGAACATTGTCCTACGTGTCCTATCTCGACGGGAGGTGGAATCCAAAGGAATCAATGGTAATCGGTCACTACCACTAACTACCACCATCAGGACAAGTAGGGTGCATTCATAAGTAACTTTGATCTAGGCACCACGCCTACACCTAAGTAAACCCCTCTAATCTATAGATTCCCACAGATTAAAAGTACTCAAAGAGTTATGAACATTAAGAATAATACTAACACTGAAGATAATATGATACTTACTCAAATAAGAAGTTGATCCACCACAGAAGTCTCGGGATCAAGTGCCATAGGCTCTTGATCCCGAGGAGGTACAAGCATAGAGGAGTCACCGACATGTCAGGTGCTTCCCCTTCTTCTCCTCCACTCACCCTTTTGCTCTCAAGAATAGATCTAGAACTATTAGGTTCATTGATCTAATCTCTCAACTTGATATTCACTCATGATTAGATCTAGTCTAATCTAGTTCTAATGATATGTCTAATTAAGCTCTAATTACATGTCTAATTCTACTTCACTAATCCCTTAGAGAGACAGATCCATTCAAGGGATCCCTCTACAACTAAGAGTTAATGAGATAGAATGAGATAGTAACAATTAGGGTTTCACCACAAAGGGGGTCTTCTTATATAGGCCTTGGCGATGAACGTGAACCCTTGGATCAAACCGACCTTGGCAACGGTGTAGATACAACCTCAAGGTCGGTGGTAAACCGACATACAAAGCCTGAGCCTGATTGGCTATCGTAGCTTTGGCGGCCACCAAACCCGATTTAGGCGGCCGCAGCCCCCTCGCGGGCCTCTCGGTCTCCCATTTGTTCTCGTGTCTTACGGTATCTTCTAGAGTGTTTTAGTCCACTTTTCGGTCGAGTTGCTTCACGGTCAAGTTTGGTCTTCATATGCCTTGTATATTCCAGAACCTTCTCCATTATTCTCTGCAATTATCTATTAGGTCCCTGAAAATATATAAATCACCAAAACTTGTGGAATTATGTTAGTTATACCCCTAGACTTACGTTGATATTCATTTTAAGCCCTTATTCATGTTTAATTGACTAGTAATTTTATGCTATAACAGGTGTCAACACTTTCGGCCGTAGCTCACCCGAAGACCAGCGGTCAAGTGGAGCGTGCCAACGGCATGATCCTGCAATGGCTCAAGCCGAGGATCTTCAATCAGCTGAACCAATACGGGAAAAGATGGTACCAAGAGCTGCCGTCGGTTCTATGGAGCCTTCGAACAACGAAAAGCCGAGCCACGGGGTTCAGCCCTTTCTTTCTAGTCTATGGGGCTGAGGCAATCTTGCCCACGGACATCGAATATGGGTCCCCGAGGCTGCGAGCCTACACCGAGCAAGGCAACCAGCAGGCGAGGCAAGACTCCATTGACCAAGTTGATGAAGCCCGAGACGTTGCGCTCCCTGCACTCGGCAAGATGCCAACAAGCTCGCGCAAGTATCACGCCAATTTGAAGCCTCGGGAGTTCCAAGTCAACGACCCGTGCTCGGTGAAGACAGACAACAAAGGGCGTCACAAACTCACGCCACCACGGGAAGGGCCTTATTTCATCGCCCGAAATATTAAGGCCGGGACCTACAAGTTGAAGAACGAAAAGGGCGAAGTCTACTCCAACGCTTGGAACATAAAACAGCTACGTCGCTTCTACCCTTAAATTCTACACTAGAAGTCAAACACATGTGTTTTTTTTCACTCAATAAAAGATCTACATCTTTTACGAAAAAAGTGCTTCTCGTGCAAACCTTAAGGGAGTCTTAGCCTCGTCCAAAGACAAGACTAAAACTCCCTCGGGGGCTACATGGGGACCCCCCTCGGTGGACCCCCTCCCCTTCCTTTTTTCAAAACTTTTTTTCGAAGAAAAAAATTTTCTTGCGCATACCCGAATCGATCGTTTAAGCTGCGAAGGTCGCGCACGCACAAATCCAAAGCGAGATAGTTGAGGCAAACGGACCGCCCCTAGTGGCACCCGTGTGGATCGCCCAGTGGCATCCACGGTTACTATCTCGCTGGCCGGAGAAAGCAAGCGACCCGGCCACACAATAAACAAAGAGATTCGGGAACGCAACCTTAAAAAACATAAATGCACCCGCCAAAGCCACGGGCCTCGGGCGGCGCCATTGTTTATGTACACCCATCTCACAAGCTCAAATCTTTTCATGCAAGGAGGGGTCGAGGGGGGGGGTGAGCTTCATCCACTTGCGCCTCACGACCGGGCCGACGAGGAGGCTTCGGCCAGCGTAACGCAACCTCGCAACCGCTTCCCTTCCGAGGGAGGCGTCGGACCCGTCGGCGCATCCCTCGACCGGGCGTCCACCATCTCCGTGTCCGCCTCATAGGTTGACTCTATGGGGGAGCAGGGGGACACACTTCATCCTCGAAGCGGGAGGCCAATCGGGCCGCAGCGCCGCCCACTAAGTCGTCTGGCGCCCCGAGTCTTGGCGGCATCGCAGCATCCCTCTCGGCGGGATCAACTTCCTCCTCGTCGTCGGAGCCGAGGAAGAAGCCTTTCACGACGCCGCCCAGCACCTTGACTCCATGGGAAGTGAGAGCGAGAAGACGGCCATACATGTCCGCACGCCGGACGGGAAGGCATTCCGAGCTCGGACTGGTAGCCACCCACGGCGCTCAGGCGGCTGCGTGCCGAGGGGCCAACCTCTAGGTTGTCCGCCCCAAAGCGGCGGACGAAGTCCGACAAAGCCTCTTCCGGCTCTGGTACGACTTACGCTCTGCTCCGGCCCCCTGCGCCCGGCGTGGCCGCGGTGTTCACGGCCTCGGTCGGACCTTCTCCGCCTACGGCAAATTGGTGCTCAAACCGAGTTAGCAAGACAAGACAATTGAAGGCAAAGCTCACTAAGGAAGAAGACGCACCACGGCACTTCAAGCTAGCTAGCCCAGCATCGCGTTATGCTCCTCGCCGAGCGACTTAGGAGCCGCTCCTTCTCCCTTCCCGAGGGTCTCGCCCTCGGACACCAACTTCGCCCGATGCGAGTGTTCAAGGGCATCGCACATCTCCGCCTGCTTGTCGCCTCCTCCGGGACCGGTCCCGCTCGTCATGGGCTTCCTTCGGGGACACGGAGGGACCGGATCCGAGCCTCTTTAAAATCATGGCTCATCCCGAGCCATGTCCGCCACTTTGCCGGGCCTCGGACACTGGCCTTGACAAGCTCGGCCTCCGGGGTCCGCCGTTGGGACTCCCTCTCCTCGGCAAGGGCAGCGAGCCGGGGAGGTCTCGCTCACGGGCCTCGATCAACTTTACCCGAGTTTGACCAAGGGCGTTCGGTTCGAAGCGTTCGGCGAAGGAGCTCGGACTTCTCAGGGGCAAACGGCGGAGAGTGCGCAGCGGCGACATTACCCATCAAGACACAAGCACGAGAAGACATGCGGCGGGGGGGATGACCATCAAGACACTTGCTGCGTCGACCTGCGCAATTTGGCCGGTTATGGCGTCCCGATCCTCGCCAAGCCCTCGGCGCCCACCGCCGGATCTGCTCGTGGGTTTTCTACTCCGGGACCTCGGGGCGGTCGTCGACCACCGCGGCGGCGGGCCCCCGGGCGTGCCACCCGGGTCAAAGGTGGACCGCCCCGGCGGGTCGGCTCGAGAGGGATACATCTCCTCCCGCAGGCAACTCCCGCGGCTCAGGGAACCCGGACCAATAGAAGTCCGGGGGGCCCTCGGAGCGACCACGGCACCGCCCTCGTCATGGCCGAAGACGACACTTCGCCAAGGGCTGCCTTGAACCGGACACGTGGAGTAGCGGGAAGTCGGGGTTATACGCCTCGTGAACCCCGGATCGGCGAGGGTCAGCGCAAGTGGGGACTTTGCGGCGTCTCCGCCGCCATGAAGAGCTCCTCTTGCAAGAACTCCCGGACAAAGGGGCCCGACTCACCGGGATGGGCAGCGGTGTCACGACCCCCTTCGAATGGCGCCATCTGCTTCGGCACCGAGCCGACGCGTCATGGGCCACGCCCGAGCTCTCCGTGTCAACCACCATGGTGAGTGGCCGACCCACCATCGCCACCGGGGGCCTGCACCACCTCGGGGTGGCCTCGGCAGCCGGCTCGGATCCAACCCCACCGGGGCTCGGGGCTGGTGCCACGGGAGGATTCGACGAAGGCAAGATGATATCTTGGCCGGGTGACCCCGGCTCTGGGCCCCGACCGAGGCTAAAACGCTTAGCCTTCAAGGCCTTCTTGGGATGCGAGCCGGAGAAGTGGCCCTCATTTCCAAGTCAAGAACGTGTCAGGACAAAGCAATCATATGCCGAAGAAGATCAAGATCGCGAAAGGCAAAAAAGAAGCTCACGGCCCGAGTGGACGCCCTAGGCGTGGTCGAGGCTCGGGGAAGGTTGCGACCTAGGCATCGCACTTGACGCGAGCCGCCTCCCCCCACGACATTCGTGGCGCATGGGGCCGGATCGGGACGGGGGTCGCCGGCTCGTCCCCCCCGAACCGTGCTTCACGCCGGTACCCGCGACAGTGGCGTCGACTCCCCCTTCGGGCCTCACCCCGTGACGCCGTGGTGCCTACATGGCCAACGCCAATGGTCCCGAGGACTCGCCGAAGAGCCCTCGGGCGCACGGGTGTCCTACAGTCCCCAACGCCCGCTGGCTCGGGCTCGTAACGGCCCCGACTCGGTCGGGAACCCCATGGCTCGGTCCATCCGAGCCGCCATGTCGTCATCCGACGAGTTCACGTAGAACCGGTCCTCCGGATCCTCATCCTCTTCGGTGGTCGAGGTGTCGGTGACTCGCCCGCCTCTGGCTGCTCGGCCCGGCGCTTCTCGCGAGCCCACGTTTCTCTTCTTCTTCTCCTCCTTCAACGCCCGGCGCCGCAGCTGCGGCTTCGTTCGAGCACGGTTTCGCCGCCGGCGTCGGCATCAATGCCGGCACAGGCGGAGGGGAGTCACGCGGTAGTTTAGGCGGCCTGCGCAGGAAGAAAGAGTGAGAACTGCCATGGCGACAACACACCAAAGCAATGCAAGGACACCGAAGCCAAGAAGCACTCACCAGGGAAATATACCCTCGGTCGGGGTGCATAGGGATCTCCGGGATGTGTGACGGGGTGTTGGACCCCAACGCATCCCTCACCCGCTTGGCCAGGCCATCGGTGGAAAGCGTAAGGCGACATCCGGGGACGCATCAAGACCGGGCGGCCTCGGGGTCATCTTGCACATGAGCAAGGGGCGAGCCATCAACGGCAACACCCGACGCCCGATGGAAAGCGGCGACCATGGCAGCAGCATTCACGTCCTTCCCTCGGAGCCGCAGGGACCGCTGCCTTAGGCCCTTCAACCGATGATGATCCTCCGAGGGGGGACCCCAGTTCCACTTCTGCGGGCGATGCTTGAGGACACGCCCGGTGTACACGGGAAGCGCGTTCTCATCGTTGCGGAGGTAGAACCACCGATCTTGCCACCCCTTGTTGGAGGAGGTGAGCTTGGAGACGATGTACCCATCAGCTCGGTTCGGCCGTCGGCTCCGAGCGGACTTGAGCGCCGCAGCCTCAACGCCTTGCGGCGCCCTCGTGGCTGGCCCCCTGCAACCGAGGCGGTGGTAAGATCCGCCTTAAAGAACCACAACCAGAGGTCCCAATGCGGCTCGATCCCCAAGAATCCCTCACAGAGGGTGACGAAGATGGTGGCCTGGGAGATCGAGTTCGGGGGCAGGTGGTGAAGCTCGACTTCATAGTAGTGGAGGATCGCCCGGATGAACCGACCCACCGGCATCCCGAAGCCACGCCGGTGAAGATCCATCAGGCTCACCACGTAGCCGTCAGGAGGGTTAGGCTCCTCCTCAGTCCAATCTGGAGCAATCCACTCCGGCCACGCTTCGTCGGTACGGGGACGGAGGAGCCCTTCCTCGACCAGGCGCTGAAGCTTCTCCTCCGTCGCCGTTGACTTCGGCCACGGCTCAGCATCGAGCACCTCCCTCGCGCCCGTCACCACTACCCGATCGCGCCATGGATGAAAGGGAGACGAAGGGTGGCAACCGCTAGCAACACCGATCACACGAGCACAAGGCAAGTGAATCTCTCCCTTAATCTCTCCCACACTATCTCTCTATCTCGATTCTTTGCGGCAAGAAGGCAAGAAGGCGATGGCAAAGAGCAAGGGAGCAACTATCCGCCGCGCGGCGACCCCCCCATATTTATAGGGAAGGGAAGGCAAACCAGCGGCCAGGCAATCGAACCGACTCTGGAATGGACGGCCCACGATGGAACGGAAACCGCTCATCCAACGGCTCTCGGCCGCGCGGTGGAACCGTCAAGGGCATTAATGCACCTTGATGGTGCCCTCGATCTCCGCCCCTGACAGGAAGCCCGCGAGCCACGCCCCATCGGACTTGAGCAGAACGCCGCCGCCTCGGGGCGGCGAGGGAGACGCCTCGTTCCGGTCGGGGTAAAACCGTCCGGCCATCCATACCCAAAGAAAGCGCCCGACCCTAAGGGGCAAAAAGTCGATCCGATGACGGTTCCCGCCCGGGCGGGAAACCAAACGAGCCTCGGGCTGACACACTCTATGTTCCGCGAGGTCGCCCGGGCTGGGCCCACGAGGGTTTCTACAGTCGCCTCGGGATAACCCGAGCCGGGGGACAGAGGGGAAATGCACAACCCGCCTATACCCGGGCCCCCCGGGGCTCTGGATTTCTGAACGTGTTTAAGGCCCGTGGGTGCTTTGCTTATAGAGATGTCCCATCCGTGGGAGGCCCACAGGCCCTCGGGGTTGGTCCGCCCAAACCCCGGGATACGCTAAGCAGTCCGCCCGAGGTTCTCATGGGGTGAATCTGGATCACATAGCCGACCCTTGCTCCGGCAAGGGCACGGGCACCCCGCTTAAATGCAGACCAAGCATAACGCTGGCCGAGCACGACACATTCGGCTTACGGGGCATTGTGATGTGTCTCCCCTCCTCCTCCCTTTCGGGGGAGGGCGACGGAGGAGTGTATGATCAAAGTCGAGGAGGCCTGGGTCGACCTTGCACACACAAGCGCGGGCCTCGGGCTGCCACGCAAAAATGAATAGACTCCGCACAAATAAGCGCAATTTAAGAGCTGTTTCAGTCTTGCCAGCGTGCGAGATATAAAAGACCTCGAAGGAATCCGCCATTCCATTCGAGGCCTCGGGGGCTACACCCAACGGGTGCGCTCGCGCGCACCCATTGTAGACAAACCACCCTGAGAAACAACAAGGCGACGGGAACGGCGGAACCCCCGGGCGAGTCCTCACTCGCTGGGGGGGCTCGGGGCTACTGTCGGGGACCTAAATATTGGGCCCCGAGACATTCTCTAAACTATGAGAATCTGCCGGCCTGCCAAGGCCCAGTAAAACCTAGCCCGCTATCATCCCGCACGGAGGGGCGGCCCGACGGACGATGGACCAGGCCATGGAGCCACGGCGGCTCACGACGACGGAATCGGCCTACGATGGCCTACGACTGACGGCCCACAAAGCGGCCCAAATGGAATCACCACGACGCAAAGAGCTTATTACGCTCACGAAGGACAAGGTCAAGGACCCTCGCAAAACAACGAACCATGACGTTCCCACGTCGACAAGAACCAAACCATGGCTCGGACTCGACCACGCATCTCCGTTTTCGTCCGAGGCTGGCCTAGCTCACCAGCCCCCGGAGAAATCTCCGCTTCGTCCGACGGTGGCCTAGCTCACCACCCTCGGGCACAAAAACTCCGCCCGCCCGGGGAGACCGGCTCTCGTCACCGGGCGAGGTAGCCCAACTAGCCCATCCGGTCGCGCACCCTCGGGCATGGGGGTTCCGTGCGGAGGAAGGGAAGCCGCCGCATTCAATGCGATCGCCACGACAAAGCGGCGCCGAGCCATCGATTACGCCCGGGGTCAAATCAAATCGCGAATCGTCTCCCCAATCCGACCGATGGGACGCAAAGCTAAACCCGGTGGCGTGTTACGCCACCCGGCACGGGAAACCAGGATGACTTTGTTCATTTCCCGAGCACCGTCAAAACGCCCACGTTGGGCGGACCCTCGGGCACGACATGCATAGCCGCCGACCTGCGGGACCGGCCCTCGCCATGCGGATTGTGAGGGACGCCTCCACACGGGACCCCGGGGGCGCGCGCCGGGGACGGCACGTCCACCATCGGATCGAGACGCGTGTCTTCGTCAAAGCAACATCCAAGCCCGCCAACCCCTCGGCGCGCACATGCGGCCCGGTGTAGCCTCGAGGAATTAGCCACCTAGGCGTCCACCTGTGTAAACATTATCTCTCTCCTTCTCTTATAAAGGGGGAGTAAAGCCTCATTAGAGGGGATTCGACCCCGCTCAACTCCGGTTCACACGGAGAAAACCATACACCACCACCACCATAACTACAATCGTGGGACTTGAGACCCGCGTCTCTCCCTCACGACCGCCTATAACCCCTACTGCAGGCTCACCTTTGAGCACGAGATAACACGAGCACGACACACCCCCGCTGGACGTAGGGCCCCGTTGGCCTGAACCAGGATAAACCGCCGCGTCCCGTGTCCATCTTGCGCTACGCCATCGAGGGAGGAGGCACACGGCCTATAAATTCTTTATTGCCGGCACCCGAGGCGACCACCGTTCCTCAAAACGCCGACACCGATATCCGAGTTTTATTTTCAAAATCAAAATTCAAAAGTTCCTCAATGATATGCAATTCTCACCAAAGCTATATGACATGATGATGTCATCATTCATGTAAAACCTTAGTCATATGCTACTTGTTTTCATGGTGAGCCTTTGTCAAATTGTTTGTAACCTATGTCGAGATTCTTTTCATATGCTCAAAGATCAAGATTCACGTACACCAAAAAATAAATCGCCAACTCTTACACTGAGAGTTGCGCACAACATGCACCCTTCCATCCACCACAAATATACTCCATTCACTTGTACCATGACCTCTCACAAAAATTCCTGTTCCAAAAGAAGAAGTATGGGCTATGCTAAAAGAAGAGAAAGATAGACAAATGTCCCAAGAAAAAAAAAAAGACAAGGAAGTCGGCACTCATCCAAAAAAAAAGAAGAGAAAAAAAAAAAATAAAGTTAGCCCATACCTCCTACGCAATTCCACCAAAAGCGGCAGTCATGATACCACGAGTACAAAATACAAAAATTCCACACACTTGCACATCTTGATCTAGGCCTATGACGAGTCTCTCCATGTGGTTCGGTCTTTGACTAGGCAACATGACATGATTCAAGTATGCCAATCTTTTACCTACCCAGAGCTCCACAAAAGCCTTATTTAGCTGGTAGGCAAAAAGAAAGGCAAATCTAAGCCTTTGGTGAGGAACAACCACATACAAATATTGAGCGTCGAGAGATCATTCGAGAACTATTTTCTTTGTAAAAATATTTCAAAACCTCTGGATTGACAGTCACTCAAAAGAGTGAAAGATAAGCGAGTCCGTCGAACTATTCTATCTTGCAACCACCTAAGATTCGGAGACAGCTCAAAAGCCCCACAACGATGAAAGGTAATAAAGGGTGGGTAAACATGCCATTTTATTCAAATTCTAGTAGAAATTTTTTTTATAAGCATGGCACATTTGAAACATAATCGGCATGGACGCAACTCCTGATCAACAACCAAGTACTTATCTTTGCCCGAGGACGTGCAAAGGGTAAGCTTGGGGGAGTTTGTTGACGGTCACGAATGACATATTTTTACCGTCAATATTCTACCATTAAGGGGTGAAACTATATGGTACTACACACGTATACATTTATTATTGATATATTTCCACTTATAGTGTACAAATAATTGTTTTGTAGGATTTATATAAATACAAGTGGAAAATACACAAAAGGCGTCTTCCCGAAAAGCGTATTTCAAAGAAAAGCAAACCATTCAACCCAAGGGAGAGGAGCCCAACACGATGCATACCTGGACCGACAACCATCTACCAGGCCACTTTTCGGGCCCAACACCATGCACCCGCCAAGGCCCGGGCAGCCGAAGCCCGCCGCACGCACTTGTAGCACCAGCCTGGCGGCGCGGCCAAGGCGGCCGACGGCCCGGTCCATCTTTGGCGTGGCAGTGCATTAAGTGCCTAGGAGGGTGGTGCGCTGGGTCGGTTGCAGATTCAGTGAATCTAGACGCCAGGAGGAGGTCGGTTTGGTGGCAATCTTACACTTTGCCCCGCTCCTCATTGTATAAGTAGCCCTCTCCTCCCCCCCTTTCAACACACACCATTCCAAGGCAAGAGCTCTCCCTCTTCTTAGTAGAGCTCTTCCCTCTACCCCTCTTCTTCACTCCAATGGGCTTAGGCCCTACCTAAGTAGTGGAGAGATCGGTGGAGGAGAGGGTACCTCTATAATCCTCCCCATCTTTGGCCTTGTGTGTCCTTGGGCGAACTAGCTAGGAGAGAGTACCTCTATTCCCTGTGGAAAATACGATACCCTGAATATTTTTGGGTGAAAGCTACAATGACAATTCCATATGCTTGCGGATTCTTCTGCATACGTTAAGAAACGTCAACAGTAGCCCCTGTGGACAGTTCTATGTTCGCACAGTCTTAGCGTGCCAGTGCACTGGTGTCCCATGGCTGAGTGGTAGGATGGCATTGTTTTGGTTAGGAGGCTTCCAATATCAGCCTAGATGATGTACGATGATGGTGATCTTGTGGTCATGGGTGTACATGCTCTGCAGAGTTGATAAATCAATACGTATTGTCCCGCCTTCGAGCATGGTTATATCTTTTGGCTGGACTAGCTTTTGAGCCTGCGGCCGGCTTCTTGACATGTTCTTCCCTTGACCCATGCTTCTTCGAGTAGACGGATGAGTCCTTCTATTTCTTCCACTCGGGTTACAATGTTGTGAGATCAGGCTATGGTTGATGAGGCAAGGATGGGAGGGAGCTGTCCTTGTCGATAGCAAGTGAGAGTGATGTGTTGTGTGTGGTGATGGGTGGGAGATGTGGATGTTGACGGTCACTAACGACACTTTTTTAACGTCAACATTCTACCAATAAGGGGTTGAAACTATACCTTACTACACACATATACATTTATTGTTGACATATTTCCACTTGTAGTGTCCAAATTATTATTGTGCAGATTTATATAAGAAACAAGTGGAAAATGCACCAAAAGGCGCCTCCCGGAAAGCACATTTCTAAAGAACATCAAGCCCAAGAGGTCGAGGCCCGAATCCAACATGAAATGATAAACGGGCCGCAGGACATGGGTTCAATGTTTTGGGCATAACTTTCTCATACGAAATCGGATTTCAGCGAATGAATACTCGAAACGAAGCTAACTCCGAGGCCCACGTGCTCATGCAAAGTTTCAGCCCAAATGGAGATCATATTGGTGCGCGCGCACCTTAGGGTGCGCCCGCACCCTCGCGGAGGCCAAATCGGCCCATCTTCGTCCTGGCGGCCCATCTTGACCTGAAAAGTCTGGAGGCGGTCTTTGCTTGCCTAGAAGACGGTGCGGGATTAGTACCAAATGGCTTAGCCAAGATAGGATCCCATGGTGAAGGTCCTATAAATAGATGGGCACTCCCTCACTTGTAACACACACCACACAATAGAGCCTCTCTCCATTTCTTTCTTCTTCTTCTTCTTCTTCTTCTTCTTCTTCTTCTTTCTTCTTCTTCTTCTTTCTTCTTCTTCTTCTTTTTCCTTCTTCTTTTTAGTTTGTACTTAGGAGGAGTTTGGCAAGGATAATAAAAGGAGAGCAAGACATTTTGGAGCTATTCGGTATGAGCAATTTAGAGTTCTTCATCTTGTTCTTGTTCTCTACTTATCAATATAGTCATGTTCTTGAATTAGAGCAAAGTTCTTGTGCTATAATCTTGGTTGAAGAACTAGTCTATAGTTCCTATATCATGATCTTGTCTTATAGAACTTCGTGCTTAATCTATCATACATACATGTTTAGAC
The DNA here is from genome assembly GCA_015847255.1 of Hyparrhenia diplandra. Taxonomy (NCBI): domain Eukaryota; kingdom Viridiplantae; phylum Streptophyta; class Magnoliopsida; order Poales; family Poaceae; genus Hyparrhenia; species Hyparrhenia diplandra. Next base: position 1,340,694 of record JADLZK010010583.1, read on the forward strand.
CAAAGAGCTAGATCGATATGATGAGTTCTATCTAGAGTTAGACTTGGTTGATGTTGGGTTACGGGATTGATAGTCGTTCCTTCGGGGCGGTGCTCTGGTAGAAGGACCCCGGGGACGGGTAAGCCTTGTTAACACGCCAGAGTAATAATCACTAGTGTAGGCGTGGTGTCCGGGCTAGGGGTTGCCTATCTTTTTGCGGTGCATCCCTGTCACACCCTGATTTCCAAAGGAAGACCAGAGTCGCCATATGTGTGCTCGGGGAAGTCCACACATATAACATGAGAATGTAGAAATATCAGAATTCAATGTAATATAGCGAAAACATATATATTTAAAACTTACAAACATCAAAGTATCGCGGAAAGGCAGCTAAGACTTCACTTCAGGCTCCATCTCAGCAGGGACTGTCAACTGGGGGCTCCGTACGCCAAACACTTCTGACCGACTTCCAAGAAACTCCATAGCATCTTTATCCTTTATCCGAAAGCGGCACCTACTACAGACACAGGGGGGGGGGGGGAATAGCAAGGGTGAGTCCATGTCGAACTCCGCAAGTACGTGACGGAAAGTATATGACATGCAAGGCTTAAACAAAGGTAGGCCGACACGGTTATCTTTGCGGTAAGCATTTTAATGTAGCATCAATATTAATTATTAAACAACCTGATTACTAATATGGGTTCAAGATCCCAACCCTTAATTAAGGTGTAAGTAAGATTAACAACATTTTAGTATATCATTATATCATTAACACACTCGAGGTAACACCCCTGAGAGTAACCGAGTGGGTAACACTCCCAAAAGAACACGGGAACTCCATCCCGACGAAGCACGCAGGTCGCAACCTCCAACAAAAACATCTCCATCTTCTTAGATCCATGTGAGTCCAGTTCTAATCATGTGAGGGCGCTGGGCCGCTCTTGACCGTGAGCACGGCTGATATATCAGTTTGATCAAACTCTGCGCAGAGGTGTACACTTTCACTCCAAGTCGTGATTCCCATTTGCCCGAGGCCCGTCGACCCCCAAACACTTCCAAGGTGAGCAGCAGGGGGTTTCACTACGAGACCTTTCACGGGTATTGACATAGAGTTTCACTTTCGTCGTTTAAAACCCAGCAGCGTGCGGGCGTCCCCCGATAAAAAGCCACGGATCTACCCACGCACTCCATACTACAAACCTGTGAAACCCGAACGCCATCTCAGTGGAAAGATCCACTCTATGGCAAGGGACCCGATAATTAGTCAAGCCGAGCCCATTGGTCTCGGAGTTTATCTTGTTGTCCGTGTGGCCGCCCACGACCAAGTCCTTATGGAGAGTGGACACGGGTAACTCCGGCAAATCCGGACAAGCTCCAATACCCGTTCCCCCTTTAACCAACACCAAACCAACGATGCAGTCCAGCATCCTCATCTCCTTCTCATCATGGCCGTAGCCATTAACCATCATCATCAAGATCATATTATATAAGCAAAGCAAGTTTTATTTTCATTAAAGTATTAAGTGGATGAGCGGAGCAAGCTAAACATTTTGTGCTGCAACCTATCTACCAAAACCATCCCATGGTGATATTTGGATAAAAGTGGCTAATCAAGTCCTTAAGGTTCATTCCATTTAGACACATGCAAGATAGTTGATTAAAATGAGTAGGTACAAAATGATCAAATGGTGTATGCGCGACTTGCCTTAGATCCAAGGTCTAGCCGCCGTAATATTCGTCTTTTATCTTCCTCGATCTTTAGTCGCTTCTCGCGACAATTGTCGGTCCGCAGCTCACCCGGTCTTCGAAAACAACGAACGACTCTCCGTCTACTCGTAGCAACCAAGCAACACAAACAAACGGACAAACGAACAAGACTAAGAATAGGCACCAAACATAATTAAAGAGAAAACTAAAGACATCGCACTAACGATAGGGCTTGGTACTATGGACACGATAACGCAAGAACGCAGAAGAACAAAGCTATCGAATAGGACACACTAACGGTACAAAGCAACATAACGGAGAACACACTACACACTTGACTTATTTAGTTAACCAAAAACATTTATTAGTTTAGAAAACATTTGACAAGAGAGAGAACATTAAAGCAACTATACTATAGCTCAAGTTGATCTAAACAAGTCATTATTGAAAAGACAATTCATATAGACATTAATCATGTTAACATTGCTTTCATAAAAGTCTACACATAAACTTAGGCTTTCTTTTTGAAACAAAAGAGCACTATGAAGCTTTAATTAAAACTATAAAAGAATTGCATTATCAACAACATAAAACATACAAGAGAACCCTTGTCAAGTTATTATAGCACTCAGGTTGAGCTAACCGGTCATAAATATAAAAGCATTGATGTTGATGTTAATCATATTAACATTTATTTATTAAAAAAGACCAAAGTTAATAACTAAAGTTACTTTTAATTCTAAAAGAGCATCAAACAAACACTAAACAAACTCACAAGATTAATTTGATAAGCTCATAGCATGATCAAGGTTAGTGCTAACATATAGCTAACATGAAGCAACACAACAAGTACGAAAACTGTAACTCTAGATTGCTTTTAATTAGAAATGTATTAAATAAACATTAATCAAATTACATTTAAACAAATAAATTCACATTTGAACTGCATGATAAACACGGCTGCTACCACGTAGAGCGCGACGATATGAAACTAATGCAACTGGAATCACTCGAATCGGACTTAAAACAACGAAATGGTGGAAATTATACACTGGATGGCAGTTTCGTAATTAACTGCGCGATGGCAAACTTGTAATTACCTCGTCTTCTTCCTTTTGCATCATACGACGCACACAGCCATGGCCATGGCTGTACTGCTGCTGTTGCTCGCGTGCAGGAAGGGAAGGGGCCTCGGTCTGGCCGGGCCATGGGCGGCAGTGGCCGCGCGGCGGCGCAGCGGCGAGCTGGGCCCGCTCGGGGCGTCATGGGACAGCCGGCGCGCGTGCATCCGCACAGGACGTGGCTACGGCAGCAGCCCTGCTGCCCAAGGCGCGAGCAGCCGCGCGCACAGGGGCGGCGAGGCTCGGGTTGGCGGCGCGGACGCAGCGCGCCGTGTGGTCGGCACGGGAGGCGGCCGGGTGATGCTGGTGGCCGGAAACGACGAGGAAGACGACGACGTTCATGGAAGACCTCGCCGGAAAACTCGATCGGAAACAAACAACGAAAGGTTTAGGGGTCAAACGGCAACGGATCGGGACAACCGAATATACCACTGCGAAGAGGACGACGAGAGCTACCTTTTGGTGGGAACGGAATTCGTTGGAACGCCATCGTTTGGCCGGAAAAGCTCGCCGGAGTTCTCGCCGGAAACCTAAGTGAGGCGAACTTCGGCGATAGATGTAGGGGAGTTACGGGTGGCGGCTGCGAAAATGGGCCGTACTTCTGGAATCAGCGCATCGAGGGCTTCGCCGGCATGTATATATAGTTAGGGTTTGGAGTCGGTGAAAAATCGGGATATTTTATAATTTCGGGATTTAATTAATTTCCAGAAAATCCGGAATTGATATTTAGGCCGCGAAAATTGCTCTGAAGCCTCCGAAAATTTCAGGAAAATTCCCAGAGACATATTGGACCATGATGAACCCAATTAAAGTATTTGGAGCTCATAAAAATGATGTTTGAGATGATCTAGAAAACAAAAAAAAAAGGCTCACAAGAAAGGAGAAAATAGCTCGGAAAAGCTAGAAACATTCGAAAAGATTTGAGTGACGAATTGATGTTACTCGATCATAGAGAAGTGATTTCACGACAACGAAAGATTTTAAGGAACTTCCAACAAGAATTAGATTGGAAAGAAAAGTATTTATCGATGCGAAAGGGGCATAAACACGAGACAATCGTTTCACTAACCGCGTCATGCAAAAATTGACACACTCAAACGCACCAAACACAAACAAACAACAAACAAGAACACTCTTTATTAACTTAAAAAAATTTTATAAGCCACAAATTTTCTCTTTAATCTCGACAATAATCAAATAAATCTTGGTCGCGATTTTAGGAAAATTTAAATCCTTGATTTTATTTAGTGTTTTCTAATGACATCCCAAAAATTGAAAATTTTGGGGTGTCATAATCCCACGATTGAGGGGTAGGCGGCTTTGGTCGTGACAAGCCTTGTCCGTCCCTTGAAATCCCCCACGTTCGGCCGCCGTGTCGTAGAGCTAATTGCTTAGGAAGCTTCCCGGTTATGCGTTGGCGGTGCCGAAGTAATTCAGCAAAGACCTTGGCTATCTTGACTTAGAATCTCTAACCATAAAACATGTGTGTATCCGCTATCTTGACATGACTATTTAGGATATGCACGCTCCATATTAGATTTATTCTTTTATTCATTCTTTTTATCTTTATCCTTGAGATTGGCTTGAGTGTGTGTGTCAAGTTATCCTATTATCTATCCTATTTTACCCCTATTATGATCATTGGTCTATTATACATTCGTGTCATCTTGACCATGTCCGAATTAGAGACTTTTACACCATGCCTTCCTTTGGGAAAAATATAAATAACGATACCACGAATACTTCCGGGTGAAATGCTACAATGATAGATCCGTGCGCTTGCTTGGATGAATATCTTATTTGGCAAGATCTATCACCGTTGATGTACCTAGTGTTATCACCGACACGGTGGTTTCACTTAGGAATGTTGGCCGCGCATTTTGGCGCCGTTATTAGAGACGGGTTCTAAACACGTTTCTAGTGATTGCGCTTAAGAAATGCAACAAGCATTTTTGGCGCCGTTGTCGGGGAAGGCGTTGGTTAAAGGGATGATCTATTAGGACATGTTCACGATAATATGCTTGTGTAGTGATCTTTGTTCATCTTAGGTTTATCTAAAAAAATCCTAAAAAAATTCTTATAAATAAAAAGCAAGAACATGTTATCAAGTTAGTATGCACCTTCGGGTATTCTTGTCACTAACCATTTCAGGTGAAGACTAAGAAGAACAAAGGAGCACGCGATGCTTGAAAACATGGGGGCTACATCAACAAGAAAAACTTTGATGCTCTTGGGAGGAGGAACACACTCAAAAGGAGACCACGACCTTGCACACTTGACTTTTTTTCACGAAAGTCCAAGTGTGAGAGGGAGGACGGTGATAATATCAAGTTCCACGTACAAGGGGATCATAAAAAAAGAGAGAAGTGAAAAAAAAAAAAAAAAGGAGATGAATAAGAGATTAGCCTCCCCTTGCTATAAAAGGAAAAGAGAAAAAAAGGAGTTGAAAAAAAGATATATATAGAAAAAAAAAGAGAAGTGTTATCGAAAAAAAAAAGTGTTGCAGAAAAAAAAAAAAAAAAAAAAAATATATATATAAAAAAAAAAAAGCGAAAAAAGAAATAAGAGGAGAGAGGAGCAGGGTTGGCCCTATACGGTCAAAGTAAACAATGAAGACACGACTCCACCCCCGCATTGCTTCCATGTAAGCAAGAAGGGATCTTTCTCTCCCAAGACCTTTGTTGCTTTTTGAGTGAGTTCGGTATGCCTCCCTCTACTCCGGTGTGAGGAAGTCATTACCAAATCAAGATCATCACGCTACCGATGCAGCAATTATGAACTCTATCCTCAAGCTGCCGGTCAAGTACACTCGGTATGCAAAGGTCCAATAAAAAAAGAATAAAAGAAAAAAAAGAAAAGGTAAAGGAAAGGAGGAACATCCTCCTTTACACCTTTTGTGACCACTAAGGCCCATGGTCCATATACACTACATGTGTGTATCACCTAAGCCTTGTGGCCCGCCTCTGAGATGGATTATCAAGCTACCACTGCGGGAGTCTCAACGTTCTTTCCTTCATGCGCGGTTGGTACACACACACTCAGGTATGCAAAGGTAATCGATCACCAATCCTTTTTACTCATACTTATCTCCATATAAAAAAAAAATCCATGTTTTCTTTGTTTATGAAATACGCCTTGGGTTTGGATGTATTTTCATTGCGAGTGTGATACATCCATTGGTCTTTTAAGTCAAGCATGGTGCTTGGGTTAAAAAGACCTTCTTTAAATCAAATGTTGACATGGTGTTGAAATTTGATTAATGAACCCAGGGCTAACATCATAAACAGTAGAATTATTCTTTGATGGAGATAAAGCAAGGCTAGACTTACATTGCATCTTTATCTTAGTCTTGTTTGAGTTTGAAAAGTTTGGTGAAGTTTGTTGTCCTCCCTTTTTATAATAAATTTCAAAAAAAAAAATCTTGAACACCTAGCTTGCTCGAAATGCTCCTACATATGCTTTGAATTTTGGTAATCACGAAGGATGGTAAGTCCACTCGTGAATCTACCATATATACTAACCATGCAGGAAAAGTCAAAAGAGCACGGGGTAAAAAACCCCGATCCGATGAGCATTGAGCTAGCTTGGGGAGGACCCTACCAAGGTAATGAGAAACCTACACTCTCATCCTCTGTCCATTACCTTCCAAAAAAAAAAAAATATGTTTTATAAAATATTTTATTATCAAAATAAACAAAAATATTTACTACACAAAAATCTATAAGTAAATATTTTTGAAAAAAACTAAAATAAAAATCTTTTTAAATAAAATAAATTCTTCTATGAAAAAAAAACTAAGAAAAAAAAATATTTTCCTCAATAAAACATATTTTCTGAATAAATTTTTAGTATATAAAAAAAAACTATAATCATTTTGTTCGCCTTTGCAATGCCTTTATCTCCATTGGATGAATCTTGTTTTCATTTCATGCGCCCTTCTTCTATGTTGGCATGTTTTGGTTTTGGAAGTTTTGGTTATTCGAATGATCATACTTCCATAGGCGTTTTGACTTAAGCATGGTGCTTAGGTCAAAAAAGTCTACCCTAATCAGATTAGACATGGAGTCGAGTTTGATTATTGAATCGAGTCTGCGAAAGTGTAGAATTTGGTCGACCATATGGACTAACCCTGCAGGAATTTATCAACATCATGAGGGTGAGTCCAAGAGATGACAATGGAGATCGAAGTTGTTTGATGAACCAAAAATAATAATAATAATAATAATGATAATGATAAAATAAAAATAAATAAAACCTTTGAAACCCCAAGAATGGTTGTCCCACTCTTCCAAGATCATCACAAGACAAGCTTGGGGGGTCTCTCCCGCACGCTCAAAAGAGGCGATGTTAATCAAAGATCCATTCATAGCGTTCACAAGCTAGCAAGCAACGTTCATAAACCGAAGGTAAGTCAAAAGCTAGCTTGGGGGAGGACTCCCACAAAAGGTAACTCGTATCTCACATTCCATTCAGTTATTTTCTTATCTTATATGAATGATGAGGTATGAGGATAAAAACAAAAAACAAAAAAGGGGGGGGAGAAAAAAAGAGAGAGGAGACTTATTCCACTCCATATATATGTGTTGTAGAAATGTTTAGTTCTACCCCTGTTGAAATGATGAATAGTTGCTCTGTCTTGTGTTTTTGTCTGTGCCTAGTTTATAATTCAAATTTCTTTTAAAGTTTGGGTTTAGTGGCTAAGTCTAAAAACTCATCCCAAAAAAAAAAAAACCTCGATTCATGTGGGTTGCATAGGCTCTATCTAGTCTAAGTTGTTGCCAAGTATAATATGGTACAAATAGATTTGCTATGATTTCGTTCCAAAAAGAGACTTGACATCCGGGAATCTAATTTGAAAGAAAAGAGAAATGATATGGGCTATGCTAAAAAAAAATAAAAGAGATGAAAAATGGACATGTCCGAGGGCCAGTAGAGCCCACATCTCCAAAAAAAAAAAAAAGAGAGAGAGAGGAAAAAAAGACAAAAGTCTAGGACGAGCAGAGCCCACCTCTCAAAAAAAATATATATATAGCAATAAAGCCCATACTTTCTCAAAAAAAAAAAAATAGAACTTAAATAAATAAATCCCGGATGAGAAAGTTGATCAAAAGGATGAATGAAAAGTATTTACGTTATAACCGTTCTATCGGCAACCACCCAAGGCTTTGAGAAAAGCTAAAAGCCCCTTCACGATGAAAGGTAATAAAAGGGTGAGCAAAGGCATGCCATTTTATTCAAACTCTAGTAGAAAATCTTATTATAACCACGGCACTTGAAAAAACATAATCGGCATAGTAGCAACTCCTAATCAATAACCAAGTACTTATCTTTTTTGCTCGAGGATGCGCCAAAAGGTAAGCTTGGGGAGTTTGTTGATGGTCACTAACGACACTTTTTAACGTCAACATTCTACCAATAAGGGGTTGAAACTATACCTTACTACACACATATACATTTATTATTGACATATTTCCACTTGTAGTGTCCAAATTATTATTGTGCAGATTTATATAAGAAACAAGTGGAAAATGCACCAAAAGGCGCCTCCCTCGAAAGCGCATTTCTAAAGAACATCAAGCCCAAGAGGTCGAGGCCCGAATCCAACATGAAATGATAAACGGGCCGCAGGACATGGGTTCAATGTTTTGGGCATAACTTTCTCATACGAAATCGGATTTCAGCGAATGAATACTCGAAACGAAGCTAACTCCGAGGCCCACGTGCTCATGCAAAGTTTCAGCCCAAACGGAGATCATATTGGTGCACGCGCACCTTAGGGTGCGCCCGCACCCTCGCGGAGGCCAAATCGGCCCATCTTCGTCCTGGCGGCCCATCTCGACCTGAAAAGTCTGGAGGCGGTGTTTGCTTGCCCAGAAGACGGTGCGGGATTAGTACCAAATGGCTTAGCCAAGATAGGATCCCATGGTGAAGGTCCTATAAATAGATGGGCACTCCCTCACTTGTAACACACACCACACAATAAAAGCCTCTCTCCATTTCTTTCTTCTTCTTCTTCTTCTTCTTCTTCTTTCTTCTTCTTCTTCTTTCTTCTTCTTCTTCTTCTTCTTCTTCTTCTTTTTCCTTTTTCTTTTTAGTTTGTACTTAGGAGGAGTTTGGCAAGGATAATAAAAGGAGAGCAAGACATTTTGGAGCTATTCGGTATGAGCAATTTAGAGTTCTTCATCTTGTTCTTGTTCTCTACTTATCAATATAGTCATGTTCTTGAATTAGAGCAAAGTTCTTGTGCTATAATCTTGGTTGAAGAACTAGTCTATAGTTCCTATATCATGATCTTGTCTTATAGAACTTCGTGCTTAATCTATCATACATACATGTTTAGACCAAAGAGCTAGATCGATATGATGAGTTCTATCTAGAGTTAGACTTGGTTGATGTTGGGTTACGGGATTGATAGTCGATTTCCTTCGGGCGGTGCTGCGGTAGAAGGACCCGAGGGGCGGGTAAGCCTTGTTAACACGCGGAGTAATAATCACTAGTGTAGACGTGGTGTCCGGGCTAGGGGTTGCCTATCTTTTTGCGGTGCATCCCACGGTTGAGGGGTAGGCGGCTTGGTCGTGACAAGCCTTGTCCGTCCCTTGAAATCCCCCATGTTCGCGTGTCGTGGAGCTAATTTGCGGAAGCTTCCCGTTTTAGCGTTGGTAGGTGCGGAAGTAATTCAGCAAAGACCTTGGCTATCTTGACTTAGAATCTCTAACCATAAAACATGTGTGTATCTGCTATCTTGACATGACTATTTAGGATATGCACGCTCCATATTAGATTTATTCTTTTATTCATTCTTTTATCTTTATCCTTGAGATTGGCTTGAGTGTGTGTGTCAAGTTATCCTATTATCTATCCTATTTTACCCCTATTATGATCATTGGTCTATTATACATTCGTGTCATCTTGACCATGTCCAGAATTAGAGACTTTTACACCATGCCTTCCTTTGGGAAAATATAAATAACGATACCACGAATACTTAGGGTGAAATGCTACAATGATAGATCCGCGGCGCTTGCGGATGAATATCTTATTTGGCAAGATCTATCACCGTTGATGTACCTAGTGTTATCACCGACACGGTGGTTTCACTTAGGAATGTCAGTGGCGCATTTCAGCGCCATTATTAGAGATGGGTTCTAAACCTGTTTTCTAGTGATTGCGCTTTAAGAAATGCAATGATGGATGAGATGGTATTGATGGATGGATCTTGAGATGGATTAAAATATGATTAACATTGATTAAAACTTGATTAAACTTGCATAGGAAACTATAGCCATATATTATGCCTCTTTGTTGGTGTTTCTGAGCGAAAGCAGAAAAGTCCGTAAGCGCACGGAAATATTGTTGTAGCACTTCACCCGGAAGTATTCAGGGTATCATATTTTCCTCAGGGAACGGGTGTAAAAAGTCTCTTAGCTAGTCCTCCCCGAAAGGTGAGATGAAGAGTACCTTGGGTAGAGAGGTTTACTAATGGTAGAGATCCTAAGCAGAGATAACTTTGTCACTATAACTCACTTCGGGCACCGGAGCGCACCTGGTCTGCCAGGTGATACCGACAAAATGCTCTGCACCACACGAGACATGGGGGATTACAATGGATGGACAGGGCTGTCACCACCTGCCGCCTACCACCTCATCCGTCTGATGAATGGGGCAAACGAAGGTAGCCGCTAGCCTAGACACCACGTCTATGCTATGACCAACTACTCTAGTGTGAGCTCAAGGGTTACCCGACAGGCGAGGCCCTTTCACTAGAGCATTCGTCACAAGGATGAACGACGATCCCACGAGTATATAATGAACAAAGATAACTTAATTGAGAACTTAATATCGAAAGATAAACACGAAAGTTCTTACTCCAAGTAGTAGAACGATCGTCCACCCGATGTACGAGGCACGCCTAGTACAAGATGTAGAAGAACCCGCATTCCAGGATTCCTTCCAACTCTTCCTCACTCACTCTCTATACTAATCTAACTAGAGCTAGTGGAAATGAGGCTTGCTCTCCTTCTCTTCTCTCTTGTGTATGCTGAATTCTTGTGTGTCTTGAGTGAGGAGGGAGCCCCTCTATTTATAGGAGGAGGGTAGAGGTATATGCCATGGAATATTCTTTGATTTCCCCTTTGAATGCACCAAACCGACCTTGAATCTATGTCTAGGTACAGTGAACATGGCAACCACTTGCACAACCAACGTTGAGAAGGTGGTAGCAAGCAACCGACCAAAGCTAGGCCCATTTGGCAGTGGGGCTGGCTCGGCCGCGCCGGCCCTTGCCCCATCGAGCTCCGACTTCAGCCAGGTGGCTGTGGGCTCCGCAAGAAGTTGGGCCCGTGGTTGCTCGGTCCGATTTGGCCATTATTTTGGGCTTCTTTGTATTTCTCCCTTGCTTTGCTATGGGCCAAAATATATTTAGTTTATTTCTTTATTCTTTTGCTCGCTATTGGCCCATTTTATATGTATTTTTGTTATAACCCTACAAAACAAGTAAACTCACCAAAACTATGGAATTGGTTAGTATAAATCCCTATTTCTATTGTGTTTGGTGGTTTTTAGGCTAATGTTGGCGGTATTTTATATGCAGTTTGGTTACCACCAACAAGCTCCCCACACTTAGTCCTTTGCTCGTCCTCGAGTAAAGGTATGAAGGACTAAGGTGGTTCAATCTCCAAGATGTTAACCCGCATACAAATTATTTCGGGCTTCACCGCTTTGTGAGAATTTAGGATGGCTACCAAGTCATCTTGGATAATTGAACAACGGAATAGCTTGGATTTCTATCTTCTCACTTCTACTTATGCTCATAGACTTGGTTGTTTTTATATTTTTGCAAAGAAAGTAGCATTACTCCTTGGTTGATTCTCACATAAGTCTCTCATATTTGTGGTTTGTTTTCCTCACCAAAGCCACTCTTGTATTGCCACTCTCACTCATCCTATCTTTTTTGTAGAGTTGGAGTTCTTGTATGGTTGGCAAAAGATGCATACTCACCTTGCATATTTTGTCGGGTCAAGTTCAGGATCCTTGGCGGGGAAGCGTCATACTCTTAGATCGAAATGTGCAAGTGTGTGGGAAAGTATATTTGTATTTCGATCACTCCTTTGATTCATGATCTCTCTTTTTGAATGCATGCTTTTTAGAGAAGGACAGGCTATTTTTCTTTCCTTTCTTATTCTTCTTTCTTTTTTTTTTGGGCGGGTAATATTTTTCCCGTCATTATTTCTTTGGACACATGTCCTTCTTTCTTTTCATATAATTTTTTTTTTTTTTTGTAGCCTTTACCTTCTCCTTTTGCATGGAAACTTTGGTGTAGAGAGATGATCATGACAACAAATGGATGGACTGGTTTATTTGGTGGATGGAATGGTGCATGTTGTGCATAATTCTGGTGTGAGAATTGGCGTGTATATGTGGGTGTATGTGAATTTTGATCTTGGGAGTATGAAACTCTCTCAACATAAATGTCGGAACTTGACAAAACTCAATACAAGAGAGCGCAGACTATATGTGGATATTCATGTCAAGTATCGCTTTTTGGTAGGAATTTTCTCTAAAATCAAACTAGGAGCATGCTTATTTTTTAATTTTTGAAAAGAAAACCAAGTCTTATTGCAAGAGAGAGCAAGTTTCAAGTCATTCCTACTATATCTCAAAGTTCAATTATTTGGACAAAATGGGTTCTCTATCAAGTAGTTGCTCAACAAAGTGTAGGCTTTTAGCGAGGAATAAAATGTATGCAAATTATATATCAATTGGTAGACTAGAGATGGAGCATTTCATGTTTGGTTACGATATGACATTATTTAGCATGTATGGAGAGGGAGAAATATGGCACAAATCAAAGTGTAATTTTGTGTCAAATTTTTGCGTACCTTTGATTTGAGAGAGAAGTGTGCGTCTCCCCACACTTGTTTTTGTACTGTCCTTTATTTTACACAAAGAGAAGGAATACAAAAGCAAGTGTAGATAGATAATCCTAGTAATATGGCTACTTTTATTTATTTATTTATTATTATTTTATAATTACTTTTTTGTTTAGCAAATTTATTAAAATCAATTATTTTTATTACATCTATTTTTTCTTTAGAATTATATGAAGGCTATAGGAAAACTTTTAATCGTTGACCGTTTACCTTAAAAATCTTACCTTTGTCATCTTGAATTGTAATTACACCATGTGATGATGTGATGACGACGATTGTATGCGGTCCTTTCTATTTACTCCAAAGTTTTCCTTTTAGAAGAGCTTGACCTTGGAGTTGAATAGGAGAACTTTGTCTCCTTCCTTGAACTCTTTTAGCTTGATTCGGTGATCGTGCCATCTTTTGGTTCTTTCTTTATAAAGTTTGGCACTCTGGTATGCCTTCGTCTCTGTTCTTCTAGCTCAAATTTGCTTTTTGTATGTTTTACGCCCGGCTAGTATTGTGTCCATGTTCTAGCTCTTTATTGCCCAGTGAGCTCACGTGCTCTAGCTCAAGTGGTAAATGACAACTTTTTCCGTACACAAGTTGGTATGGTGACATGCCGATGGGAGTTTTGTAAGCGGTCCTGTATGCCCAAAGTGCATCGGGTAGCTTGTCTTTCCAACCTTCTCCCATCTCATTGACCATCTTCTCTGAGGATATTTTTGATCATTTTATTTGAGGTCTACCTTTGACCGCTTGTTTTGAGGGTGGTAGGGTGTGGCTATGTTGTGCCCGGCTCCAAGCTCCCTCAAAAGTTCTCGAAGGTCTTGTCAACAAAGTGAGACCCTCCATCACTTATGACCATTTTTGGTGTTCCGAAGCGAGGAAAGATCACCTCTTGGAACATCCATCGGGCATGCTTGGCTTCGGCAACTCTACATGGTAAGGCTTCCACCCATTTGGATATGTAGTCGACGGCGACAAGGATGTACTCGCTATCATGTGACTTTGGGAATGGTCCCATGAAGTCAATGCCCCAAACATCAAATATCTCGATTTACGGGTTGTAGTGTAGGGGCATTGCGTTGTGAGCAGTGATGTTGCCTTGTAGCTGGCATTCTCGATACCGTCTTATGAATTCTTTGGTGTCTTCATGCATAGTTGGCCAGAAGAACCCGCACTGCCAAATTTTGGTTTGTGTGCGGAATGCTCCATAGTGACCTCCATATGGTGCTTTGCATGGCATTTCTCAATGATTTGCTTTCCTTACGCTATTGGCACACATCTCCTCAACAAGGCGATCAGAGCATACCCCTGCACAGATATGGGTCATCCCAAAAGTGACATCTTCTTTTAGCTTGTAGCTTCTTCTTGTTCTCCCCCGATGGTACGTACCCTGTGACCACGAAATTCATGATGTTCGTGTACCATGGGTTGGAATCTATCACTTTTAGCAGCAGGTAGTTGCATAGCAAGTTGTTTCTTGGTAATTCCTACAGGTTAGCAACTTGCATATGCAACAAAGGATTTGCAACAATGTCTTCTACTCCTTTTCTATCTTTTATTTCAAGGTCAAATTCTTGGAGTAGAAGAATCCAACTTATTATTCTAGGTTTAGGATCTTTCTTAGTGAGGAAGATTTTTAGAGTAGCATGATTAGTGTAAACAATTACTTTTGCTCCCATTAAGTAAGATCTAAACTTCTCGATATCAAAAATGACTCCCAAGAACTCTTTTTCTATAGTACCGTAGTTTAGCTGAGCTCCTGTTAGCGTTTTGCTAGCATGACTGATCACACGATGCTTCGTATCTTTGGTTTGGCCGAGGACCACACCAATAGCATACTCACTAGCATCATAAATGATCTCAAAGGGCAGCGACCAATCCGGTGGTTGGATGATCGGTGCCGTGATGAGTGCTTTCTTGAGTGTGTGGAAAGCATTCAAGCACTCATCTATGAATTTGAAAGGTGTGTCTTTAGCTAACAGGTTCATGAGGGGTCTAGAGACTTGTGAAAAATCTTTGATAAAACATCTGTAAAACCCCACATGACCTAGGAAGCTACAGATTCCTTTCACATTCACAGGGGGTGGTATTTGTTCAATAGCCTCAATTTTGGCATTGTGTACCTCAATCCCCGTTTGAACACAAGGTGCCCAAGGACAATGCCCTCACAGACCATGAAGTGTCACTTTTCCCAATTAAGTACCAGGGTCCTTTTCTTGGCATCGTTGCAAGACTTTGTCTAAATTCTCAAGACAATGATCAAAAGTTTTTCCATAGACTGAGAAATCATCCATGAAAACTTCCATGATTTCTTCAACCATGTCTAAGAAAATGGACATCATACACCGTTGGAATGAAGCGGGTGCATTGCACAACCCAAACAACATTTGTCGATATGCATACATTCCATATGGGCAAGTGAAAGTTGTCTTGCTTTGATCATCGGGATGGATGGGAATTTGATGATATCCCAAATACCCATCAAGGAAACAAAAGAAAGAGTGTTTCGCTAACCGCTCCAACATTTCATCAATGAAGGGGAGCGAAAAGTGGTCTTTCCTTATTGCCGCATTGAGTTTCTGGTAGTCAATGCACATTCTCCACCCCGTGACGGTTCATTTTGGGATTAACTCATTCTTACTATTTTCCACGACCGTCATTCCTCCTTTTTTGGGTACCACATGGATGGGACTAACCCAGTCACTACGTGGAATGGGATAAATAATCCCGGTGTGAAGAAGTTTGAGGACTTCCTTCTTCATGACTTCCCGCATCACATTGTTGAGCATTCATCGAGGTTCTAGAGTTGGTGTACTCGAAGGATCAATAATGACGCGATGGGTATAGAGTGTTGGGCTTATCCCTTTGAGATCATGTAGGGAATACCCAAAAACCGATCTATGTTTCTCTAAAACGGCGATGAGTTGGGCTGTCTCTTGTGCATTAAGCTTGTCACTGATAATGACAGGAGTTTGTGTGTCGCCATTTAGGAAGACATAGCATAGGCCACCGGGTAGGGGTTTAAGCTCAACTGGAGGTCGTGTCAACACTTTATCCTTGGGAAGTTTTATGGTCTCTCCTAAGTCGTCCTTTTCTTCTATGAAGAAATTGGCGTCTTTTCTAAGGACGACTCAGGCGAGTCAAAAGGTAAAACCAACATGACTTCCGAGGGCAAGTTAGGATAAGGGAGAGGTTCTGCCACTGAGTTTTTGGCTCGAGTGACTTGGATGAAAAAGGTGTCCCTCCCTAGCTTTACGTTCAAATCCCCTGTTTTTGGTGGGTCTGAGAGGAATATTTCCAGGGGATGCCCAATCAGGATGTCAAACTTCTGAATGTCAAAAACATAGAAGTCAAGGGCCAAAATGGCATTGTCATGGTGTAGATTTATACCATGAAGGACCCCTGCACTTTCTATGCTAGATCTTGGACCAACCTTTAAGGTTTTGTTCGTGGGGACAAAAGGGTTGCTGCCTAAATAGGCAAGTGCATAAGATTTCGACATGAAATTGGCCCCTACAGTGGGATTGTAAAGCACTTTCTCCCAAGATCTTCTAACTTTGCATTGAATGGTTGAAGAAGGGGTTAGGATCTGAATTTCTTCAGAAGAAAGCTCTGCTTCTTCAATCCATTCACCACTCATTATTGTGGTCAACTCCTTGGCTGTTTCTCTAAGAGATTTTTTATCTAAAGGGTCCAAAGAAGTGACCAGGGAACTGGTGGCTTCTTTTGGCTTGAATACTTCAAAGTGTTCCCATAATTTTCAAGAAACATGTCCTCGAAGTATTGAAATTCTGAAGGTTGAAAACCTTCCTCCATAATCTCTAGTTCGGGTGAGGGACTCTAGATGGGAGCTTTTGGTTCGCCCTTGGCCGAAGAGACTTTCTCATGGTTCAGCTCGGGCTCTACACAAAGGGGTTCTAGTGGGGGTGTGTTCTCTAGAAAATGATCTAAAAGAGCTTCTCCTTCCGCTATGGTTTTATGGTTGAAAGAACCTCCGACAGCGATATCGAGCTGTAGGGCAGATTCCTTGCTAAGACCTAACCAAAAATGTTGTAACAACACATGGTTTGGCATAGACAAGTCTGGGCCAGTACGTGATAGGATTGAAAATCTGTCCCAGGTTGCACCTATTGTTTCCTTCTCTTTTTGATGAAAGTTGTGGATCTCTTTACGCAAGGAAGCGATTCGAGATATAGGGAAGAATGCGAGACAAATATTGTTCCTCAATTCTTCCCAATCTCTGTTTACCTTCCCTACGTTATGGGCATACCATTGTTTCGCCCTCTCCTCAAGTGAAAAGGGGAACAACTTCCACCGCAGTGTTTCATGTGACATGCCTGCGATTGTCAGGCATGCACAGAGCTGCTCAAACTCTCGTAAATGATTATATGGGTTTTCATCATCAAAACCCGAGAAGGTTTGTTCCCGAACCATGGCTATAAAGCCAGGGCGGAGTTCATAGCTAGTAGTTGTGATTGGCTTCGATGATTGTGGTTGCTCTAAGAACTTCGCCCTTTGGAGCACCAAAAAATATTGGATAGGTTTTGCTCCATTGAAAAAGGGATTTTTTTTTAAATTTTATAAAAGAAAGACGGGATACACGGGCAAACTAGGTTCGGAGATAATTATGACAACGGTGCCAGAAATGCTTGTTGGTGTTTCTGAGCGAAAGCAGAAAAGTCCGCAAGCATATGGAAATACCGTTGTAGCACTTCACCCGGAAGTATTCAGGGTATCATATTTTCCTCGAGGGGGCGGGTGTAAAAAGTCTCTTAGCTAGTCCTCCCGAAAAGGTGAGATGAAGAGTAGATTGGGTAGTGAGGTTTACTAACGGTAGAGACCCTAAGCGAGAGATAACTTTGTCACTATAACTCGCCGGGCACGGAGGGCGCACTGGCCCGCCGGTGATACCCATAAATGCTCTACACCACCTAAGACATGGGGGCTTACAATGGATGGACAGGGCTGACACCACCTGCCGCCTACCACCTCGTCCGTCTGATGAATGGGGCAAATGAAGGTAGCCGCTAGCCTAGACACCACGTCTACGCGATGACCAATTACTCTAGTGTGAGCTCAAGGGTTACCTGACAGGCGAGCCCCTTTCACTAGAGCATTGATCACAAGGACGAATGACGATCCTGTGAGTATATAATGAACAAAGATAACTTACTCGAGAACTTAATATCGAAAGATAAACACGAAAGTTCTTACTCCAAGTAGTAGAACGATCGTAGAGGTACAAGTGTAGAGGGAGCCGACAGGTCTGGCACTCCGTCCACTCGATGTACGAGGCACGCCTAGTTTAAGATGTAGAAGAAGCCGGCACTCTGGGATTCCTTCCAACTCTTCCTCACTCACTCCCTATACTAATCTAACTAGGGCTAGTGGAAATGAGGCTTGCTCTACTTCTCTTCTCTCTTGTGTATGTTGAATTCTTGTGTGTCTTGAGTGAGGAGGGAGCACCTCTATTTATTGGAGGAGGGTGGAGGTATATGCCATGGAATACTTTTTGATTCCCCTTTGAATGCACCAAGCCGACCTTGAATCTGCGTCTAGGTACAGTGAATGTGGCAACCAGCTGCACAACCAACGTTGAGAAGGCAGTAGCAAGCAGCCGACCAAAGTTGGGCCCATTTAGCGATGAAATTTTGGCTCGGCCTCGCTGGCCGGCTTCGGCCCCGGTGGGCCCTGGCCCCACCGAGCTCGACTTGCAGGTGGCCTGTGGGCTTCATAATAAGTTGGGCCCAGGTGGTTGCTCGGTCCGATTTGGCCATTGTTTTGGGCTTCTTTGTATTTCTCCCTTGCTTTGCTATGGGCCAAAATATATTTAGTTTATTTCTTTATTCTTTTGCTCGCTATTGGCCCATTTTACATGTATTTTTCGTTATAACCCCGCAAAACAAGTAAACTCACCAAAACTATGGAATTGGTTAGTATAAATCCCTATTTCTATTGTGTTTGGTGGTTTTTAGGCTAATGTTGGTGGTATTTTATGTGTACTTGGTTACCGCCAACACTCTTGTTATCATTTAATTGTATTCCAATTTCCACAAAGCAATCACGTATAGGGTGAGGCGTGGCAGTACAAATCATACTGATAGTTGTTTGGTGAGGAGACCCGACTTCAAGGGTGACGACTGGGGAGGACTAGAGGAGGTCTCATTCTACGCTCAAGATGGAGGATGGATTTCGCTTCCGCACTCGATCAATCTTTGTTACGCCTTTGCTTTGTGCTAGTTGATTCTGCCAAGTGGCGTGTAATAAATGTTAAACCTCTCTATTGTACTCTTTTGTTCGAGGTATGCACTTGATAATAGTTGTAATTTGGATAATGTGATGGAATGATCTTCGGAGACTATCACTTTATAATTGAATCTGTGAATTTTCCTTCGCAGAAATCAGGATTGTTAAACATAGTCTTGGCTAGACCGATAGTTTTAATGCTGCACTTGTTTTGGTTAGCCAGTGCATTTAGCTTTAAAAAGGACTATTCACCCCCTCTAGTCCGCCATCTCGACCCTTCACGGGTGGCGACAAAACACAGTAAGGAGGTGGCAAGTGTTGAAATATTAGGCAATTTCCAGATTAATTCCATAATATAAATCATGATGAACTGAACAACTAGATTAAGCATGTGTAGCAAACTAGCATGATTCAAAATCATATCACAAATCATAGCATGATTGAACAGCATAGCATGATAATTGCAACTAGTGTAAGCACAACTCATACACTAGACAGATTAAACAGATTGAACATGATGAACTGTAAGATTAGGTTTTGGGAATAATACCTGTTATTCATAGATGATAGCGTGATGGAGAGATTTCGAAGGTGAAGCCGACCTCAGTCCTTTGTCATTTGTCGTCGATCAGCGGCGGCGGAAGACTTCAAAGCAGCTGATGATGAAGACGACGCCGGGAAGTAGCGCCGCTTGTTCTTGGCGGAAGATGCGGCCATGACGAAGATCGGGAGCGGTCATGCGAAGAGCGCTTCCCAAAACCTTATTCACCTTCTCCCGCACAGGATCGCAAAGGCGATGGTTCGGAGACCTACTCGCCCGGTCACTGGTGCACGTGAACGATCAGGCTAGAGATTGGCGATGGCGGTGTTGGTATATCTTATAGCATAAAATCACTAGCCAACTAAACATGAAATAAGGGTTTAAAATGAATATCAACATAGTATAGGGATCTAATTGACAGAATTCCACCAGTTTTGGTATCTTATATCTTTTGGGGACTAAATAGATAAAAGCAGGAAAAAGCCCAGAGTTTGCATCCCATACGATGAGGAGACTTGACCGTGAAGCAACTCAACCCAAAACCCGAACTAAAACATTCTAGAAGACACCAGAAGGCAGGCCCCCGAAGCTTGGGCCAATCAGGCATAGAGTCCTGGCGGCCGCCAGGATGATTCCTAGCGCCCGCCAGGCTGGTCCCACCAGTCAGCCTCAGATTTTTAGGTCGGTTTCATACCGCCATTGAGGGTAGATCTACACCGTTGCCAAGGTCGGTTTGATCCAAGGGCTGTGGTTCATCGCCTAGGGCTATATAAGGAGACCCCGACCACGGGTGAAACCCTAATTCATTCTACTCCATACCTATCAAGTCATCAAGTTAAGATCCCAAGCCCTAGTTCCACCATAATTAGAGCATTAGCTATCTCGGCTAGTTCTAGAGGAAGTCAAGCTTGCCTTGGATTCCTGATCATCAAGAAGTAGCGGAAGCGGAGCTTCTCGTGGCTTCTCTCTTGTATCTAATCCTGTAAGTATTTGGTTAGCTACATTTGTTATGACATTGCTCTATTCAATGATTATATTCTTAGTCATATGTTCCAATGTCTATTATGATTATATGCCTAGCATAGTTAGATTGTCTTTATATTCAAGCATGGAGTCGTATAGCACCCCCTTAGCTGCGCACTTTGTGGGTGGTCAACAATGTGTAAACGTGGTGTTTATACAACGTTTGCCTGCGACTGCACCCTACATTCTGGGTCGTGTGGTAGATCGTGGATGTGATATTGCCATTGAGTCCTTTGTAATCCACCCTCTGAATGTAGGACTAGTTGAGCCTTATTACTATGGTAGACTTGTTTTCGTTCCTGATCTTCCTTAGTAACGTTCACCATGCGTAGATATATTGCTTTCCTGCCATGACTACTAGGTGTACTGCACTAATCTTAGTATGCATTGACATGTGATTAGGAGTAACATAGGAATATTCTGACTATTCTACCTATACCATGCTATCACTGCCTTTTATGACACATTCTAGTGGCACACCAAGATCTTTGACTTGGCACTTATCATTTATCCTTATCTTTATATGACTTACCCTGTTCAGAGTAGTTAGATTATATATGGTTACTCTACTTTACTACACTTTGTATGTGACTTCAATCAATCTACCCATAAGCCTACCCCTTCCTTGTGGTAAAATATAAATACGATACCT
Source organism: Hyparrhenia diplandra (assembly GCA_015847255.1). Lineage (NCBI taxonomy): Eukaryota > Viridiplantae > Streptophyta > Magnoliopsida > Poales > Poaceae > Hyparrhenia > Hyparrhenia diplandra. The sequence continues at coordinate 1,361,880 of JADLZK010010583.1, forward strand.
GGATAGACTCGGTGAAGTGCTACAAAGGTATTTCTATCATTGCACTTGCGGATATCATGCTCATATTGTTTCATATAGATTTCAAGTGGCATATCAAAAATACCATACACACATTTCTTAGAGCATTCTTTGCTAGGGTGGTGAACTAGTGCGTAGGTAATGCTAGAGATGTGTGGTGCACCTCTTGTGCATATCCTGGTGAGATTAACTCCACCACGGATAATGTTGCGAGAGATATACACCATAACTAATTCCGCTTAACTCCCTTTTAACCCCAACTAACTTTTGCTGGAATGTGAGATTAACTCCATATCGGGGCTAACTTGTTTAGATAGATACCATTATACATTTCTGGCGCCGTCCTGAGGTTGGATCTTAGATCTATCCTTTTGTGATTGCGTTAAGAAATGTCAACAGCGGCACAGCAGTGAGAAGAGGCAAAACCCTAGCTTTTGATTGGATGCATTTTAGTATGGCTGGTAGTCTGGTTATATAGTCCGGGTAGACCGACCTTGTGACACAGTCATGGTCTAAACCAATTAGGACTCTCGTAGATCGTATTAGTTTAGAACTCGCAAACCAAAAGACCAAAAACTAAAACTGCAAAAGGAGACCGCACACCCGCAAAGGCGAGGAGCCAGATTTTGGTGGACCATTCATGTGCATGTCGCGGCGCCCGTGCCCTTTCGCCACGCCATGCGGCCCGGCTTTGGCCGGCGAGGCGAGCCCGGCGCTGTGGCGTGTGGAGTTCCCTTTATCCTTCTCACACTAGACTTGAGAAGGTGAGAACAACTTCCATATTTATGTTGGTTCACTCCACCTTCCACTAGCAATGTGGTACTAAAGGAATTGCACTCCCTCCTTTGCACTTCATGAATGGGCCTTTGAGATTGATTAGGAATTTCTGGATTTGTTATTGGGCCAAGCCCATGAAGCAACATAAATTCCAACAATCCCCCACCAGATCTCAAATACCCATTTAGAGATTTGCCTGTTCTCGCTACTGTTTAATATACTAGTGTTTCTGCAGAGAGGCGTTAAGTTGAACTTCCGCCTAGAACTTTAAGCTACGCTCATCCACAACTTGAACAATGGACTACGCCTTGAATTGCAAGTTTTGTGCGAATAAGCTTTGCTCAAAGCCAAACTAGTACTTGGCTGCCAGTAGCCTTTCCCCGTGAATGGAGCATATACGTCATACTCCTTGGTCTCTTCATGAGCTTACTAGAGATCACCCAAGTCTCATAGACTACGACATTTAACTGTCAAATTCATATAGGTATGCTCTTTCAAGAATGCTCTGTAGGACAACATCTTTACTTGTTGAAGTCAATAGAACATATTAAGGCATTTTTTGCCAGCCTACCATACAGAGCCTCATCGCTCTTGAGAGTATTACATCTTCACATAGAGAGGGTTATCATTTTACTCTCCTCAGTTTACCAATAGCTTATTCTTCCCAGATCCTTAGTCACGGGATCTCCGATCAAAAAGGTTGGGTTACTACTACTGTAAACTCATATGGGTCTCATACCCATCTCCCTAGATGCAATTTCTATCACATTCCATGATAGCCCTTTTGTAAAGGGATCGACGAGTTTTTATCTGTTTGTATATAAGATCTGATTATTACTCCGAGTTTCTCAACTTTCGATAGTTTTCAAACGTCTTTTTAATGTGTCTTGTAGACTTCGCATTATCCTTAGCACTATTTCCTTTAGTGATCACTATTTGATTATCACAGTTCATAAGGATAGCCGGTATTGGTTTTTCAACCACCGGCAAGTCAGACAAGAGCTCATGCAGCCCCTCTGCCTCTGCAGATGCTGTATCCAAAGCAGTCAGTTCTGCTTCCATGGTTGATTTAGTCAAGATAGTTTGTTTACACGACCTCCATAACACTGCACCACCTCCAAGAGTAAAGACATACCCACTAGTGGCGTAGATTTGATCAATATCGAAATCCAGTTAAGCATCACTATATCCCTCTAGCATTTGGGTGCCTGGAATAGTGAATCCCATAACTCATTGTACCTTTAAGATAACACAAGACCCTTTCTAGTACATGCCAATAATCATCACCTAGGTTGGACATATACCTACTCAACTTGCTCACAACAAAAGAGATATCCGGTCTGGTTGCGCTAGCTAGATACATGAGTGAACCAACAATTTGAGAGTACTTCAATTGATCTCTGGTACACTTCTTATTCTTTTGCAGTGTCACACTAGGATCATAAGGTGTTGGAGAAGGCTTGCTATCCATAAAGCCAAATCGGCTCAAGACCTTGTCAACATAGTGAGATTGTGATAAAGTAATCCCACTCTCTTCCTTAATCAGCTTAATGTTTAGAATTACATCAGCTTCTCCTAGATCTTTCATATCAAAACTCTTTGACAGGAAAGACTTGACCTCATTAATAACATCCATGTTTGTTCCAAAGATTAGAATATCATCAACATATAGACATAGTATAACAGATTGGCCCCCACCATGTGGATAATACACACACCTATCAGCTTCATTAACAGCATAACCGGCACTAGTTAACGTAGTGTCAAACTTCTCATGCCATTGTTTAGGTGCTTGTTTCAAGCCATACAAAGATTTCAATAATTTGCACATCTTCTGCTCTTCACCTTTTACTACAAATCCATTAGGCTGATCCATGTAAATCTCCTCATCCAACTCTCCATTAAGAAAAGCTGTCTTCACATCCATTTGATGAACGATCAGACCATATGAGGCAGCCAAGGATAGTAGTACTCGAATAGTGGTCATTCTAGCAAATGTTGAGTAAGTATCAAAGAAATCCTTGCCTTCCTTTTGGGTATAACCCTTAGCCACAAACCGAGCCTTGTACTTGTCAATAGTACCATCAGGTCTAAGCTTCTTCTTGAACACCCACTTACATCCAATTGGTTTACAACCGAATGGTAGATCAGATAGCTCCCAAGTTCCATTAGAAAGAATCGAAGTCGATTTCACTATGAACAACTTCTTTCCAATCATCTGCAGACGAAGATGCATATTCCTCTGAAATAGAGGTGGGAGTATCATCCACAAGATACACAATGAAATCATGACCAAAAAGATTTTTGCAATCCTTTGTCTCTTGTTCCTCATAGAAACTTCATTGTCATCCTACTCAAGTGATTGCTCAAATGACTCAACAGGAGACTTCGATAGGTATAGTAATATCGGGAGCTATTTCAAGTAAAAAAATCTCACATTGCTATGCATATCTTTCATAGGAAATATGTTCTCAAAAAATGTAGCATCACGAGATTCAAAGATTGTATCAACATGCATATCGAAACTTCAGATTTGACTACTAAAAATCGATAGGCAATGCTATTGTGAGCATATCCTCAAAAGACACGCGATCTACTGTCTTTGGTCCAAGCTTATGCTTCTAGTAATTGGAACATTGACTTTCGCCAAGCATCCTCACGTGCGCAAGTATGAGAGTGATGGTTTCCTTCCAACCCATATCTCGTATGGTGTTGTCTCTTTATTTCTGTTTGGAATTCTATTCAGGACATGACTCGTAGTTAGATTCGGGTGAATAGGGAGGTGTCCTCTTAAGAATAATACCATGTTCCGCACAAAACTCATGAAATATTATAGGAAAATATTCACCACCATGATTTCACCTTAGACATTTAATCTTTATTTCTAGTTGATTTTCATCCTCGGCCTTAAAGATTTTAAAGTAGTCTAATGCCTCATCTTAGTTTTCAACAAGTAAATATAGCAAAATCTAGAAGCATCATCAATTAACGTCATGAAGTATCTCTTTTCCACCTTTAGTCAACACACCATTCATCTCGCGCAGAGATCAGAATGTATGAGTTCTAGAGGTGCCAAGTGTCTATTGACAAATCCACGAGCGACATATTTTTACCATCAATATTCTACCATTAAGAGGTGAAACTATACCTTACTACACACGTATACATTTATTATTGATATATTTCCACTTGTAGTGTACAAATAATTGTTTTGCAGGATTTATATAAATACAAGTGAAAATGCACAAAAAGGCGTCATCCTAGAAAGCGTATTTCAGCAAACCATTCAACCCAAGGGAGATGAGGCCAACATGATGCATACCGGACCGACAACCGACACCAGGCCACTTTTCAGGCCCAACACCGCGCGACCGGCCGAGGCGAGGCCCAGCCGAGACCGGCCTAGCGCGCGCAAGGCCGACGCCGGCCCGGTCCATCTTTGGCGTGGCGGTGCATTAAGTGCCTAGGAGGGCGGTGCGCTAGGTCGGTCATAGATTCAGAGTACACGGATGTCGGTGGAGAGGCGGTTTGGTGGCTAAAGTGCATTTAGCCCCTCTCCTCATCCTATATGTAGAGGGCCTCTCCCCCCTTCATTCAACACACCATTTCCCAAGGCCGAGAGCGGGGAAGTGCCAGACTTGTCGGTGGCTCCCCAGACTTGTACCTCGGTGGATTCAGGCTTAGCTCCTTCACGGGATCTTGGCTAAGTAAGTTTCCATGGTTCGATAATCTTTATTGTCTTTTGTTTATCCAAGCTTTATCTACTTGTTTGCGGGATTGATAGTCGTCTTTCGGGGGCGTAGCTCTTGGTGGAGGAACCTCTTGATGGGGGAACCCGATCGACATCAAGAGTTGTGATCAGTAGTGCAAACATGGTGTTTGGGCTAGCGGTTACCTATCTTTTGCGATGCGTTCCACGGTTGAGGGGGTAGGTGTTGGTATTTTTTAGCGTAAGCAGATAAATCCGCAAGCGCACGAAAGTACCGTTGTAGCTTTCACTCGGAAGTATTTAGGGTATCGATTTCCATGGGGAACGAGAAGTGAACTAGAAAGAATCAAGGCTGTCCAAGGTAAGATAGAAATAATATTTTTGGTAGAAAGAAAGGGGTCCTCTAAGGTTTTTCCAAAATTACTAAATACCAAGTTCAGGGCTTAATAAACTTTACTTACTTCGGAGCTACTGTTCCTTTCGATTCGAAAAAAGACGGGAAACGGTAATCGAGGGTCAGGCAACCAAAAGCTCTACGAAAACACCAACATGTACGTTGTGGACTACAAAGGCCTGGTCGGAGCTGTCACCCGGCGCTACCACAACTATTCCGTAGTGTTGGGCGCAATCTCAGGTAAACTCTAGCCTAGACACCACGTCTACGCTAGTGATTACGAAACTAGTTTCGCGTGAAAACTAGAACCTTCGGTCGAACGGAGATCCAGTAAGTAAAATAAAGTAAGGACTGAATTTATTCAAGTAGTAATATTGGAATTACCAAAAGATAACCTAGATATTACTCAGATTGAGTCGGCTCCGTAGAGGTACAAAAGTTGAGGTGAAACCGACAAACCCGGCTCCTCCTCTTCTCTTCTCCTCTCACTCTCTTCCTCTTTTCTAATTTATACAACTAGGTGAGAGCACCTAGAGGGACACCACTACAATATATATGATGTGGAATTGAAGCTCAAAATGTGTAGAAGAATGTGCAAGTGAAGCTCTAATGTGTGGTGTGTTGTGTTTGGAGAGGGGGCTCTACCCATCTATTTATAGAAGGGGAAGGGCAGTTCCTGGCGTGGTTTTGGTGTGAAGATGGAACATTCACCACATGCAACCGCCGCATGAGTCCCGAGAGAGTTCACCATCCAAATTTGGGCACGATTGGCAAATTTTTGGGTGCGGGCGCGCCATGCCTGGCGCGTTTCGCCCTGAAATTTGTCTGGTGGGCTCCTGGGCCTCTGTGGATCACTTCCCTGATGGTGCTTTGGTCTAGTTTATGTCAAATTCAGCCTGCTTGTCTTCCTCTTGGTCAAAGCGTAGTTCTACAACGCGCTTCTCTCCATATAATACCATTTAATGTGCATTTTCAAGATGTTACGTGGTCGGTATACCTTATAGCATAAAATATAGAGAATTTTTAAACGAAAATAAGGGCTTAAAATGAATATTAACATAGTTTAAGGGCTTGACTAACATAATTCCACGAGTTTTGGTGATTTATATATTTTTCAGTGATTAAACAGGAATATGCCCAAGAGTTTGCAAGCTCTACGACATAAAGCATTATCCGTGACGTAATCCAACTTGGAACCTACGCAAGAATATTCTAGAAGACACCAGAAGACACCAGAAGAGGGCTGGGGCCCACCTAGCAAAGCCAAGGCGCGGCCGCCCTAGGGCCAGGCCGTGGCCGCCCTGGTGGGGCCCCCTATCAGCCTCTGCTTCAAGGTCGGTGCATAACCGCCTATGAGGAGCAATCTAGTCCATCCATCAAGGTCGGTTTGATCCAAGGGCTGTGGTGCATCCTCGGGGCTATATAACAAGACCCCCGACCCTCGGGTGAAACCCTAAGTCATTCTACTCCATACCAAGTCCATCATCAAGATCCGAAGTCAAGATCCCAAGCCCAAGTTCCACCATAATTAGAGCAATAGCTATCTAGGCTAGTTCTAGAGGAAGTCAAGTATTGTCTTGGATTCCTGATCGTCAAGAAGTAGTGGGAGCCGAGCTTCTCGTGGCTTCTCTCTTGTATCTAATTTGTAAATATTTGTTTAGAATACAATTGCCATGACTTTATTCTATTTAATGATTATATTCTTAGTTATATGCTTCTATGCTTATTATGATTATATATTTAGTTTAGTATGTTTGTCTTTATATTCAAGCATGGAGTCGTATAGCGCCCCTTAGATGCGCACTATGTGGGTGGTCGACAATGTGTAAACGTGGTGTTTATACAACGTTTTACTGCGACATCACCCTATATTCGGGAAGTGTGGTAGATCGTGGATGTGATATTGTCATTGAGTCCTTTGTAATCCACCCCCCCGAATGTAGGGCTAGTTGAGCTTTATTACTATGGTAGACTTGCTTTGTTCCTGATCTTCCTTAGTAATGTTCACCATGTGTAGATATATATTGCTTTCATACCATGATGACTAGGTGTATTGCACTAATTGTAGTATGCATTGACATATAAGTAGGAGTAACTTAGGAATATTCTATCTGCTCTACCTATACCATGTTGTTTAGCCTATTATGACACCATCTAGTGGCATACCATGATCTTTGACTTGCAGTTATTATTATTATCATTTATCTTATTATCTTTATTATGTGACTTACCTAGTTTGAGTTCAGTATGATGCATATGGTTTACTCTACATTACACCACTGCAAGTGAATCAACTTAAATCATCAACCTACCCATAGCCTACCCCTTCCCTGTGGTAAAATATAAATACGATACGGATAGACTCTCGGTGAAGTGCTACAATTGAGTTATTCTATCTCAGGCGCTTGCGGATACCATAATTATATTATCATTGCAAGAGATTCAAGTGTCATATTCAGAAATATCCGTTCACGCATTTCTTTAGCGTTGTGAGCTAGGGTGACAAACTAGTTTCGTAGGCAATGCTAGAATGTGTGGTACAGACTTTAGTACCTATCTTGGTGAGATTAACTCCACCATAGATAATGTTCTGTAGTCATACACCATAACTAACTCCGTCTAACTATTTTAACTCTCGCTCTAACTTTTTTTGGAATGTGAGATTAACTCTACATCCGGACTAACTTATTAGATAGATACCATTATACATTTTCGGCGCCATCCTTAGGGTGGGTCTTAAATCCATTCTTTTGTGATTGCGTTAAGAAATGTCAACAAGCATTTCGGCGCCGTTGCCGGGATGGGTCTTAAATCCATTCTTTTGTGATTGCGTTAAGAAATGTCGACAAGCATTTTCGGCGCCGTTCGAGGATGGGTGCTAGCCAAACCTAATCACACATACATGGATAGATTGATAACACTTGCATCACGTAATGTATCGAGGACCCATTATCAACTACTCAAACAGGCTTACCCTTGTTTGTCTACTTGTTTTTGATCTTATGCAGGGTAAATATGTTCATTGGAGTAACCGTCCAGAGAACAATATTGAAAATCCAGAACTATTAATCAGAAGGGCAAAATCCAAGCTCAGAAAAACACCTATACCTTTTGATTCGGACGTTGATCAAATTAGGCGAAGCCTATTGCCTATTTTGAGGCCATGGCCGACAAGACACTTCGTGAATTTTCAGCTCCAACTATGGCCAATGTTCGACCGGGCCGGAAGTTGCAATTGGGGATCATGATTTTGAGCTTAAGCCTGGGCTCATCAATATGGTACAAGCTAGCCAGTTTTGTGGAAAGGCACATGAGGATGCTAGTGCTCATCTCCAACACTTCTTGGAGATTTGCAGTACTTTCACCATTAGAGGAGTGCCAAGAGATGCAATCCTACTCCGTCTTTTCCCATTCTCACTATTGGGAAAGGCGAAGTAGTGGTTCTACGCTTCAAAAGATAAAAATACTACCTGGTCACTCTGTTCTCTGCCTTCCTTGCAAAGTTCTTTCCTATAGGCAAGACCAATGCCTTCGGGGGAAAATTGCAAATTTTCAACAACAACAAGATGAGTTGCGTCCCCGAAGCATGGGAACGCTTTCATGAAAATATCTCGGAATGCCTACACCATGGGAAGGAGAATTGGTTACTTATGCGGACTTTCTATCATGGGCTCACTACTAGTGCCCGTGAGACAACGGATTTGCAGCCAGGAGGTGCTTTCTTATCACTTACACTTTCAAAAGCTACTGAACTTGTGGAAAAAAATGGCTTCAAACCAAAGTTGGAATGAGGAGCGTCAACCCCACAAGAGGTCGGAAGGAATGCACCAAGCGAAGGAGGTAGACATGCTGTCTGCCAAAATGGACTTAGTAATGAAGAAACTTGAGGAGAAAGCTCCTGAAAAGAAAGAAGTCATGCAAATTCTAGGTTCCCGCATGACATGTGAAGAATGTGGCAACACTGGCCATTTAGGCAAGAAGCGCCCGAGAAGTTGAAGAGGATGTGAACTACATCAATAATAATTATCGTCCTCGGCAAAATCAAGGTTGGAACCAAAGCAAAGGCCAAACTACCAAGGTAACTATTTAGGTAACTATCAAGGTAATAATTTTAATAATTTTAACCAACCTTCTTTAAGAGATCTTGTTTTAACCCAAGGAAAAACTATGGAAAACATGTCTAAGAAGTTAACTACTAATGATAAAATGCTAGAAACAATAAATAATACAATGGATAGTTTTTCTTCTGCGATTAAAAACCAACATAGTTTTAACAAAATGATAGAATCTCAAATTTCTTAGCTGGCAATTTCTATTCCACTAACCACATCAGGTAAAACTACGGACCAGTAGGAAGAATTAGAATCTGCAAATCTTGTAGACATTTTTAATGCAGGTCACTACTTTACTAAGAAATTGGAAAGCAACTGGCTGGATGACTCCCTACCACCAAAGAAAGAAGATCCAGGGCGGCCAGTCATAACCATTCAAATTGGACCACATGTGTTTGAAAATGCGCTATGAGACTTCGGCTCAAGCATCAACATTCTACCATGGGTAATTTATGAGAAAATTAATGGTGACCCATTATTATATACAACCGTGTGCTTGCAGCTTGCAGATCAGTCACTATGCTATCCAAAAGGCATACTCCAAGACGTCTTCGTACAAGTTGGACAATCATATGTGCCAGCAGATTTCACAGTAATTGAGACAGGAGGAAGTGAGAAGGCACCAATCATATTGGGCCGACCTTTCTTGAGTACAGCTAGAGCCATTATCTATGCCCAAAGTGCAAAAATCTACTTCAACATCAAGGGAAGAAAAGAAGTATTCAATTTCAAGAACAAGACAGTCACCTCCCCCGCTCATCCACAAACACCATACCTTTGTGAGATGCCACCATAACCTACACTGAAGAATACCAGGACCAAAAAGAACAAGAATAAGAACAAAAAGGCTCAGCCTATAAAGGTAATGATGATTAACAAGATAGGTTCTGAGAACGACCATCTACTCCAATCTCCAATGCTAAAAAAGCTGGAAGATCCAGGCATCCCAACTATATCATGCTCTATCAACTGCTTGACCTTCAATAACACCTATTGTGATACGGGATCCGGCATTAACATCATGGCTAAGGTAACATATAAATTATTATTCGATAAAATGCCCTTGTACCCAACATATGTGCAGCTGCAGATGGCAGACCAATCATGCCGATTTCCCGAAGGAATTGTGAAAGAAGTACCCGTGAAAATCAATAATCACTATGTCCTCACTGACTTCTTAGTCATGGACATGGGTAAAGATTTGGATCCACCCCTAGTGTTGGGGAGACCATTCCTCAATACTACACGCACCATCATCTACATGAGATCGAGAGAAATTCACTTCCAATTCCCTACAGAAAAGGTACGATTGTACTTTAATAGTAATACTGATTATGAGCGACCAAAGAAGAATAGGTCAGCACGTAGACGCCAAAAAAAAGAAGAAACAATTGAGGATTCAAGAAGAAGAGGAGGTGGAAGGACCATCCACGGAAAAAGAAGAAAAGCCATCTACCATAAAGAATGAATATCGTATACTATGAAAAATCTTGGGAATCAAGGTAGAAGATAAAAGAGATGATGAGCTCACAACGGAGGCGATTTTTGGAGTCAAAACAGAAGATATTCAGATCATTGGAGACATCACTCAGACCACCCAATATAAGAAATGGATAAAGAAAAAGACAACTCCCAAAGACATCATCGGAGGAAACATCGATCAAATCATGAGCCACCTTGTGTGACTACTGATATACCCTGGAAGGAATGAACAAAACAAGAAGTCTTGTTAGGAGGACTTTAAATCCCCGAACCTTCGCCGAAAGGTAACTTCGGTAGTTATCCATATTTAATTGTTAGCATTGCATATTTATTTTCACTAATTGCATTAGCATATTTCCCTTTTCCAATTGCATTAGAAAAGACAATAAAAATATTTAGTGCTTTGTTAAAAACCTAAAGCCCCATGTGAATAAATCCGAGGCTTAAACACCCTCGGAGATATTTTACGGTGGTGGCATAAAAATAAAATAAAGATGCAGTCATAAGTTCTTTCTCTTTTCTTGCATACAAATAAAGAAAACCCAAAAAATATATTCATTCTTTGCTAAAAGTTCCCAGGCGACAAAAAGCAATGTGGCTAAACTCTAACGCTTAATCAAGTTCCACTAGCTTTGTTGTCTATTTGAGTTTAGCAGGATTTCGAAGGAAGAGAGACATGATGAGCCGACTACTTTGTCACCATCTACCTCAACTTCCACATCATCAACCCGACTTTCCAATCTAGCTTGGGGAGAGCACCCCCAGTTATCCCGATAAGTATCTCTACTACTACTACTATTATTAGCTAAATATTTGGTTTGCTTAGTTTGCTTAGAATCTAGTACGTATAATCTTTAGAGTCTTTATTATAGTATAAATAAATGATCAAGAGAGAGTGTACACCTTTACGCTTTTGCTCAAACTAAAATGAACCTTAAAAAAATAATGGAGATGATGAATAGTTGCTCTGTCGTAATTCCTTTCAAGTACCTAGCTTTCAAGCTTAATTTCTCTCGAAGCTTAAATGTAAAACTGCTTTGACTTGAGATTTGCTCTGAACCTGAAATCTGTGGATTGCAAATGCTTGCTCTAGAGTCTAGGTAATTGACGGATATGATATATGAAAGTTTTGAGCTGCTATTTCTCTTACTCTTAGTGACACTAGATTTACGGAGATTTATCTTTTGAAAATTATACAAATACACATGATAAGTTCTGTATGACGAGTGTTGAAAATCCTACCACGACCATATATACATGCTCCATAGATTAGGAAAACCTTTTTGATATATATATAGGCTGCTTGTTTTGCATTGAGTTTGGTCAATCTTTGTCGACCCTTAGAAACTTATCATGCTGATGTACACTCCATCCATCCACTACATCCATATATTCCACTCCACTAGACTCCACTCATATATATGCTGCTTCTACCCTGGAAGTATGCATCCACCATACACATTCATTATATACCCGCCAATTACGTTCCACTCCTATCCTGGGAGAAGAGCAACCAAAAATATTCCATCCATTTTAGTCAACAATCTTATAAAGCTCTAGTACTCTTGTCTATCTCTCAAAAGTTTATTGCAAAAAGAGGCTTGGGTTGTAGTTAAAAAAAAGAGAAAAAGAATAAAGGAGAGTTAAAAAATGGACAAGTGTCCGATATGAAAACAATGGGTACATAGATGCCCGCCTCTCCATAAAAAAAAAAATAAAGAAAAGAAAGAAGTACAACCTAGGTTCTCTCAAGTATTTTTCAAGTTTCAAAAGAGAGATGATTTTTTAAAGAGCTAGAATAGAATTATACTTTTTCTCATCACATTCATTCCATTCATTTCACACCTACCATCATATTCATTTCATTTCATCATGCACATGCATTAGTGTGACTCGTAACTTTGGATCCATTGCTTGAACTTAGAATATATGCTTAGCAAGTAGATTTAGTTTTCTCCCCACCTATGAACTCCGGATATAAGCTTTAGATATAGGGTGAGAGAGAAGAAGGCATAGTGTCCTACTTGCCTTAGTCCAAAAAAATACCACATACTATAAGAGAAAGGCAAAACAACCTTATTGCCTTAGTGAGGATCCACCAGTACCACAAATGAGAGACTTGAAAGGGTCATCTTGAAGGAACTTTGAGTTTTATTTTGAAAATTAGCAAAAACTCAGAATGATGGTTGAACAAAGAGTTTGAGACCTAGTGCTTGACTAGATTGTTCTATCTTTCAATTGCCCAAGATCACAAGAAAAAGCTACAAGCTCCATGTTTAAAGGTAATATGGGTAAGTTGAAGGTTGAAATAGTTTATTCTTAACTTAGGAGATAAAATTTTGTTTGAAAGCATGTGCACTTTTGAGGTGTGAAAGCGTTGCGGCAACTCTGATCCAACAACATAGTCTTGCTAGGGACTAGCAAGAGGTAAGCTTGGGGAGCTTGTTGGTATACCTTATAGCATAAAATATAGAGAATTTTTAAACAAAAATAAGGGCTTAAAATGAATATTAACATGGTTTAGGGGCTTGACTAACATAATTCTATGAGTTTTTGTGATTTATATATTTTCTAGGGATTAAACAGGAATATGCCCAAGAGTTTGCAAGCCCTACAACATAAAAAGACGTATCCGTGACGTAATCCAACTTAGAACCTACGCAAGAATATCCTAGAAGACACCGAAGACACCAAAAGAGGTTTGGGGCCCACCTGGCAGAGCCAGGGCGCGGCTGCCCTAGGGCCGCCGCGGCCGCCCTGGTGGGGCCCCCTATCAGCCTCTGCTTCAAGGTCGGTGCATAACCGCCTATGAGGAGCAATCTAGTCCATCCATCAAGGTCGGTTTGATCCAAGGGCTGTGGTGCATCCTCCGGGGCTATATAACAAGACCCCCGACCCCTAGGTGAAACCCTATGTCATTCTACTCCATACCAAGTCCATCATCAAGACCCCAAGTCAAGATCTCAAGCCCTAGTTCCACCATAATTAGAGCAATAGCTATCTAGGCTAGTTCTAGAGGAAGTCAAGTATTGTCTTGGATTCTGATCGTCAAGAAGTAGCGGGGATTTGAGCTTCTCGTGGCTTCTCTCTTGTATCTAATTTGTAAGTATTTGGTTAGAATACAACTGCCATGACTTTATTCTATTTAATGATTATATTCTTAGTTATATGCTTCTATGCTTATTATGATTATATATTTAGTTTAGTATGTTTGTCTTTATATTCAAGCATGGAGTCGTATAGCGCCCCCTTAGATGCGCACTATATGGGTGGTCGACAATGTGTAAACGTGGTGTTTATACAACGTTTGCCTGCGACATCACCCTATATTACGGGGAAGTGTGGTAGATCGTGGATGTGATATTGCCATTGAGTCCTATGTAATCCACCCCGAATGTAGGGCTAGTTGAGCTTTATTACTATGGTAGACTTGCTTTGTTCTGATCTTCCTTAGTAATGTCCACCATGTGTAGATATATATTGCTTTCATACCATGATGACTAGGTGTATTACACTAATTGTAGTATGCATTGACATATAAGTAGGAGTAACTTAGGAATATTCAATCTGCTCTACCTATACCATGTTGTTTAGCCTATTATGACACCATCTAGTGGCATACCATGATCTTTGACTTGGCAGTTATTATTATTATCATTTATCTTATTATCTTTATTATGTGACTTACCTAGTTTGAGTTGTATGATGCATATGGTTTACTCTACATTACACCCTTTGCAAGTGAATCAACTTAAATCATCAACCTACCCATAGCCTACCCCTTCCCCGTGGTAAAATATAAATACGATACCTGGATAGACTCACGGTGAAGTGCTACAATTGGGTTATTCTATGCGTGCGCTGCGAGATACCATAATTATATTATCATTGCAAGAGATTCAAGTGTCATATTCAGAAATATCCGTTCACACATTTCTTTTAGCGTTGTGAGCTAGGGTGACAAACTAGTTTAAGTAGGCAATGCTAGAATGTGTGGTACGGCTTTAGTACCTATCTTGGTAAGATTAACTCCACCATAGATAATGTTATAGAGTCATACACCATAACTAACTCCGTCTAACTATTTTAACTCTCCGCTCTAACTTTTACTGGAATGTGAGATTAACTCCACATCCAGACTAACTTATTAGATAGATACCATTATACATTTCTGGCGCCGTCCTTAGGGTGGGTCTTAAATCCATTCTTTTGTGATTGCGTTAAGAAATGTCAACATTCTGCAAATTAACTTAGAAGCGGCAAAACTTGTGGAACTCATCGGATAAATAACATTGTGTTGTGATTTGTCATGAAATATTTTCTTTTAGATGCATATTGACGGTCATAAAACATGCACTAAAACAGCGTCAACAAGTTCCCCACACTTGGCTCTTTGCTCGTCCCGAGTAAAGGTTAAGAATAAAGTAAGCATAAACATAGCAATTCAAGGTATGAACCCAACATAAAGAACATCCCAAAACATACCTCATGCTTTCGGGATATGTGGAGTGTCTAACATATATTCTTAGGTTGTTGAGAAATGGAGCGGCTCTGAAACAAATTCATCCCATCCTATTTTCGCATCTTAGTAACTTGGAGTTTTTTTTGAAAATTAAGCATAGTTCACAAGTACTCCTCAAATGGTACTCTCAAATCACTCATTGTGTATATTTCCTCACCAAGGCATTTCAAAGCATTGCCTTCTTTTTCTTCCTACTTCCAAAAGGCTTATGTGGAGCTCGGGTAGGAAAATTTTGTGGGCATACTTGCATTGCATATTTTGCTCGGTGTGCAAGTGTGTGGATATATATAGTGGCTAACCTATTTCTACTATGCTCCTTGAATTATCTCTTTCTTTATTAAGACTTTGGAGAAAGTATTTGTCGGATCATGGGCTATCTTTTATTCTCATCTTTTTTTTTAGAGAGGTGGGCATCTAAGTACCCATTGTTTTAATAGCGGACACTTGTCCATTTTTTCTCTCTATTTTTTTGTCTTCTTCTTTCTTTCTTTTAATGATAGCCTCATGTCTCTTTTCGCAAACTTTTGAGGGTGAGACATGAACAAGTATTTCGAGCATTTATTTGAAGGTCCCAAAGATATTTTTGTTCACTCCCATTGTAAGAGTAGAACGTTTTTCTGGTGGATCTAGAATGGAAGGTATGTTTCTCCGCCTACTCCCGGTGTAGGAGTAGTGCATCTGTTTGGTGGCGTGTACGTCATCTTGATTTAAAAGCATGATAAATTTCTCAACACGGGTCAACAAAGTTTGACACAGACTCAATGCAAAAACAAGTAGCATATGTAGAAGGGTTTCAAAGTGTAACATGATATATTTAGCCTTGGTAGGAGTTTTCTTACCATTGAGGAGTATGTGAAACTATGGTTTTAGCATTTTGATAAAAGAAATTCTCCAAGCACTTCGAATAGAAAAGGTTGGATTTCCATGCCAATGCCATATCTCATTTCACAACTACTTAGGCAATATGTTTTTCCTATATATGTTTTCCCCACAAGCACTAAGGATATGTAAGGAACAAAAATTTATGTAGGCCAAACTCAAAGAGCTATATTTATATTGACTTTCAAATTTCAAATCAAAGTGTGGAACTTGGTTCTTTTACGGTCTCGAGGTTTAAACAGGTGTAGAACTAGGAGCATGCATATGAACAGGTGGGAAGGAAGTGATCAAACCGAGTTTTGTACATGCTCCTCCACTAGTGCATGATGTGGTCCGGTGTTTTTCTGTTCTTCAATGGATCATTTGCATTCCCCACACTTCTTTGGAGCTGTATCTTTTTTTATTTAAAGACAAAAACAAGTGAAAATAACAAGGACTCTTACGGTGGAAAAACACCAGAGAGTCAAAGATTTATTTGATTAGTGAATTATTCTAAATTCTATATTCTCTTTTTATGAACAAGATTGAATTATTAAATTGCAAAGAATTCAATCATGTCAATTTCATTGATTTTAGATTCAAAGAAAACTTTTAAGCGATGGTCATTTACCTTGAAGACATTACCTTCATCATCTTGGAGCGTGATCGCACCATGTGACGAGGTCTCGATTACCTTAAATGGCCCCCATTTACTCCTAAGTTTTCCATGACCAAAGAGTTTCACCCTTGAGTTGAACATCAGGACTTTATCTCCGGTGTGAATGTTGGTTTTTCTTAGCGAAAGCGACAAAGTTCACAAGCACACGGGGAAAGACCGTTGTAGCACTTCACCCGGTGGTATTCAAGAGGTATCGTATTTTTACTCGAGGGGACGGTTTGTGTAGAGGGCTTTACGATCTGTGTCTACCCTAGGCAAGGTTAGGCTTCTAAGAGGAATGAGGTATCTTTATGGGCTGACACTCTCAGGCAGGGATCACTCGTCCGTTATCTCCTTACTTCGGGCACCGGCAGTCGCCCAAACTGTGATGGAGACCGGCAATTTGCGCCACGCCACACCCGAATGTGGGGGGATTACAAGGGACGGACAAGGCTGTCATGACCCGACCCGCTTACCCCCCTCAACCGTGGGATGCGCCACAAAAGATAGGCAACCACTAGTCTAAACACCACGTTTGCACTTATGATTGTTACTCTAGCGTGATATCAAGGCTTATCCGTCCCCGGGATCCTTCTACTAGAGCACCGCCAAAGGCGACTATTAATCCCGTAAGATTATAACGGCTAAGATAATATGCTTGAAAGTGATAAACCAAAAGAGGAACACAACCTGTCTTACCAAAGCGTAAGTAGATTGTAGAGGTACAAGCGAGGCGGGTACCGACAAGTCCGGCACTCCAACCTCTTAGGAACCGCGGAACACCGAGGGCACTCCGACAACTCCGGGTAGAAAGAACCAAGCTTCCTTCTAGCTTTCCCTCTCTCACTCTCTAGAATTAGAATGGGGATAGAGGTAGAAGACTCTCTCTCTCTCTCTCTTGCTTCTCTTGTGCTTGTAGCTCCTTGAGGTGTGTGTGGAGAGTGGGAGAGAGAGAGGGGGTACTTATACAAGGAGGAGAGGGACCTAAGTGCTAAATTGCACCCAAACCGACCATGTCCAGGCGTCTAGGCACAGTGAACCGGCCGACCCACCACTGCACCGCCCTCCAGGTCATTAATTGAACCGCCTCGCAAAACACGGGCTGAACCACCTCGGGGATAGTGCGGCGCCGCACCTTTAGTGCGCAAGCACCCACACAGGCTCGTCTCGGGCCGGGTCTTGGCGGCCGTCGTGGTCGTCTTGAAAAGTTGTGGTGCGGTGTGGGCTTGGCCAAATTCTGATGTTTTGGTCCCTTTCTCCCTTGGGCTTGTCATCTTCAGGAATACACTTTCCAGGGAGGCGCCTTTTGGTCGTATTTCCACCTGTATTTGTATAATTTTTGCAAGATAATATTTGGGACACTACAAGTGGAATTATGTTAATAATAAATGTATATGTATGTAGTAAGGTATAGTTTCAACCCCTTTTTGGTAGAATGTTGACGGTAAAAATATATCATTAGTGATCGTCAACAAACTCCCCCACACTGTTAGCCTTTTGCTCGTCCTCGAGTGAAAGTGCAAGGACTAAGGTGGTTCAATCTCCAAGATGTTGATCTGCATACAGGTTATTCTTGGCTTCACCTGCTTTGTGAGCATTCATGGTGGCTACCAAGCTATCTTGGAACAATTGAGCAATGGAATAGCGTGAAATCCTATCTTCTCACTACTACTCATGTGCAAAGACTTGGTTGATTTTTTTATTATTATCTTTGATTTTGTAAAAGAAAACAGCATTGCTCCATGGTTGATTCTCACAAAAAGTCTCTCAAGTATGTGGCTTGTTTTCCTCACCAAAAGTTCTCTCTTCTTTTTGTCACTCTCACTCATCCTAACTTTTTGTAGTTTTTTTACGTGGATCTTTGAGTGGATAACAAAGAGATGCATACTTACCCTGTATGTATTGTCGGGTCAAGCTCCGGATTCTTGGAGGAAGTGCCATGCCCCTAGATCAAAATGTGCGAGTGTGTGGAATATTTGTGGTATTTTTGTGGTCACTCCTTGTTTCATGATATCTCTCTATGTTTTTGGATGCTTTTGGAGAAGCACAGGCTATTTCTTCTCTTCCTTTCTTTTTTTCTCTACTTTTTTTTTGGATGAGTCTTGACTTCCTCATCTTATTGGGACATTTTGTCCATCTTTTCTCATACTACTTTTTTTTGTAGCCTGTACTCTCTTTTACATGATTCTTTTGATAAAGAGAGAAGATCATGGTAACAACAATGTGGAGTGTTTTATTTGGTGGATGGAATGGTGCATGTTTGTGCACAATCCTCAGTGTGAGAATCGGCGTGTATAGGTGGGTGTACGTGTATTTCAATCTTGGGGCATGAGATTCTCTCAACATAAATTTCAGAACTTGACAAAACTCAATACAAGAGAAAGCGACTATAGTGGATATTCTTGTCATAGTTCGGGCTTTGGTAGGAATTTGTCTAAATCAAACCGGGAGCATGCTTTATTTGAAATTTTTGAAATAAAACCAAGTCTTATTGCAAGAGAGAGCAAGAGTCAAGTCATTCTTCTATATCACAAAGCTCAATTATTTAGATAAGCATGGGATCTCTAATGAGAAAGTTGCTCGACTAAAAGTGTGGCTTTTAGCGAGGAATAAAATGTATGCACACCATGTATCAATTGGTAGACTAGAGATGGAGTATTTGCCAACTTTGTTTAGACCAAGATTTTCATAGGCGAGGAGAGGTGAAATATGTCACAAGTCAAAGTGTAAAATGATACAATTTATTTTGCGTACCTTTGACTTGTGAGAGACGTGTGCGCCTCCCCCACACTTGTTTTTGTACCTGTCTTTTTATTTTCTTTTTGCACAAAGGACCAAAAACAAGTGGAGACATGCACAGTTTTGCAAAGACTACTTTATTGAATTGAATAGGCGCGCACATGAAGAAATTATAAATTGAAGGGAAAAAGCTGAAATTTAAAGTTGCGCGCCTAGATTATTTGGAGGTAGATATGCTCTTTTTTTAGCATCTTGATAAATCATTTTTCAAAATAAAGGTCTATTCTATCGAGCTCTTGGTTAAGATCAGGTGATGGCTCAAATAAAAGTTTGAGGCGTTGACCATTTACCTTGTGTATTTTACCAAGGCGTCTTGGATTGTGATTGCACCGTGTGACGTGGTATTGATGACGGTGTATGGTCCTTTCCACTTGCTCCTCAACTTTCCTTCGCCAAATAGTTTCACCGGGAGTTGAATAAGAGTACCTTATCACCCCTGGTGAATTCTTTCATCTTTATGCACTGATCATGCCATCTCTTCATGCGCTCTTTGTAGAGCTTTGCACTATGGAACGCCTTTTCTCTCCATTCTTCAAGTTCAGAAATTTGCTTTTGTCGATTCTTTCGGCGAGTTTGGCGTCCATATTCCATCTCGATGGCCCGGTGAGCTCGATGCTCCAACTCAAGCGGTAAGTGGCGAGGTTTTTTGCCATATACCGGTGATAGGGTGACATGCCGATGGGGGCTTTGTATGCTGTCCGATAAGCCCGAGAGAGCATCGGGTAGCTTATTTTTCCAGCCCTTCCCCATCTCATTGACCGTCTTCTCGCAGGATGCTCTTTATTTGCTTATTTGACGTTTTGGCTTGCCCGCTAGTTTGCAGATGATAAGGGGTAGCTATGTTGTGCTCGGCGCCAAGTTCTTTCAGGAATGTTCTGAATGTCTTGTCCTTGAAGTGTGATCCTCCATCACTTATTACCATGCGAGCCATTCCAAAATAGGGGAAAATTACTTCATGGAACATCTTCCGAGCATGTTTGGCGCCAGCAGCTCTGCATGGTAATGCTTATACCCACTTTGACACGTAATCCACTGCCACGAAGATATACTCGCAATCGCCAGACTTTGGGAATGGTCCCATGTAGTCAATGCCCCACATATCAAATATTTCTATTTGAAGGTTGTTGTGTAGGGGCATTGCATTGTGAGCTGTTATACCTCCAATCTTTTGGTAGCTATAGCATCTTTCGATGAACTCCTTCGTGTTGGCGTACATTGTTAGCGCGGAAGAACCCTGCTTGCGATTTTTTGGCTTGAGTGCGGAATACTCGAGGTGGCGGCATAAGGTGATGCATGGCATTTTTCTATGATTTGCATCCCTTACGCCCTTGGTACGCATCTTCTTAGCAAACCATCCGCACACACCCATGCAGATCACGGTTGTCCCAAAGGTGACGTCCGCTCTCTACTTGGAGCTCTCGTCGGTCCTCCCCAGGGGGCACATAACCTGTAACCATGAAGTTGACAATGTTTGCGTACCATGGGTTGGTGTCCGTCACCTTTAGTAGCATGTCGTCATGTAGGTAGTCATTAATCGGCAGTTCCTGCATATTAGTGACCTGCATACGTGACAAATGATCCACAATGGTATTCTCTACTTGTTTTTTATCTTTTATTTCTAGATCGAATTCTTGGAGTAGAAGAATCCATCGGATCAAACGAGGTTTTGCATCTTTCTTAGTGAGCAGAAATTTTAGAGCAGCATGATCTGTGTAAGCAATTATCTTGGCATCCACTAAGTAAGAGCGAAAATTCTCTATAGCAAAGACTACCGCGAGGAGCTCTTTTTCTGTAGTAGCATAGTTCAACTGGGCTCCTGTTAGAGTCTTGCTAGCATATGCGATTGCATACTACTTCTTATCCTTGGTTTGGCCTAAGACCGCACCAATGGCATAGTCGCTAGCATCGCACATGATTTCAAATGGCAGCAACCAATCCGAGGGTTGGATGATCAGAGTCAAGATGAGTGCTTTCTTAAGGGTTTTGAAAGCGTGCATGCACTCATCTGTGAAGTCGAAAGGAACATCCTTGGCTAATAGGTTCGTGAGGGGTCTAGAGATTTGAGAAAAATCTTTGATAAATCTTCTATAGAACCCTGCATGACCTAGGAAGCTATGGATTCCTTTGACGTTCATTGGGGGTGGTAGCTTCTCGATAACGTCTATCTTAGCTCTGTCTATCTCAATCCCCCTCTCAGACACTAAGTGTCCAAGAACGATGCCTTCCCGGAACATGAAATGGCACTTTTCCCAATTAAGCACCAGGTCCTTTTCTTGGCATCGTTGCAAGACCCTGACTAAATTCTTCAGACAACTGTCAAAAGTCTTACCATAAATGGAGAAATTGTCCATGAAGACCTCCATCATCTCTTCGATCATGTCTGAGAAGATAGACACCATACACCGCTGGAAAGAAGCAGGTGCATTACACAGCCCAAATGACATTCTACGATATGCATATGTTTCGTATGGGCATGTGAATGTGGTCTTGCTTTGGTCATCGGGGTGGATCGGGATCTAGTGATAGCCAGAATACCCGTCAAGGAAACAAAAGAAAGAATGTTTTGCTAACCGTTCCAACATTTCATCAATGAATGGAAGCGGGAAGTGATCTTTCTTAAGTTTTCTATAGTCAATGCACATTCTCCATCCCGTGACTTGTCTTTGTGGAATGAGCTCATTCTTTGAGTTCTCAATGACCATCATTCCTCCCTTTTTAGGGACCACTTGGACTAGGCTAACCCAATCGCTATGTGGTACGGGATAAATTATCCCGGCGTGAAGAAGTTTGAGAACTTCCTTCTTCATGACTTCACGCATCACATTATTGAGCCTTCTCTAGGGTTCGCGTGATGGGGTACTGGAAGGGTCAATAGGTATGCGATGTGTGCAAAGTGTTGGGCTTACCCCTTTTAGGTCTTGCAAAGAATACCCAAAGACCGATCTATGCTTCTCTAAGACGACGATGAGTTGGGACGTCTCCAGGTCACTAAGTTTATCATTAATGATAACCGGAGTTTGTGTGTCGCCATTTAGGAAGACATGGCGTAGGCCAGGGGGCAGGGGTTTAAGCTCAACTGGAGGCCGATTCAGCTCTTCGTCTTGAGGAAATTCTATGGTTTCTCCTGAGTCGTCCTCTTCTTCTATGAAGAATTGGGCATCAAGTTCTAGGTCTGTCTTAGGGTTATCATAGAGCATGACTCCCATGACCTCCTCGGGCGTGTCATAATAGTGGAGAGAGTCCATCACTGAGTTTTTAGCTCGTGTGACTAGAATCGAGAATGAATTTCTCCCCAACTTGACATCTAAATCCTCGGATTTTGATAGATCAAGAATCTTTTCCAAGGGATGCCCGATTCGGATGTCAAAATCTTGGACATTAAAAATATGAAAATCCAAAGAAAATTTGACATCCTTATGCTGAAGAATTTGGTCATGTATAATCTCTCGGCATTCTAAGGTGGTTCGAGGTGTTGCGCGCAATGTCCGTAAGGTACGGGTTATGAAAGGCTCTCCTACGAGGCATTGCGCATAGTTTTTGGACATGATTTTTACACCTACCGTAGGGTTATACATGACCTCCACCAATTCCCTTTGATGTTCGCAAAAGAGAGGTGTAGAGGGACAAGTTATCCGAATTTCTTCAGACGATCCTTCCCCCTCTTGCAACCACTCTGAGCTCATGATAGTAGTCAACTCCTTAATGGATTTCTTGAGAAAAAGTTCATCAAGGGGTTCATTAGGGTACGGCGAGGGGGACTGGTGGTTTCTTCCAAGATTCGTAATTCGAGGCTTTACCAAATTCTTACGTAATATCGGCCTCGAAGATTGGGAGATGCGAACATGTGGTCTCTTTTTGCCTTGGTTTTGGTTCAGGCAAGGGTTTCTCTAGAGACGGGTCAGGTTTGCCTTTGGCCGAAGAGACCTCCTCTAGGATCTGCTTGGGTTCTACTCGGATGGGTTCCAGTGGGGGAGTATTTTCAAGAATACAGTTTAGGAGAGCTTCTCCTTCCGCTGGGGTTCTATGTGAGAACGACCCTCCGGCAGTTGTGTCAAGCAATAGGGCAGTCGCTTTATCCAAGCCTAGCCAAAAATGTTGTAAAAGCACATGGTTCGGGATGGACAGATCTAGGTCGGATCTGGTAAGAGTGGAAAAACGGTCCCAGGCTGCACCTATAGTTTCACCCTCTATTTGTCGGAAGTTGAGTACTTCTTGTTGTAGGGCCGTGATTCTGGATAAAGGATAGAACGCGAGATAGAATCTATTCCGCAGTTCCATTGTGGGCGTACCATTGTTTCACTCTCTTAGTGAGAGAGAACGGAAACAGTTTCCACCACAATGTATCATTTGTCATGCCCGCAATTGTGAGGCATGCATGAATTTTGCTCAAACTACCTTAGATGATGGTATGGGTTTTCATATTCCAAGCCTGAAAAGGCTTAGGCCAGAACCGTGGCTATAAAGCCAGGGCGGAGCTCATAATTTGAAGCTATGATTGGCTTTGAGGATTGGCGTGGTTCTAAGAGCTCAACCTTAGGAGCGAGAAAGGGTTTGTAGGGTAGGTTGCTCCATGGGCGAAAATAAAAAGAAAATGTTTTTGTATTTTTCTTGGAGACTACAAGGCACATGGGTTGACTAGGTCCGAAATACAACTACGACAAGCTGTCCCCGAGCAATGGCACGAAATGCTTGTTGGTGTTTCTTAGCGAAAGCAAACAAAGTCCACAAGCGCAGGGAAAGACCATTGTAGCACTTCACCCGGTGGTATTCGGGGTATCGTATTTTACTCGGGGATGGGCGTGTGTAGAGGGCTTTTCGATGCGTGTGTCTACCCTAGGCAAGGTTAGGCTTCTAAGAGGAATGAGGTATCTTTATGGGCCGACACTCTTAGGTAGGGATCACTTTCGTCCGTTATCTCCTTACTTTGAGCACCGGCGGTCATAAACTGGGATCGAGACCGGCAATTTGCGCCGCGCCACACCCGAACGTGGGGGGATTACAAGGGACGGACAAGGCTGTCACGACCCAGCCGCCTACCCCCTCAACCGTGGGATGCGCCACAAAAGATAGGCAACCACTAGTCCAAACACCATGTTTGCACTTATGATTGTTACTCTAGCATGATATCAAGGCTTACCCGTCCTCGGGATCCTTCTACTAGAGCACCACCAAAGACGACTATCAATCCCGCAAGATTATAACGGCTAAGATAATATGCTTGAAAGTGATAAACCGAAAGAGGAACATAACCTCGCCTTACCAAAGCGTAAGCGATTGTAGAGGTACAAGCGCGAGGCGGTGCAGGCAAGTCTGGCACTCCAACCTCTTAGGAACCGCGGAACACCGAGGGCACTCGACAACTCGGGTAGAAGGAACCAAGCTTCCTTCTAGCTTTCCCTCTCTCACTCTCTAGAATTAGAATGGGGATAGAGGTAGAAGACTCTCCCTCTCTTGCTTCTCTTGTGCTTGTAGCTCCTTGAGGTGTGTGTGGAGAGTGGGAGAGAGAGGGGGTACTTATACAAGGAGGAGAGGGACCTAAGTGCTAAATTGCACCCAAACCGACCATGTCCAGGCGTCTAGGCACAGTGAACCGGCCGACCCACCACTGCACCGCCCTCCAGGTCATTAATTGAACCGCCTCGCAAAACCCGGGCTGAACCA
Source organism: Hyparrhenia diplandra (assembly GCA_015847255.1). Lineage (NCBI taxonomy): Eukaryota > Viridiplantae > Streptophyta > Magnoliopsida > Poales > Poaceae > Hyparrhenia > Hyparrhenia diplandra. The sequence goes on from JADLZK010010583.1 coordinate 1,386,870, forward strand.
CCTCGGGGATCGGTGCGGCCGCACCTTTGGGTCTTGTAGCGCACCCACCCAGGCTCGTCTCGGGCGGGTCTTGGCGAGCCGTCGTGGTCGTCTTGAAAAGTTGTGGTGCGGTGTGGGCTCGGCCAAATTCTCGATGTTTTGGTCCGTTTCTCCCTTGGGCTTGTCATCTTCAGGAATACACTTTCTAGGGAGGCGCCTTTTGGTCGTATTTCCACCTGTATTTGTATAATTTCTGCGAGATAATATTTGGGACACTACAAGTGGAATTATGTTAATAATAAATGTATATGTATGTAGTAAGGTATAGTTTCAACCCCTTTTTGGTAGAATGTTGACGGTAAAAATATATCATTAGTGACCGTCAACAGTGAACTCTTTGTATGTTATTCTCTTGTCATGCCACCTCTTTATTCTTTCTTTGTAGATCTTGGAGTTGTGGTATGCTTTTTCTCTCCATTCCTCCAGTTCAGACATTTGCATTTGTCTCCTCTTACCGGCTAGGTGGAGATCCATATTCCACTTCTTGATGGCCCAATGGGCTCGAACTCCAACTCCACGGGTAGATGACATGTTTTCCATATACCGGTGATATGGTGACATGCCTATGGGTGTTTTGTATGCAATTTGGTATGCCCATAGTGCATCATGCGGTGGTACTTCCATTTCTTCCCCATCTCATCCACGGTCTTACTGCGGGATGTTCTTTATTTGTTTATTTGATGTTTCTACGCTTGACCATTTGTTTGGGGATCGTATGGAGTTGAAACATTGTGCTTGACTCCATATTCAGCTAGGAATTGCCGAAAGGTCTTGTCGATGAAGTGTGACCCTCCATCACTTATGAACAGTCGGGGTGTTCCAAATCGTGGGAATATTACTTCATGGAACATCTTTTTGGAGTGCTTTACATCGTTGGTCCGGTAGGGTAGTGCTTCTACCCACTTGGAGACATAGTCCACTGTGATCAAGATGTATTCACAATCTCCAGATCTTGGGAATGGTCCCATGAAGTCTATCCCCCAGACGTCAAACAACTCCACTTGGAGGTTGTTCATGAGCGGCATTGCATGTCGAGCATTGATGTTTCCATGTTTCAGGCATCTGACACATCTTTTGACAAATTCTTTTGTGTCTTGGTAAATTGTTGGCCAGAAGAAACCGCTCTAGCAGATCTTGGCATGTGTACGGAATGCTCCGTAGTGGCCTCCATAGGGTGATGTGTGACATCTTTCTATGATCTTCATGCCTTCCACCGTTGTGACACATCTTCTTAGTAGCCCATCAGCACAGACTCGGTAGAGGTACGGGTCATCCCACAAGTGGCAATGACTTTGGTGCTTGAGCCACCTCCTGTCCTCCCCTAGTGGAACATATCCTGCAACTATATAGTTGACAATATTTGCAAACCATGGATACGAGTCTGTTACCGCGAGAAGAGTGTCGTCCCTAAGATAATCGTTAATGGGTAACTCATGTGCATCCCTATGATGAAGCCTAGACAAGTGGTCAGCTATCGAGTTTTCTACTCCTTTCTTATCTCTTATTTCTAAATCAAACTCTTGGAGTAGAAGAATTCATCGGATTAGCCGGGGTTTAGCATCTTTCTTAGTGAGGAGGTATTTGAGTGCAGCATGGTCTATATAAACAATTACCTTTGCCCCCACTAAGTAAGATCTAAACTTGTCTATTGCAAAGACCACGGCCAACAACTCCTTCTCAGTTGTGGAATAATTCAGTTGTGCCCAGATAACGTTTTGTTAGCGTAGGATATGGCATAATGCTTTTTATCTTTTGTTTGGCCCAAAACGGCACCAACAAAGAAAATCGCTAGCATCACACATAATTTCAAAGGGCAACTTCTAATCGGGTGGTTGGATGATTGGAGCTGAAATGAGTGCCTTTTTCAAGATTTGAAAGGCTTCATGGCACTCATTGTTAAAAATGAAAGGAGCATCTTTAGCCAAAAGGCTAGTCGGGGGTCTAGCGATTTGAGAAAAATCTTTGATGAATCGTCTATAGAACCCCTGCATGGCCTAAAATGCTACGAATGCCTTTCACATTTATTGGAGGTGGGAGTTTTTCAATGACCTTGATTTTTGCTCGGTCCACCTCTATCCCATGAGCAGACACCATGTGTCCAAGCACTATCCCTTCCTAAACCATAAAATGACATTTCTCCCAGTTCAGGACTAAGTAGTTTTCACTGCTGTAAGACTTTCTCTAAATTCTCTAGACAGTCTATGAAGGTTTTGCCATAGGCGGTAAAATCATCCATGAACACCTCCATGATTTTCTCGATCATGTCGAGAGAAGATGGACATCATGCACCGTTGGAAAGAAGTTGGAGCATTGCATAAACCGAGCGACATACATCGGTATGCGTAAGTTCCATACGGGCATGTGAAGGTGGTCTTACTTTGGCCATCGGGGTGGATCAGGATTTGATGACATCTAGAATACCTGTCAAGGAAACAAAAGAAGGAATGGTTCGCAAGGCGTTCTAACATTTCATCAATGAAGCGGCAATGGGAAACGGTCCTTCTTAGTGGCCTTGTTAAGTTTCCGGTAATCTATGCACATCCGCCACCCCGTGATAGTTCGTTGAGGGATAAGTTCGTTCTTTTCATTCTCAATGACTATCATACCTCCTTTCTTTGGCACGACACGGGCGAGGTCGACCCACTCGCTATGTGGCACGGGATAGATAATCCCGGCGTGTAAGAGTCTGAGGACCTCTTTCTTAACAACCTCCCGCGTGCATAGCATTGTTAAGTCTCCACTGGGTTTCCCTAGATGGTGAAGAGTCAGGATCGGTGGGGATTCTATGCGTGTAGAGCATGGGGCTAATCCCTTTTAGGTCCTCGAGTGAGTAGCCTATGACCGTTTTATGTCTTTCTAGGACAGCGACAAGTTTTTGGGTTTCTTCTTGTGAGAGTTTGTCACTTATTATGACAGGAGTCTCACGGTTATTGTCTAGAAATACATATCTTAGGCTGGGAGGAAGGTCTTTAAGCTCGATAGAGGGTTTTGATGGCATTTTAGTTTCATCTAGCTCGATGGTTTCTGCTAGCTCTTCTTCTTCTTCTTGAATGAAGTTTTCAACATCTAGAGCTGGTTCGGTCAAGTCATCTAGGTAGGCTACCAAAACATCCTCTATAGGGTCTCATTTGGGTTTGGGTTCTACTATGACATTGTGTGAGCGTGAAAGCGGGACATTGATAGAAGAATTCCCCAATTTCAAATTTAATAGACCCTGTTTTGGTCTTCCCATAAAAAGTGTCCCTAGTGGTAAACCAACTAGGAGGGAAATGTCCGAGATGTCATAGATATGAAAATCCGGATGGTTTTCGGAATCTCTTATGCGCAAGGGAATAGACCTTATGATCCCATTACTTTCAAGAGTAACTCCCGAAGGGATTTTTAAAAGTTTGTGGGATGGGATTAAAGACTCGTTGGGAAAAAGTTTTTCAGCCAAAGCTTTTGAAATAATATTCATCCCAACAGTTGGGCAATAGTGAGTCTCTATGATGGTGTCCTTAAGGACACAAGGTAGAGCATCGATGGGGCAATGATACGGGCTATCTCGGTGGATAACTCGATTCGGCCAACCATTCATGACTCATGATGGCTGAGAGTCCTTTAATGTGTTCCATTTGTAAGGACTCATTTTGCGGACCATCATCCCAAGTCAGTGCAGAATGCACCAGAGGTCTCACTTGAACTGGTAAATTCGAGGCATTTCCAAAATCTTCAAAAAGATCTTCCTCGAATTCAAAGGGAAATGAAGAGGGATGTGGTTCATCATCCTCTACATTATGGTGTGTTCCCTTTGTGGGAGGTTCTATGGCAACCGGATCTAGGGAAAGGTTTGAAGGGGTTTTGGAAATGGTTGCGAGTGCCTCCTCTTTTTGGTCGGGACCTGACTCTATTATTTCTTCGATTAGCTCGTCATAGATGCCAGTGTAAGGGGTGCTTTCAAGAATTTTTTCTAGAATGGCTTTCCCCTCGCTAATGGTCATGTGCGTGAATGAGCCTCCAGAAGCTATATCAAGATGGAGAGCAGCTCCTTTGCTAAGACCAAGGTGAAAGTGATTTAGAAGAACATGGTCAGGCAAAGAAAGGTTTGGGCCGGTGTTTATGAGGTTTGTGAACCTAGCCCAGGCTGCTCCTAAACTCTCCTTCTCTTTTTCGTTGAAAAGAAAGAATTTCTAATTGAAGGGCAAAGCAACTTCGGGAATTAGGGAAGAAAGCGAGACAAAATTTGTCCCGAAGTTCATCCCAATTTCCATTTACTTCTCCAACGGTATGAGCATACCATTGTTTTGCTCTTCCCAAAAGGGAAAATTGAAACAATTTCCATTTAACAGTCTCATGTGTCATGCCATCAAAATGTAGGCAAGAACACAATTGCTCAAATTCCCAAAGGTGGGTATAAGGATTTTCATCTTCATGCCCGAGAGAAGGGTTGGTCCTTTACCATGGCTATAAAGCCTGGTCGGAATTCATAGCTAGAAGCTATGATTGGCTTCGACGATTGTGGTGGCTCTAAGAACTCGCCCTTTGGTGTGGAAAATTTAAGAATAGGAGTGGAATCCATATGTGAGTCTTTGGTTGATGGTTCTGGTGAGGAAAAAGTGGTGATGGTAAAAAGAAAAAGGATACACGGACAACTTGGTTCGATCCTAGAACAGCTACCATTCCCCGGCAATGGCGCCAGAAACTTGTTGGTATTTTTTAGCGTAAGCAAATAAATCCGCAAGCGCACGAAAGTACCGTTGTAGCTTTCACCCGAAAGTATTCAGGGTATCGATTTCCATGGGGAACGAGAAGTGAACTAGAAAGAATCAAGGCCATCCAAGGTAAGATAGAAATAATATTTTTGGTAGGAAGAAAGGGGTTCTCTAAGGTTTTTCCAAAATTACTAAATACCAAGTTCAGGCTTAATAAACTTTACTTACTTCGGAGCAGCTATTCCTTTCTGATTCTTGAAAAGACTGGGAAACGGTAATCGGGTCGAGGCAGCCAAAAGCTCTACGAAAACACCAACACGTATGTGGTGGACTACAAAGGCCTGGTCGGAGTTGTCACCCCGGGGCTACCACAACTATTCTATAGTGTTGGGCACAATCTCAGGTAAACTCTAGCCTAGACACCACGTCTACGCTAGTGATTACGAAACTAGTTTCACGCGAAAACTAGAACCTTCGGTCGAACGGGGATCCAGTAAGTAAAATAAAATAAGGACTGAATTTAGTCAAGTAGTAATATTGGAATTACCAAAAGATAACCTGGATATTACTCAGATTGAGTCGGCTCCGTAGAGGTACAAAAGTTGAGGTGAAACCGACAAACCCGGCTCCTCCTCTTCTCTTCTCCTCTCACTCTCTTCCTCTTTTCTAATTTATACAACTAGGTGAGAGCACCTAGAGGGACACCACTACAATATATATGATGTGAAATTGAAGCTCAAAATGTGTAGAAGAATGTGCAAGTGAAGCTCTAATGTGTAGTGTGTTGTGTTTGGAGAGGGGGCTCTACCCATCTATTTATAGAAGGCGAAGGGCGGTTCCTGGCATGGTTTTGGCGTGAAGATGGAACATTCACTGCATGCAACCGCCACATGAGTCCAGAGAGAGTTCACCATCCGAATTTGGGCACGATTGGCAAATTTTTGGGCGCGGGCGCGCCATGCCTGGCGCGTTTCGCCCCGAAATTTGTCTGGTGGGCCCCTGGGCCTCTGTGGGTCACTCCCCCAACGGTGCTTTGGTCTGGTTTATGTCGAATTCAGCCTGCTTGTCTTCCCCTTGGTCAAAGTGCAATTCTGCAATGCGCTTCTCTCCATATAATACCATTTAATGTTCATTTTCAAGATGTTCTGCAAAATAACTTAGAACTAGCAAAACTTGTGGAACTCGTCAGATAAATAACATTATGTTGTGATTTGTCATGAAATATTATCTTTTAGATGCATATTGACGGTCATAAAACATGCATTAAAAGAGCATCAACAGTAGGCGGCTGGGTAGTGACAGCCTTGTCCGTCCTTCGTAATCCCCCCCACGTGAAGCATGTGTTGTAGTGCTAATTGCCGGTCACTGCCCAGTTAGGGCGTGTGCCGGTGCCCGAAGTGGACAAGCAGCTCTAGAGCTTGGCTAACTAGGGACCCTAAAGGTGTAGGAATCCTTCTCTATAATCCTCCCCATCTTTGGCCTTGTGTGTCCTTGGGCGAACTAGCTAGGAGAGAGTACCTCCGTTCCGTGGAAAATACGATACCACGAGTATTTCCGAGTGAAAGCAACAACGACAATTCCGTACGCTTGCAGATTTTTCTGCAACATTAAGAAACATCAACAAGCTTTCTGGCACTGTTGTCAGGGAGTGGTTGCTATTTTCTTCGAACCTAGTTTGTCCTCGTATCTATCTTAAAAAATAGTTATTTGTTTTTTTCTTTTTTCAAAATGAAGCCCACACCTTTTGAAAATCCTTCTGCTTCTACAAAGGGGGAGTTCACGGGGGCCACATTCTTTTTCAAAATCAAAATTTTCATGCGGCCAGCAACTCCCCCCAAAAGATGAAAGCAATTGTTCGGGCACGACCCTTCTCTAGGGACTATATATAAAACCCGTGTAGCCACCTACGAGATTTCAAGGAGAAATGTGCATGCCTAAGCATTCCGGCATGACACGAGAAATTCTCATGTGGAATTTATTTCCGTTGTCCCTCATAGGGAAAGCAAAACAATAGTACACTAATGTCATAGGAAGTTTGAACGGGGATTGAGAAGAACTCGAAGATAATTTTTGTCTAGCTTTTTTTTCCCCATCAACTCCCTGCCAAGGACAATCCTCGATTTCGAATAGGATGAGAAGGAGTCCATAGGTGCAGCCTGGGCCAGGTTTACAATGTTAATACATGCCGGTCCAGACTTGTCATTACCCGATAATGTGCCTTTGCATCTCTTTCGGGTCTTAACATACTGCCCTATGCCTTGACATGACCGCTGGAGGGTCGTTTACATGTAAACCTACAACGGAACAGAGGAGAATCCTTGATAAACATCCTAGAGAAGCATGCTTCTCTCGTTGTAGGACTTATTCCCCTCCACAACAAGGGCATGGCAAGCTTTGAGGAGCCCTCATCAGTCGAACCATTCCCCATACCATCATTAGAACCGACTGTTGAGCCCTCTCGAACCACGAACACCGAAGGAAGGAATGATTCATCCTTCGGAGTTCTCGATTTAATTCAAGGATGATGACAAAACCTCAAAAGCCAAGGTGTGCTTAGACTTCGCATCTATCTCATCCTTGACTTCGATCCTCTCATAGGCCACCCTCTCGAAGAGCTTTTTCATGAAAAACCTATAGAGAGGAGCCATGATGAGAAGTTGGGAAAGGTAAACTACGCCTCTCACCAAGATATCCCAAAAGCGAAGCACCTTCCCAACCAAAACCCTGTTCGAGGAGGCGAAGTTCATAACTCTGTTCGATTCACCTAAGTTGCACTCACATCTTAGTGAAACGAACCACCCATCGCCCTCACTTTCGAACATAAGACATGTCCCTTTGGCCAACAAAACGTTGTTCTTGACAATGGTCGAGCTACAACATTTGTCCTTCATGACATATCTTTTGAAGATAAAAACTCATGTGCCATGGACATGCACGAAGCAACAACTCTTGAGACCAAGCAAGAACACGCTATTGAGCATGTCAAGTTTTCATTCGAAACTTCTCATAATAGATGCTCACCTTTGGGTTCTCCAAAGTTTGTTTTGCTTCTAGCCGAAGTGCTTCTATGAGGATCACAACCACCTCTTGATCCTCATTGCCAAAGTTTTTAAGAGGATGTTTGTGGATGCTTATGTTTATCATAAACATTGCAAGTCTCGTAGTAGCACAATGACGCTAACCTTGCGGCTTGAGCGTAGCGCTTAATTCTTAGTGGTGAGTCCGGGAACTTCACCACCTTTTTTAGTTTGCAAGATAAAGTCCCGCGGTCAAGCTTACGACCATAAAGAAAGCAATCGCTTAGGGAGATAACTTTGGACTATCATAATATATATATATATATATATATATATATATATATATATATTTTATCTCTCTTATTATTTTCATAAAAAAAAGAAAAAAAACTTTTTAATAAAAGCGAAACATGTTATCAAGTTAGTATGTACCTTCGGGTATTCTTGTCGCTAACAATTTCAGGTGGAAATCGATTAAGAAGAACAAAGAGGCATGCGACGCTCGAAAACATGGGGGCCACATCAATAAAAAGCTATGATGCTCATGGGTGATGGAACATGCTCAAAAGGAGACCCGGACCTCGCACACTTGACTTTTACACAAAAGTCCAAGGGTGTGAGGAAAGATGGTGACAATCTTAAGTTCCATACATACCAAGGCATCATATGAAAAAAAATGATGGTGAATAAAAGATGATGCCAGCCCCTGCCTTGCTAAAAAAAAAAAAAAAAAAAAAAAGAAAAAAAGAATTTCAAAAAAAGAAGAGAGAATATAAATAAAAAAAAGAGAGGATATAGATTAAAAAAAGAGAAAGAGAAAAAGGATTGAAAAAAAGAGAGAGAAGAAATAAAGATAGAAAGAGTAAAAAGAAAAAAAAGAGCGTTGTCGAAAAAAAAAAAAAGAATGTTGTTCTTAAAAAGAAATATATAAAATAAAAAATATATATAGAAGAGGAGAGGAGTAGGTTGGCCCCACACGGTCAAGATAAATACCAATGTGCTACGACTCCACCCTTCATTGCTTCAACAAGCAAGAAGGGCTCTCCTCTCATCCTTTCTTTGCTACCATCAAGACCCATGGTCCATACACACAAAGTTGTGTGTGTGTGGCCTAGCCTTGAAAAGCACACGGACGAGCCATCATGCAAAGCTGCGGCGTGCCACAACTTCGATGTTTCATCCATAAATGCTTTGGTAAGTATATCCGGTATGCAAGGGAAATAAATGTTCACCAACACTCTTCACTCATTTTTTGTCTCCATTAAAATAAAACTTTATGCTTTCCATGCCATGTCATATGCTTTGAGTTTGGGTGTACCTACATGGATACATGTAACACATCCATAGGTCTTTTTAAATTAAGCATGATGCTTAGGTTAAAAATGATCTTCTTTAATCAAAACTTCGACACGGTGTCGAAGCTTGGTTAATGAACTTAGAGTTTCTTTGTCATGATCTATGGGAGTACCTTATGTTGGAAATGAATCAAGGCTATGTTTACACTTTGCTTCTTTATGTTAGCCTTGCTTGAGTGATGCTGAGGTGAACAAATAAAATAAAAATAAATAGTTACAATAAAGGCTCCACGGTGTTCAAGATGGTAGAGCTATATGTTTGTTTTCTTTTTTTTTTTTTTCCTTTGTTTCAAATAAATAGGTACAAGAATAAGTGTGGGGAGATCTCTCAAGCATACAATCACACCCATCTAAGATCTCCCCAACACAATACACAAACACCGAGCAATTCACTACAAAGAGGGATGAGAGCGAACAACTACCATTAAACTCCTTCTTCTCCAAAATGGTGGTTTGTGCGGCTCTCGCTCTCACATCTCCCAAAAGTCTCAACCCCAAGTATTTTGTCTGTTACTTTGATAACATCAAAAGACAAGCTTGGGGGAGCTTCCCAACCACGCCACCAATCACAACTCGGATCATTGCGTGCACAAGCTAGAAGAACCATGAAAGGTAAGCAAGGAGCTAGCTTGGGGAGGACTCGGAGAAAGGTAACTTGCATCTCACATTTTGATCATATTCTCTATCTTATAAAATGATGAGACATGCTAATAGAAATTCCATTCCTATATATATGTGTTGTAGAAATATTTAGTTCTACCCCCTGTTGAAATAATGAATAGTTGCTCTATCTTTTGCTTTATACGTGCCTAGTTTATAACTTAAATTTCTCTAAGATTTGGATTTAGTGGCTAAGTTTTGTTTCACCTTGAAAAGCCTGAATCATGTGGGTTGCATAAGCTTATTTGATCTAGGTAGTTGCGGGTTATGATATGGTGACACGGACTTTGCTATGACATTATTCTTAGAGTGACACGATACCCGAGTTTTCTTTTCAAAATCAAAATTCAAAAGTTCCTCAATGATATGCATTTCCTACCAAAGCCATTTGACATGATGATATGATCATTCATGAAAAACCTTAGTCATATCTTTGCTTGTTTTCATGGTGAGCCTATGTCAAATTTTTGTGACCTATGTCGAGATTCTTTTCATATGCTCAAGATCAAGATTCACGTACACCCAGAAATAAATCACCAACTCTTACACCGAGAGTTGCACAACATGCACCCTTCCATCCACCACAAATATACTCCATTCACTTGTACCATGACCTCTCACAAAAATTCCTGTTCCAAAAAGGAGAAGTATGGGCTATGCTAAAAAAAAAAAGAGAAAAGAAAGAAAGGTGGACAAATGTCCCAAAAAAGAGAGACGAGGAAGTCAAGTACTCGTCCAAAAAGAAAAAAAAAAAAATATAAAGTTAGCCCATACCTCCTACGCAATTTCACCAAAAAGAGAGAGTCATAATACCTAGAGTACAAAATACAAAAAAATTCCACACACTTGCACATCTTGATCTAGGCCTATGATGAGTCTCTCCATGTGGTTCGGTCTTTGACTAGGCAACATGACATGACACAAGTATGCCAATCTTTTGCCTACCCGAGAACTCCACAAAAGCCTTATTTAGCTAGTAGGCAAAAAGAAAGGCAAATCTAAGCCTTTGGTGAGGAACAACCACATACAAATTTTGAGCAATCGAGAGATCATTCGAGGAACTATATTCTTTGCAAAAATATTTCAAAACCTCCGGATTGACAGTCACTCAAAAGAGTAAAAAGATAAGCGAGTCCGTCGAACTGTTCTATCTTGCAACCACCCAAGATTTGGAGAGACTCAAAAGCCCCACAACGATGAAATGTAATAAAGGGTGGGTAAACATGCCATTTTATTCAAACTCTAGTAGAAAATTTTTGTTATAAGCATGGCACATTTGAAACATAATTGGCATGAAAGCAACTCCTGATTAACAACCAAGTACTTATCTTTGCCCGAGGACATGCAAAGGGTAAGCTTGGGGGAGCTTGTTGACTATCACGAACAACATATTTTTACCGTCAATATTCTACCATTAAGGGGTGAAACTATACCTTACTACACACGTATACATTTATTATTGATATATTTCCACTTGTAGTGTACAAATAATTATTTTACAAGATTTATATAAATACAAGTGGAAAATGCACAAAAAGGCGTCTTCTGGAAAGCATATTTCAAAGCAAACCATTCAACCCAAGGGAGATGAGCCCAACACAACGCATACCGGGATCGACAACCGACACCAGGCCACTTTTTTCGAGCCCAACACCATGCACCCGCCGAGGCCCGGGCTTCTTCGCAATGTTAAGAAACATCAATAGTGTCTCTTGCGGATTCTTCTGCAATGTTAAGAAACGTCAATAGTGTCTCTCCTCCGCTGCCTTGTGAGGCTTTCGAGGTTGCTTAGATTGCACACAACTATGGCACTTAGAACCTTTGGCAATGGTGAAATCTGGAATTAACCGTAGGCTAGATAAATGTGACATCAAACCAAAATTCACATGACATAAACGAGAATGCCAAACACTAAACTTAGGCGGAATAAGCCTCCGCAATCATAGCCTTTATCAATAAATTGTCCATGCTTAGACATAACTACTTTATTAGACTCTAACACAACCTTAAAACCATCTCTTAATAGAAGAGAAACGCTAACAAGGTTCTTGCGAATAGTAGGGACATGCTACACGTTCTTCAGCTGCATGATCTTTCCCGAAGTAAACTTCAAATCTACCATGCCAACACCACGAACGAGAGGCATGTGACCCATTCCCCATCGAACGGAGGAACCTTGGCGCCCCGATAAGAAGAAAACAAAGAGACGTTAGCACACACGTGAATATTACCATCCGTATCAAGCCACCAACTAGGTGATTGAAATACTGAAAGTACAGTAGGAAGATTACCATACCCGTCATCAGCATTGGTTGCAGTCATGAGGTTGACCTTCTTCTCTTTATGGTCCGCACGCTTAGGACAAACCCTAGCAAAATGACCAAGCTCACCACAAGTGAAACAAGGCATCTCAGACTTGTCTTTCTTCTTCTTCTTGAAGGTAGTAGTTGCTTTGGCATTGAAAGGCTGCTGTTTCCCCTTTCCTTTGTTCTTGCCTTTGAAATTTCTCTGGACAAAGTGGGCGCTATGATCCTCGTTCCCCTTCTCGGTGTTGTCTTTAGCCAGCGCCTTCTCCTCAACATCAAGAGACTGAATCAGGTTTTCAACCGATATTTTCTGTCTCTTGTGTTTAAGGCTTGTGGCGAAGTTTCTCCATGGAGAAGGCAACTTTGCAATAATGCAACCATCCACAACTTCATCGGGAATAACATAATTAAGGAGTTCAAGTTCTTTAGCCCGGTATTTGTATCTCATGAGCCTGCTCGACTATAGATTTGTTTGCAACCATCTTATAGTCATGAAAGCTCTCCATGATGTACAGTTCCTTGCCTGCATCTGTAGCACCATAAGTAGTGTTCAGATACTCCCACAGAAGCTTTGCGTCTCCATAGTGCATCACAGCATCATAGATATGATCAGATAGCACGTTACGCACAGCTCCCATAAAGATGTCATTGGCTTTCTGGAATTTACTCCGATCTTCATCAGAGAGGTCTCCCTCGGGTAAGCCATCTTTGACCCAGAAAACTTCCATGGCAGTGAGCCAATCTATGACCTTTACAGACCATCTCTTAAAGTGCGCACCAGAGAATTTATCCGGCCTCAGCGCATCAACAAAACTAGCCATAGGTACTGGAAAAGACCTATATTAAGGTTTTTGGATTGTTGAAACATTAGGCAATTTCCAGATTAATTCCATAATATAAATCGGGGCCGAACTAAATGACTAGATTAAGCATGTGTAGCAAACTAGCATGATTCAAAATCATATCACAAATCATAGCATGATTGAACAGCATACAGCATAGCATGATCATAGCAACTAGTGTAAGCACAACTCATACACTAGACAAATTAAACAGATTGAACATGATGAATAGTAAGATTAGGTTATGGGAATAATACCTGCTGTTCATAGATGACAGCGTGATGGAGAGATTTCTGAAGGCGAAGCCGAGGTCCTCCAGGTCACTGTCGCTGTCATTGATCAGCAGCGGCAGAAGACTTCAAAGCAGCTGATGATGAAGACGATGCCGGGAAGTAGTGCCGCCGGTTCTTGTTGGAAGACGGGTCGTGATGAAGATCGGGAGCGGTCGCACGAAGAGCGCTTCCCAAAAACCTTATTCGCCTTCTCCCGGTGTAGTATCACAAAGACGACGGTTCCGGAGATCTGCTCGCCCGGCCACCGGTGCACGCCGAACGATCGGGCTGGAGATTGGTGACGGCAGCGTAGCAGCGAGAAGAGGCAAAACCCTAGCTTTTGATTGGATGCATTTTAGCATGGCCGGTGGTCTGGTTATATAGTCCGGGTAGACCGACCTCGTGACACAGTCACGATCTAAACCGATTAGGACTCTGCAGATCGTATTCGTTTAGAACTCGCAAACTAAAAGACCAAAAAACTAAAACGCAAAAGGGGACCACACACCCGCAAGGCAAGGAGCCGATTTCGGACCATTCACGCGCGCATGTCGTGCGCCCAGCGCTTTCGCCACGCCCTGCCCGGCGGCGGCGAGTGCTGGCGTGTGTGGAGTTCCCTTTCTCCTTCTCACACTAGACTTGAGAAGGTGAGAACAACTTCTATATTTAAGTTGGTTCACTCCACCTTCAACTAGCAATGTGGTACTAAAGAATTGCACTCTCTCCTTTGCACTTCATGAATGGGCCTTTGAGATTTATTAGGAATTTTGGATTTGTTATTGGGCCAAGCCCATGAAGCAACATAAATTCCAATAGCAAGGCTGAGCTCAGAAATATCTCGGCAATGTCGGTTTCACGCCTTCTGAGGTCAACGGGGAAAGGCTGACAGTAGAGCATGGTCAGGGTATGGAAGGAAGACAAGTCGAGGAGAGGGCTCGCACATGCTCCTGCTGGTGACGTCAGCAACAGAGGATGGGATGGGTCATGGAAGGATCGAGAGAGGGAGAGATAGACAGAGAAGAGAGAGTTGGGAGGTGGAAGATGAACATGATGGCTCGGACCCACTTCAGTCAGATGAGGAGAGGAGGGGAGGCTAGCGGGCTGGTCTAAGGAGGGAGGCGGCTGGGCCAATTTGAAGTTGGGTTGCGGGGATGTGAAGGCTGGCCCGGCCAATTGGGAAAATAAGAGAGGAAAAAAAAAGAAAGAGGAGAGAAAATTGGAGGATTGGGCTGTGCTATAGGAGGTTTCAGCCCAAGATATTTTTAGAGGTTTTGGGTTTTGCTTTGAAGAAAGATAAGGTATCCAAATTTAAATTCAAAGGAATTCAAATTTGAACACTGAGATCAACATCAAAATGATCAAAATGCAAGAATAGTTCTGTTTGTGCAATTTTCAAAATTTGAAAAATCTTTTGTTGAGGTTAGCAAGTGGTTAGCTCTAATTAGCAAATTTATATTCATTTGCTATAAAATTTGAAAAATTCATATTATTAGTGAATTTTAAATGAAGGCAAACACAGGGTATCACATGCATAGTTTCCGGTGCATGTGCACTACAACACAAATTCCTGAAGAAGTTTGTTCTCTCGGCGCATATGCACCTGAAATTTGTTATTTTCATATGAATTTTTTGAGATTTTGTTTGATTCCCAACTTTTACCACAAAGTACATCTAAGTGCCTATGGGTGTGCATCGTTTCAATTTTTTGAAAACCTCTAAGTACCCTTTTCGTGGGGTTTTTCACGATTGCACTGGGGAGTAGGGGGTTTTGCACCCGATAGTTTACCTATATCTTGTGGTTGTTCCAATGAGATGTTTTAATTTGGTCTCAAAGCTACACATTAGTACATCCTGTTGTAATAATAGTTCTGTATGTATGTGCCATTACATTGTGTGCGTACATGACACACTATCATCTGATGATCCTATTGCTAAAAAAGGATAATATGGACCACCGGTTTGTTGTCGTTTGATCCTTGCCTTGATCTTTGTTTATTCTTTCCCCTTCATTTGAGGGACTTGCTTTCTTTCTGGAAAGGTGGATATGAGCTGGGCTGAATCATGTGGCAGCTGGGGCAATAGTTTTTGCCACCTCAAGGCTCAAGCACCACCCTGCAGAACCGGAAGAAGAAGATGAATTATTTCTCAACTGGCCGACACCTTGCTAAACTTTTGCCTTGTGTACGCGACCAAAAATACGCAGCAGTGGCAGGCAGCTAAGGCAGGACCACTGCTGCCGCACATGCATGTTGCTTGAGCACATGTAGGAACTTGCAAGGGGGAATCTGTGTACGGTTGACATGGTGTGTGTTTAATTAAGCGTCCAAAATTAGCTGAATCTTTGTTCGGTTCCACAGATAAATCCCTTATATGTTGTATATAATCTTCCAAAATAGCTATATATATGCTAGGCCACGCAGGTGCGCAATGGACTAGTATATATAAGATGCCATATAAGATATAGTTCCTTTGGGATATTTGTTCACTTTTCAGTTTATTTCATTATTATTCATGAATTTCTCTTCCAGAAATTAAAAGAAATGAGAATAAACCTTCGCACATCTTATCGAATTTCGAACCTGTCTTTACTACCTCACTACAATTGATGGCTCGGCAAAACGATAAATAATACTATTGTCATGCCTGGAAATATTTTTGGTGTGGCTAGGACCGCCAACTGTACTCGTGCAATCTTAGACAGTAGTGTCGCATCCATTTTGAGTGTTCAATTCGGTCCGAGTGCTTTGAGATGATGCAAATCATCTTATTTGTATGATTTTCCTAAGACATTTAATCATATCAAATCATATATTTTTTTGTAAAAAATTAAATGAAGATAATTTTTATATAAAAATTGTAGATCTCGGTGAGATCTACAACTTTCTAGTTCTGAGTTTTTTTCATTTGAAGTCGTTAAGATGCTAAAAAAATATAGAACTGGTGGCAATTTAAATGACACTTTCATTTTCAATGATGCTATTGGGCAGCTGGGGCTAGTTGAACTACCTTTGAAAGGGAGAGCTTATACATAGAGTAATATGCAAGCAGTACCTCTGTTAGAACAGCTGGACTGGTTCTTCACATCTGTCAACTGGACCATTGATTATCCCAATACTGAAGTTCTACCCTTAGCTAAGACTACATCTGACCATGTGCCTTGTCAGATATATTTTGGAACAAAAATCCCCAGAGCATATGTCTTTCGTTTTGAGAACTTTTGGGCTGAAAGAAGTGATTTTGTTGAGGTAGTACAGCAGTCATGGACTTCATCACCACCTCTAACAGATGCTGCCAGGAACATTTCAGCCAGGTTCAAATCTCTTAGATCAAAGCTGAAACATTGGAGCAAAAAATCTTTCCAACCTCAGATTGCTTATTGAGAATTGCAACACAGTGATTAGATTTATTGACACACTAGAAGACCGTCGACACTTGTTCAATCCAGAGGCAAATATCAGAATCATTGTGAAAAAACAGCTCAAAATTTTGTTGCACTACAAGAATATGTATTGGAGGAATAGATACACAGTAAATAGAATAAAATTTGGTGATGAATGCACAAAATTTTTCCATGGCATGGCTATGATTTCTTACAGGAGAAATGTGATTTCTCAGCTTAAGAATGATCAAGGTTTATGGGTTAATGATCATGAAAGTAAGGCCGGCCTTTTATGGTCCTCTTTCAGACACCGTATGGGTACGACCTCATCTCCGACAATGCAGTTTGATCTTTCTAGCATGATCACACAGGTTGATGGTCTTGATTTCCTGGCTACACCATTCTTGAGTGAGGAAATAGACTCCATTGTTAAATGCATGCCTTCTGACAAAGCCCCAAGCCCAGATGGATTTAATGGACTTTTCTTGAGGAAAAGTTGGCAGATTGTAAAGACAGATTTTTATAGCCTCTGCTCAGCCTTTTATCAAGGACAGGTAAATCTTGAATGCATCAACAAATCCTATATCACTTTGATCCCAAAGAAAGACAGCCCAGAAACAGTTATTGACTTCAGGTCAGTCTCTTTGATGAACATCTCTCTTAAAATCATAACAAAGATCCTAGCCAACAGACTGCAATCAGTGATTCTAAAGCTAGTACATCAGAATTAGTATGGCTTCATAAAATCCGGGACAATTCAAGATTGCCTTGCTTGGAGCTATGAATATATCCACCAATGTCATCAGTCCAAAAAAGAGGTGATTATCTTAAAGCTTGATTTGAAAAGGCCTTTGGCACTGTTGAGCACTCAACCATTATACAAATCATGTTGCATCTTGGATTGCCCAATACTTGGATTGGTTGGGTTCAGAACATTCTATCATCAGGGTCCTCATCAATTCTCTTAAATGGTGTGCCTGGGAAATTCTTTAAGTGCAAAAGGGGAGTCAGGCAAGGAGACCCTTTGTCCCCACTACTATTTGTATTGGTAGCTGAACTTTTACAGATAGTAGTGAACAATGCAGCAGATCTTGGTCTTTTAATAAGACCTCTTCCACTACCAGATGAGGACTTTCCAATAATCCAATATGCAGATGACACATTGCTCCTGCTCCAGGCTGATGATAGACAGCTTATCTCATTAAAAAGAAATGCTACGGTCTTTTGCTACTTCAACTGAGCTGCATGTGAACTATGGAAAATCTCACATGTATCCTATCAATATTAGTACTGAAAGGATGACAGAGCTGGCCAACACTTTCGGTTGTGATATAGGCACTATGCCTTTCACATATCTTGGCTAGCCCATGGGTATTACTAAACCAAGAATTGAAGATTTATCACCCATGATGAACAGAGTAGAAAGAAGATTGTCATCTTGCCCTACCTGGCTGTCCTATAGTGGGAGACTGCAGATGCTTAATGCAGCTATTACACCGATCACAACCTATGTGTTGACACCCAAAAATGTCCGGACGTAGTTTTTGGTACTTAGACGTGTCAAGAAAGTCGTTTGGGTCTCGATGGCAAGGCCAAATGATCAACGGATTTGGCAAAGAAGACAGCAGGCCACGGCGCGACGGCGCCGGATGCCGGGCTCTCCGCGAGGTGCGTCTGACGACAGAATGCCAGACGGTCCAGCGCTGCTTTGCTGCGCATAGGCAGCATCCGACACGCATCGGACGCTGGTCTGCGGGCGTCCGGCGCCATAGGTTGTGGCATCCGGCGGTGCCTCGAGCTAGCGGGCTTGCTGGACTGCGCCCTACACGCGCGCGCCGGACGCTAGCCCCTATGTCCGACGCCAGCGCCCAAGGGATCCGCGGGATATAGTCCTTTTCGGACTGCGGTTCGAGGAGTGAGGCCGCTGCCCAGGCGCGGGGGTCCCGAGCATCCGGTGAAGTTGGCGCCAAGGCAAGATGCAGTCCGTGTCCGAACCGATTCGATGTTAGATAGGTTTTTGGAAGGTGCTGGCATTTGGAAACGTATCTAAGGCGGTTCCTAAGGGGATAAGACCACCCCCCTCTAAATAATGAGAGGTTCATGGCCGATTTGATCCCATCTACATCCAATCGTCAAAACACAACTTATCTCTTTACTTTTACCCTTTTCCAAACCCTAAACCTGCTATCCGGCGACCTTCTCGATGAATTTCGTTGGCATTCTAGGTGGCCTTGCCAATCCTAGAAGACCCTTCGCGTGCGTTCTCCCCGACGGATCCGTCCGAGGGCGTTCGAAGCCGTTTCATTAAAACCAAGCTCTACATCGTCTCTACCGTTCTCTAGATCGGTTTAGGCGATCAAGCTGTGCTTCTTGCTGTTCGTACAGGTTGTGTGCAACCTCGTGGGCGTCCAAAGCCCTCCTGGTGTGTTGGTG
The DNA here is from genome assembly GCA_015847255.1 of Hyparrhenia diplandra. Classification (NCBI taxonomy): domain Eukaryota; kingdom Viridiplantae; phylum Streptophyta; class Magnoliopsida; order Poales; family Poaceae; genus Hyparrhenia; species Hyparrhenia diplandra. Next base: position 1,405,864 of record JADLZK010010583.1, read on the forward strand.
CAAACCCTAATTTGTGTTAACATACTTTTTGGCGACTCGGCTGGGGACGACAAGGTGTCAACTCCAATTCAATCTTGAAACCAGCGCTATGGCCGATGGTGACGAAGCAAGTAAGAGGGCTGAAGTGCATGAAACTAACATACGGCGTCCCGAGTCTTTGGATGAGCTCCTAAAAGATCTGAAGAAGAAGCTCCAAGACAAGGTGGAAGCCGCCACGCGCGCACCTTCATGCCGAGTTGCTGCAAGGATAGGCATGATCGAGTCACTCAATACACTGAGCCTGCCTATGGTGATGCACCTGCGTCTAAAGAGGTAATCCCTATAGACACTCAACCTAAATTCGATGATCCTAATCCTACGCATGCTAATTATTCACAGATGCTGATTGACCAGAAAGTAGCATTAGAAAGTCTAGTTTCAAAGCTAACTAGTTCATTAGATTCGCGTTTGAAGTTATTAGAAGGAACCCCAACCGATAACTCACAATCGGATGTGGTGCCTCAAATTGAATTTGGCATGCCTTTGAATTTTTATGAATCTCAAAAGACTGTTCCACCTGCTGGTCAACTGCAACCGGCTCCTTCGGCCTCTACCGATAAAGCCGATACTGGTGGGGCTAGTACGCCTTTTAGTAATTGTTGACACCTGTTATAGCATAATATTATTAGTTAATTAACATGAAATAAGGGCTTAAAATAAAGACCAACATAAGTCTAGGGGTCTAATATATTTCCACGAGTTTTGGTATTCTCGTGACTTTTCAGGGGACTTAGGATAAATGCGAGAGAAGAATGGAGAAAGTTCGGAATATACCTCACATATGATGACAAGACTTGACCGTGAAGTAACTCAACCCAAAATGTGGACTAAAACACTCTAGAAGGTACCAGAGGACACCGGAAGAAACAGAAGCCGAGAAGCTTCTAGACCTGGTGGCCGCCCGAGCCTTTTAGGCCGGCCGCCCAGTGGGGGTCCTCTGTCGGCCTCACATTTTTATGTCGGTTTACCACCGACCTTGAGGTTGTATCTACACCGTTATTGAAGGTCGGTTTGATCCAAGGGTCCATGTTCATCGCCAAGTCCTATATAAGAAGACCCCCACGACCCCGGGGGCTAAACCCTAATTCATACCAAGTCATTATCAATTCATATCACCGAGTTCATCTCAACTCTAGTCCAACCAAGTCTAGACCTAAGCCCTAGTTCATCATATTAGAAGTAATTAGCTATCTAGCTAGTTCTAGAGGAAGATCAAGTTCATCTTGAGTTCCCGATAGTCAAGAAGTAGCAGGGAGCATCGTTCTTGAGACTTCTCTCTTGTATTCGATCCGTAAGTATTATTATTATTAGAATACAATTATTATGACTTTGATCTATATCATGATTATATTCTTATTGATATGTGTTTATGCATGCTATGGTTATATATTTAGTTTAGTGAGTTTGTCTTATATCTTATGCATGGAATTGTATAGCATCCACGTAGATGATCACTATGTGGGCGATAAGCAATGTGTAAACGTGGTGTTTATACAACGTTTATCTCGCAATTGCACCCTACATTCCGGACCGTGTGGTAGATCGCGGGAGTGATAGTCCTGTTGAGTCCTTTGGAATCCACCCTCGAATGTAGGACTAGTTGAGCTTTAATTACGGTGATGATCAAGTTTTGTCCTTGGTTGTCATTGGTAATGCTTACCATGTGTAGATGTAATGCAACCTTACCATGATAGCTAGATGTATTGCACTAATTGTAGTATTCATTGACATATGATTAGAGTATCTTATTTCTATTCTTTCTATAACATGCTAATAGCTCGTATGATACTAGTGGCATATGATGATCTTAGACTTGGGTATTTATCATTTATTCAATTATCTTTATCTTGTGACTTATCCCTGTTGAGTATTGTTTGGTGCATATGGCTACTCTGCATTATACAACGTAAGTGGATCTCATAAATAAATCACAATCTAAATCATTAGATACCCTTTTCTCTCTACTTTCCATAGACTCCCTTTCCCCTGTGGTAAAATATAAATACGATACCGGATTACTCGGTGAAGTGCTACGATGGTATTTCTATCCGTGGCGCTGCGAGATATCATGTTCATTCTTTATCAAGGCCTATCAAGAATACTATACCCGCATTTCTTTGAGCATTATTGCTAGGGTGACAGACTAGTGTATAGGTAATGCTTAGAAATGAGTGGTATACCTTGAGTACATATCCTGGTGAGATTAACTCCACTATGGATAATGATGCTAAGATACATCCCACTACTAACACCGCCTAACTTCGCTTTGTTGGATCATGAGATTAATTCCATATCCAAGCTAACATGATTAGATAGATATCCCATATATATTTCTTTCGTCTTCCTAATTTGGATCGTGTTAGAAATATCAACAAGCATTTCTGGCGCTGTTGCCGAGGAAAGGCGTAGTCTAACCAGAGTAATAGTTTTCTTGGCTTTGCTTCTAAACTTTCCTAGTTTGGAAAGGCGTAGTCAATCTTTCAAAAAATTTTAAAATGTGTTTTTCTAACTACATAAGTTTTCCTAGTGCTACTTTCCAAGCTTTCTCTAGTTTGGAAGGGTATTAGCCAAAACTTAGACAGTGTTATTCCCATTAAGTTGGTATTGTTTCTAACTTTTCTAGTTAGAAGGGTGCTAGCCAAAAATCCTATCAACACATCATATATGGAAATAAGAGAGATCACTTGCATCACATAATGCATTGAGAACCCATTATCACATACTCAAACATGTTCAACCCTATTTTCTATTTGTTTTGATTTTATATGGGGGAATTGTATGAATTGGAACCGTCCAAATAATTTTATTGAAGATCCTGAAAAACTAATCCGACAAAGCCGAGCAAAACTCGGACAAACTCAAAGACCTACATCATCATCATCATCATCTTCTGAGACACCAAGACCTTCTGATTTGGACGTTGATCAAGCTAGGTGAAGCTTAACACTTGAATTTGAAGCTATGGAAACCAAGACACTTCGTGAGTTCTCAGCTCCTACCACGGACAACATCCTCACTAGTCCGGAGGTAGAGGTTGGAGACAATGGCTTTGAGCTTAAGCCAGGGCTCATCAACATGGTACAAGCCAGCCAATTCTGCGGAAAGGCACATGAAGATGCTAGTGCTCATCTCCAACACTTTCTGGAGATTTGCAGCACATTCACTATGAAGGACATATCCAGAGACGCAATCTTGCTTGTCTCTTTCCATTCTCACTATTGGGAAAGGCAAAGCAATGGTTTTATGCTACTAAGGAGAAGAATACAACTTGGGATTTATGTTCCACAGCCTTTCTTGCTAAGTTCTTTCCTATAGGCAAGACGAATGCCTTAAGAGGGAAGATATCGAATTTTCAACAGCAGCATGATGAATCTGTCCCGGAAGCGTGGGAACGTTTCCAAGAATACATTTCAGAATGTCCACATCATGGGATGGAGAAATGGCTGTTGATGCGAGACTTTCTATCATGGGCTTGTTCCCGGTGCTTTCGTGAAACTATGGATGCTGCAGTTGGTGGTGCTTTCTTATCACTTACACTATCAAATGCTACAGAGCTTGTGGAGAAGATGGCTTCCAACCAAGGTTGGAGTGAAGAGCGTCAACCTCGCAAGAGAGCACCAGCTAAAAGAAGTAGATATGCTATCTGCTAAAATGGACCTAATCATGAAGAAGCTAGAGGATAGAGATCCTCAACCCAAGGCAGTCATGCATATCCAAGATTCTCGCATGACATGTGAAGAATGTGGAAACATAGGCCACACTGGCAGGAATTGCCCAGAGATTGTGGAGGACATCAACTTCGTCAATAACAACAATAATTTCCGTCCTCAACAGAATCAAGGTTGGAACCAACAGAGGCCCAATTACCAAGGAAACTACCAAGGTAATAGCCAAGGTAACAATTTTAATACTTATCAACCTTCTTTGAGAGACCTTGTTATTAACCAAGGAAAAACTATGGAGAATCTGTCTAGAAAAATAGTAACTAATGATAAAGCTCTTGAACTTATTAATACTCGTTTAGAAAGCTTTTCTTCAGCTATTAAAAATCAACACAGTTTTAATAAAATGATAGAATCTCAGATTTCTCGACTTTACGTTCCACTAACCACACCGGGTAAGATTAGGGGACAGTAGGAAGAATTAGAAACTACAAATCTTGTCGATATTTATAATGCGGTAACTACTATAGAGACCTCAGGAAGCTGCTGGTTGGATGACTCGTTGCCACTTAAGAAGGAAGATCCAGGAAGGCCAGTCATTACAATCCAGATAGGACAACACACCTTCGATAATGCTCTCTGTGACTTCGGCTCAAGCGTGAATATAATGCCTAAGGTAATTTATGAAAAGATTTATAGTGAACCACTGTGGAAAACAAATATGTGCTTGCAGCTAGCAGATCAGTCATTCTGTTATCCCGAGGGGATCCTTGAAGATGTGTGTGTGGGAATCAGAGGCTCTTACGTACCAGCAGACTTCACAGTCGTAGATACCGGAAGAAATGAAAGATCAACAATCATACTCGGCCGACCATTCTTATGCTCAGCTAAAGCTATCATCTACGCAGACAGTGCGAAGATTTGTTTCAATATTAAAGGGAAAAAGGAGAAGTTCAACTTCAAGAACAAGGTACATACCTCTCCTACTAACCCACAACATTCTTATTCATATTTGCCAGAACCAAAGATAGAGACCTACAATAAGAATAGAAGAAGGAATCAGAATAGATACAAGAAGGCACAGCCTACAAAGGTAATGGTAGTTAATAAGGTAACTCTTTGAAAGTGACCATCTACTTCCATCTCCTATGCTTCATGCAAGACGATCCAGTACCCCCTCGCTATTCATTGCTCTATTAATCAATGGAATTTCTATAATACATTTTGCGATACGGGATCTGGTATTAATCTAATGGCAAAAGTAACATATGAACTATTATTTAGAAAATTGCCGTTGCAACCAACATTTGTGCAGCTACAGATGGCAGACCAATCATACAGGATTCCTGAAGGAATTGCTAAAGATGTACCAGTCAAGATCATGGACCACTATGTTCTCACTGACTTTGTAGTCATGGACATGGGGAAGGAAGAAGATCCTCCAATAGTGCTTGGGAGACCGTTTCTCAACACTACACGCGCCATCATCTACATCCATACAGGAGAGATACATTTCCAATTCCCTACAGAAAAGGTACGTGTGTTCTTCAATAGTTATAATGATTATATGAGACCCAGAAAGAGCAGGTCAGCTCGTCGCCACCAAAGGAGGCAGTGGATTAAAGACTTAGAAGAAGATAAGGTAAGTACAGAAATTAAATCTATTACACCTAATACATCCACAGAGAAAACAGAATCAACTACTCCAGAGAAAAGTTCATCATCTAAACAAAGATGGAGGAAGAAGAAGACATCTCCCAGAACATCATCGGAAGAAACAATAGAATCATCAGTGCCACCGATTGTGACAACCGATATACCATGGGAGTAAAGAGCAGAACTAGAAGTCCTATTAGGAGGACTCTAAACGCAGAATCCTCGCCAAAAGGTAACTTCGGTAAGTTATCCATATGTAAATCCCCGCATTGCATACTTATTCGTTCCATATCATATTTATCATTTTAGTATCTTATATATCGCATTTGAAAACAACAAAAATATTTTGTCTTTTGTTTTGTGAAAACCTTAAAGCCCCATGCTAATATCCCCGAGGCTTAAACACCTCTAGGCTATTTCTTTGTGGTGGCATAAAAAATAATAATAAAATAAAATAAAGATGCATAAGTACTTTATCTTTTTCTTGCATATAAAAATAAAAATTCAAAAAATGAAAATACAAAAATATATCAGGCAACCTAAAGCAATATGGCTAACCCCTAATGCTTAATCAAGTTCCACTAGCTTTGTTGTCTATTTGAGATCAGCAAATTTCAAGAGGAGAAGAGATATGTTAGCGCCACCCTTGGCGCCAACTACCTCAACTTCTACATCATTGAAGACTACACTCCAATCTAGCTTGGGGAGTGCAACCCCATTATCCATATAAGTATTTTACTATCTATATATATTATATTAATATTATTAGTTAAATATTTTGTTTGTTAGAAAGTTTGTTAAGAGTCTAGTTTTATATAGTCTAGTTGTTTGTTAAGAGTCTTTTGTTAGAGTGTGAATAAAAGGATCAAGAGAGAGTGCACACTAAGTTTACTTTGCTCAACTAAAATAAACCCCAAAATCTGCCAACATGGAGATGATGAATAGTTGCTCATTTGTTATACTTTTCTAGTACCTAGCTTTCAAGCTTAATTTCTCTTGAGCTCCATTTGTAAAATTACTTTGACTTGATATTTACTCTAAAAACCTGAAACCTATGGGTTGCAAATGCTTGCTCTAAAGTCTAGGTAATTGACGGATATGATATATGATAGTCCGAGCTACTATTTGATCTTACTCCTAGTGACACTAGATTTACGGAGATTTATATTTTGAAAATTGAAAATGCACATGATAAGTTCTGTGTGACAAGAGTGTGAACCTCCTACCACACCATATATACATGCTCCCTAGATTAGGAAAACTTTTTTGATATATATAGGCTGCTTGCTTTGCATTGAGTTTGTTCAATCTTTGTCGACCCTTAGAAACTTGTCATGCTGATCATGTACACTCCACTCCATTCCACTCCACTACATTCCACTCCACTCGACTCCATACACTTATATGCTATTTTCATCCTGGAAGTACGCATCCACCACATATACACCCATTATATATATACCATTTCACTCTAGCCAGCAAAAATGTTCTACTCCTATCCTAGAAGAGAGCAACCAAAAATATTCCCTATACCCATCCACTCATTTATTGCTAGCCAATATCTTACAAAAGCTCCATTACATTTGTTTATCTCTCAAAAGTTATTGCAAAAGAGATTTGGGTTGTAGATTAAAAAAACAAGAAGAGAAAGAGAGAGGGAGATGAAAAATGGACAAGTGTCCTACGGGCGAGTAGAGCCTACCTCCCTAAGAAAAATAAAGAATCAAAGGAGAGTTAAAAAAATGGACAAGTGTCCGCTGAAAACAATGAGTACTTAGATGCTCGCCTCTCCATAAAAAGAAAGAAAAGATACGACCCAAGTTCTCATAAAGTTTCCAAATTCCAAAAGAGAGAAGATTCCTCAAGGAGTACAAGTAAGATTTTCCCTCATTCATTCCATACATTCTACTATTTTTCCTACCACTATATTCTATCCACCATACACATGCACCACTTGATCAGTGTGACTTGAAACTTTGGATCCATTGCTTGAATTTACAATATATGCTTAGTAAGTAAATTTAGTTTTCTCCTACCTATGAGCTACAGATATATAAGCCTTAGATATAGGGTGAGAGAGAAGAAGGCATAGTGTGCTACTGCCTTAGCCAAAAATACTACATATTATGAGAGAAAGGCAACACTACCTTATTGCATTAGAGAGGATCCACAAATACCATAAATGAGAGATTAGAGAGAGTCATACTTTGGGAATTTTGAGTTTTATTTGAAAATCAGCAAAAACTCCAGAAGGACAGTTGATCAAAAGAGTTTGAGATACAGTGTTTCGACTTGACTGTTCTATCTTTCAATTACCCAAGATTGAAGAAAAGGTTATAAGCCCCATAAGGTAAGAGGTAATATGGGTAAGTTGAATTTTGAAAAGTTTATTCCTATCTGGAGAGAAATTTTGTTTGAAAGTATGTGTACTCTTAAGGTGTGATAGCGTTAAAAGCAACTCCCGATCCAAGTAAGTAGTTTAATATAATATCATGTGTCTTGCTAGAGACTAGCAAGAGGTAAGCTTGGGGGAGCTTGTTGACACCTGTTATAGCATAATATTATTAGTTAATTAACATGAAATAAGGGCTTAAAATAAAGACCAACATAAGTCTAGGGGTCTAATATATTTCCACGAGTTTTGGTATTCTATGACTTTCCAGGGACTTAACAGATAAATGCAGAGAAGAATGGTGAAAGTTCCAGAATATACCTCACATATGATGACAAGACTTGACCGTGAAGTAACTCAACCCAAAATGTGGACTAAAACACTCTAGAAGGTACCAGAGGACACCAGAAGAAACAGGAAGCCGAGAAGCTTCTGGACCCTGGCGGCCGCCAGAGCCTTTTAGGCCGGCCGCCAGGTGGGGTCCTCCTGTCAGCCTCACATTTTTATGTCGGTTTACCACCGACCTTGAGGTTGTATCTACACCGTTATTGAAGGTCGGTTTGATCCAAGGGTCCATGTTCATCGCCAAGTCCTATATAAGAAGACCCCCTGACCCCAGGGCTAAACCCTAATTCATACCAAGTCATTATCAATTCATATCAGCTGAGTTCATCTCAACTCTAGTCCAACCAAGTCTAGACCTAAGCCCTAGTTCATCATATTAGAAGTAATTAGCTATCTAGCTAGTTCTAGAGGAAGATCAAGTTCATCTTGAGTTCCTGATAGTCAAGAAGTAGCAGGAGCATCGTTCTTGAGACTTCTCTCTTGTATTCGATCTGTAAGTATTATTATTATCAGAATACAATTGTTATGACTTTGATCTATATCATGATTATATTCTTATTGATATGTGTTTATGCATGCTATGGTTATATATTTAGTTTAGTGAGTTTGTCTTATATCTTATGCATTGAATTGTATAGCATCCATGTAGATGATCACTATGTGGGTGATAACCAATGTGTAAAAACATGGTGTTTATACAACGTTTATCCGCAATTGCACCCTACATTAGGCCGTGTGGTAGATCGTGGGAGTGACAAATCTGTTGAGTCCTTTGGAATCCACCCTCCGAATATAGGACTAGTTGAGCTTTAATTACGGTGATGATCAAGTTTTGTCCTTGGTTGTCATTGGTAATGCTTACCATGTGTAGATGTAATGCAACCTTGCCATGATAGCTAGATGTATTGCACTAATTGTAGTATTCATTGACATATGATTAGGAGTATCTTAGGAATATTCTTTTCTATTCTTTCTATAACATGCTAATAGCTCGTATGATACTAGTGGCATATGATGATCTTAGACTTGGGTATTTATCATTTATTCAATTATCTTTATCTTGTGACTTATCCTCGTTGAGTATTGTTTGGTGCATATGGCTACTCGCATTATACAACCGTAAGTGGATCTCATAAATAAATCACAATCTAAATCATTAGATACCCTTTTCTCTCTACTTTCCATAGACTCCCTTTCCCCTCGTGGTAAAATATAAATACGATACCGGATTACTCCCGGTGAAGTGCTACGATGGTATTTCTATCTCGTAGGCGCTTTTGTAGATATCATGTTCATTCTTTATCAAGGCCTATCAAGAATACTATACCCGCATTTCTTTGAGCATTATTGCTAGGGTGACAGACTAGTGTATAGGTAATGCTTAGAAATGAGTGGTATACCTTGAGTACATATCCCGGTGAGATTAACTCCACTATGGATAATGATGCTAAGATACATCCCACTACTAACACCGCCTAACTTCGCTTTGTTGGATCATGAGATTAATTCCATATCCAAGCTAACATGATTAGATAGATATCCCATATATATTTCTTTCACCTTCCTAATTTGGATTGTGTTAGAAATATCAACAAGAATCAAAGATCTATTTGAACAAATAAGAACCGATCATGGGGCCTCTAGAGCTTCGAGGGGGTGCATAATGTTTTGTCAAGCCCATCGGGGGCATAATATTCTACCGAATCCATCGAAGTCTCCAAGCCCGAACCCTATGCTCAATTAAGGCTTGAATACGAGGGAACTCGTGATACTCTTCTAGCTTCGGTTTAAGGAAGATTTTTCCAAATCTTTAGAGGACGTTTTGGGAATTCGTGATCAAGTCCATTAATACTTCATATCAAAAGCATATCCTTCGCTCTTGACTTCTTAGAAGCACCTCCGGGGTGGAAGGTACCTGATTTTCAAAAAGTTTAGTGGTAATGATGATAAAACTACTATGGAGCATGTTAGTATGTATCTTGCACAACTAGGAACCGCTAGTACTAGGGATCATATGAAAGTTCGTAATTTCCCTTTATCTCTTATCGGGTAATCGCTTTTCATGGTTTACATCTTTACCTCATTGTTTCATTAGTACTTGGGCCGAGTTAGAAGAAAAGTTTCATGCTCATTTTTATAATGGTGTCCAAGAGACTAGGTTATCCCATCTTGCATCAGTTAAACAAGGGCGTGATGAGCCCGTCCTTGATTTCTTCAAAAGATTTAGAGAGATTAAGAGCCGATGTTTTCATTTGCAAATTTCTGAAAGGGATTTAATTGATTTTTGCTTTGCGGGACTTCGATCTAGCATTAGGGAGAAGCTTGAATATTGTCAATTTGCTACTTGTAACCAATTGCTAGAGAAGGCCATTTCAGTTGAATCGCGCCTTAAAGAGTCTTGTGACAGCAATTATCGCTCTCATCATGCTAATGTGCATGCGCTTTTGATGGTTATTCTTCATCGGGCGATAAGAGTAGAGATGTGATGGCTGCTGAAATTTGGTGGCCACTAAGAACAAACAAGTAACTTGCCCTTCTCTCAAGCCGATTCACAAAAATCAGAACGAGGAAGTAAAGTTTACTTTCGATGTGTCTAAATGTGACCACCTTTTTTATGAACTATTAAAAATCGGATGCATTAAGATTAATTATGTTTTGCCTTCTGTAGATGAGTTAAGGAAATGAGCTTATTGCAAATATCATAATTCTTACTCACATGCAACTAATGATCGCAATGTTTTCCGTTGGCAGGTCCAATCGGCTCTTAATGAGGGATGATTGAGTCTTACCGATATGCAGCTCGACAAGAATCCTTTTCTAGCACATATGAACATGGTTGAAACTGGGACACCTGCCATTCTAATCTGTCTAGAGCATGCCGCTTTCGCTCAAGGCAAGAATGTGATCATTGGCGAGCCATGTCCCGTACCGAATGTTCCTAAAAATTTGGGACGGCAAGTGCTAGCGCGGAAAAGGACCAAGAAGGCAAAACCAAGCTTACTATTGTTGCGGGTTCAGTGCAAGCATCGCTGGGCGCCAAGCATGGTTGGACAACCGGCAACAAGCAAAGCAAAGCCCGGCTAGGCCGACTAACCCGGGCCAGCCAAGATGGTGACACCCGGGAGCAGCAACAACCAGCCAGGCCGATTGATCCAACCGGCTCGGCCGGGTCATCCTGTGCAGCTAAGCCAATCGCGCTTCATTCGCTCGGCCAGCCCCTCGAGGTTCTAATGGCTCTTCTTCCTCCGGAGTGCATGTCTTGAAGTCATTCATGCCCGCAAAAGCCAGAGGTGGGAGTATGGAAGAGCAATGAGCCAAAGTTGAAGAAACAAGTCATGAAGCCTCGGTGCACTTTTTGATCGGCTTATGGCAAAATACAAGAAGCAAAAAGGCCGATTCCAAGAATCGGCCGACAAAAAAGAGAGAGTCTACACCTCCGGCGTGATGAAGCTAAGAATACACATTTGGCTATGACTCTTCCAAATTTGTCTTCTTTCGTGGAGGTTACTCGACCACGGGTGTCTCGTTGGGGCCGCTTCCATCAATGGTGCCACCACCACAATGGGGACCGAAGGGAGTGTTTGTACCATATCCTTCGGCTCCCATGAAAGAAGGAGGTGCTGGTCCCGTGGTCAAGCCAGCTGTCTTTAACCGATTGGGTCCACAATCGAGCTCTAGCGGCATGGAGAAGAAGGAGTTGCTCACGTCCCGCTCTCTTACGCTTGAGAAATCAAGGAAGGCACCTATGCAGCAGGTGTACATCCCAAAGAAGGTAGAAGTGGTTGTGAAGCCCGCTCAAGTTGCTACTCCTCCACCTTCCATTATTATCGGCTCAATGATCGCTCCCATTAACAACGTCAACAAGCCAATTGTGATTGGGGGGCAAGATTCATCGTAATAAAGACCAAGTCTTGGAAGATATTCTTTGAAGCTCAAGACAAGGGAAAGAAACTCGTGGATCCTCGAGCACCGACAAATTCAAGTGGTGTCCAAATGTAATCGACAAGACCCGAGAAGAGGAAGCTTCGGCCCGAGCCTAGCAAAAGATGCTTAAAGCGTGTGGGTCGCTACCCTGGGGGCAAGGACCTATTTTGCCAGAGATTGCCTAAGAAATCAAGCAAAAGGAAGCTGAGATGGTCGCTACTGCTCAAGAATCGGCCAGTACCGACCGCCAAGTCGGCCAAGCCAATTGTGTTGGTGCAACCGACCAAACCGGTTGAGGAAGTGTCCAAGCCAACCATCAATCTATTAGCACACGGCAAATGGATCGGCTAAGGTGGTCGAGCCGCTTGTTGAGATGGCCGAGCCAGTTGTTGGGGCTGTTAATGCCCAAGAATCGGACGTGCTGACTTCCGAGTCGGTTGAACGATGTTTCCGCAGGTGGTACTGAAGACTTTGCCGCTACCATCACTGCTATGGTTGGCATTGAGGTGCCGGACGAGGAGATGGTGGACTATGAACCTTCGCCACCACGCGCCAAGATGAACACCATTTTTCTCTCTGCCGATTATTATGTGATCGGGCAAGGAGAAGATGAGGTTGCTACTACGGAGCTAGCATTTGGAGTGGAGGATGTCGTGTTCAAGAAGCCCACTGCGCCAGTCAGACATCTCAAGCCATTGCATGTGAAGGGACACATCAACGGAGCTCCGGTCCGCAACATGCTAGTTGATAGTGGGGCAATTGTCAATCTTATGCCCTACTCATTATTCAAGAAGCTTGGGTGCAAGGAAGATGAACTAATCAGGACCAACATGACCATCAATGGCGTGGGAGGAGGTGCACCGATTCCTTCCGAGGGCATTGCCAATGTTGAGCTAACTATCGGAAGCAAGACTTTGGCTCTTTGCATTCTTCGTCGGCCGATGTGGAAGGTAGCTATGATCTCATACTTGGTCGTGATTGGATCCATACCAATCAATGTGTTCCTTCTAGCTTGCACCAATTCCTCATCCAATGGGTGGGAGATGCCATAGAGATTGTTCATGCGGATAATTCGGTTGAGATTTCTACAACCGATGCTACGCTTGAAGAGTCCGGCTTTGCTTGTCTTTCGGGTAGAGATCTGTCCAATTATGAATATGTCAGCTATGATGAGCGTGGATTTGTACTGTGATCATTGAAGCCGACGGATAATGGGCTCAACATTATTATATAAATTGTTTATGAATGGAAGACAATTTTGAATGGTTAAAGCATCAAGTTGAACATTATCAGTGAAAAGACTGATGCATGTGAGGCCGTTGATGACTTTGATGAGTTCAATAAGTTGCGCCTAGGTGTTACGTCGGCCAACCTTGGGGATGGCTCGCATTGCCCACGGACCGACGCTTATGATCAAGGTAATCTTCGGGAATTCGTATGTGTTTGAGACGACTAAAGGTGAACATTCCCCAAAGACAATTAATGGGAGATATCTTAAAAATGTTTCCCAAGTGTTTGGTAAGAGGCCTAGTGCTCTCCAAACAATGGTCGATGCATGCATCGCCCTTAGAACTAAAAAATAGCCGATACTTAGTATCACCCTTAGTCACCGAAGCGGCTGATATGATGGGCATTTGTTGCTGTTCGGTTTCCTCATCTTTGTTTTCAGGTTCGTGCACTCCTCGCCTGAAAACAGGGGGGCATATGTTGACACCCAAAAATCTCCGAACGTAGTTTTTGGTACTTAGACGTGTCAAGAAAGTCGTTTGGGGCTCGATGGCAAGGCCAAATGATCAACGGATTTGGCAAAGAAGACAGCAGGCCACGGCGGGACGTGCGCCGGACGCCGGGCCTCCACAAGGCGCGTCTGACGAGAGAATGCCGACAGCACCGGCGCTTTGCTTTGCTACGCGATAGGCAAGATCCGACACAGCGTCGGACGCTGTTTTCGGGCGTCCGGCGCCCTAGGTTGTGGCGGCGGCGGTGCCCTCGAGCTGAAGGGCTTGCTAAGCTGCGTCCTTCGCCGGCCGGACGCTGGCGTCGGCGCCCGACGCCGGCGTTCGAGGGATCCAGCGGGATGCAGTCCCTTTCGGACAAGCGTCAAGGAGCGAGAGGCCGCCGGCCCCGGGGCCCGGGGCGGCGTCCGGCGAAGTTCGGCGTCTGCGCGCATGCAGTCGTGCCCGAACCGATTCGATGTTAGATCGGGTTTTGGAAGGTCTTTGGCGTTTGGAAACGTATCTAAGGCGGTTCCTAAGGGGATAAGATCACCCCCCCTCTATATAATGAGAGGTTCATGGCCGATTTGATCCCATCTACATCCAATCGTCAAAACACAACTTATCTCTTTACTTTTACCCTTTTCCAAAACCTAAACCTGCTGTCCGGCGACCTTCTCGACGAATTTCGTTGGCGTTCTAGGTGGCCTTGCCGATCCTAGAAGACCCCTCGCGTGCGTTCTCCTAACGGATCCTTCCGGAGGGCGTTCGAAGTCTGTTTCAAATTAAAACCAAGCTCTACATCGTCTCTACCGTTCTCTAGATCGGTTTAGGCGATCAAGCTGTGGTTCTTGCTATTCGTACAGGTTGTGTGCAACCTCGTGAGCGTCCAAAGCCCTCCCGGTGTGTTGGTGCAAACCCTAATTTGTGTCAACACTATGTAATGTGCACCATCAAGCTGCCCAAGGGAGTGATTGAAAATATTGATCGAGCAAGAAAACAATGCCTGTGGAGAGGGAATTCTGAAAAAAGAAGGGAGGCAACCTTGTTGCTTGGCCCACGGTTTTGTTACCAAAAGAGAAGGGTGGTCTAAATGTCATCAATCTCAGCCTACATAACGATGCTCTTCTGATGAAACATTTAAGCAAATTCTATAACAAGGCAGATATCCCACGGGTCAGATTAGTTTGGAACAAGTATTATAATAACCGGGTCCCTCATGTGACCAGAGGGATGGGATCATTTTGGTGGAAGGATGTTCAAGGAGGACAACATTGTATCATGTGCAGTACAGGAGCGCTAGAGACTATTGATCACCTGTTCTTTGAATGCTCCTTTGCAAAAGAGTGCTGGTCCAGCATTGGTATCAATTGGGATGATTCGTTGCAGCTCCTAGACAGATTAGCCCAGGCTCAGTTAATGCATAGCATCCCTTGTTTCATTGAAGCATCTCTTATAGTAGCGTGGGAGCTCTGGAAAATTCGTAACGACAAGGTGTTCCACAGGCGTGACCCAGTCAGGACTTTGGCTAAACAATTTTAAAAATCAGTGTACTCTTCAATGTGTTAGATTCAAGGATGATCTTAGGACATCCTTTTGTGTTTGGTTAGATGCATTCAGTTAAACCTTTGTATGTAAGAACTCTGCTCCTTTTATTTTAATTGAAATTTAATCGCTGTGGGGATCTCCTCCACAGTCTTTTTAAAAAAAAAAAAAAGATGCTCAAAAAAATAATTAATGGCATATTTAGGCGTAAGGGTATTTTTGACTTTTCACAGCTGCAGTATGACACCGTTAGAGGCAAATCTGACGATAGTGATATGGAGAGCAAAAAAGTTCAGAGTAGTGGCAATTGTGAGAGCTCATTTTTTAATGGCTTCAGTGTAATTGCCAACTTTTTAATGGCGCATAGGTAAAAGCCTCTAATTCTCTTCGTTGGTAATCTTTGTTTATTCTTTTTTTTTTTTGCGACGAAAGAAGACTTATATTAGATAACAGGAAGGTACATCAACACGTTACAAGCACTTCAGATTATACAAATATCCAGAAATTGATTTCATCTAAATTGTACCCACACTGTGAATAGCTCTAGATCTCAAAACTAAACCTATACGACGCTTTGCAGTATATATGACATTATTATTTCCTCACCGCCACACCATTCACAACTAGGGTAACGTACAGATATGTCGTTGTGCCGCATGTCCAACCGTGCATACATGACGTGTTCACCTAAACGGTAAACAGTCGGTCAGATCACCTATTGTTTGGCCTTTAACACTTGGGCTAAATGACCATTTAGTTAGACATACTAAATGTCTGTCTAAACAGGCTAAATGGCCAATTAACAGAAACGTCTGGCTCCCGTTTGGCTTATATATATATATATATATATATATATATATATATATATATATATATATATATATATATATATATATATTCCATTTAAAGGGGCCAAATTAACATCCGTTCAGATGAACAGTGTACATGATATATGGCTGGTCCTAATCTTTTTCCATATCTTTATGATGTGATAATTTAGTCTAGTTTATATCTTAGATTGGTCCTTGTTTATGAGGATGTTTCTTTAGAAAATATGATGATTCTGCCCATCTATATATATCAGGATGCACACCCACTCGCTGGGCATCCATATATCCATCCTCCTCTACGCCCCTATGGAGGATGAAGGCTTCGGTGAACCTGTCCTGAAAATGTGAACGATTTCTAGAACCGGCTCTCAATCTGACTGGTCCTAGCTTAAAAAAAGAGGTATTCTTAAAAACAATTTCTGTAGAGTGGATGGTGAAGAAGATGATGTGACGATGTAAGTGGCTGACTAAGGAGATGACAAGGATAGCAAGAGGGCAGCACAGTTTTTTCGGAAGCGTACCATTGGCACGTATTATATTAAGAGAAGTTAGAGTTTTTACACGCCGCACGCCTTAGCCAAAAGAATTAGCCGGAGCGCACGAAGCACACGACAAGGATCACCGGCTTTAACGGTGGCGCGAAAACGGATGTACTAAAAAATAAAACTAGTGCGCGACGAAGGTGGCTGAAGGGCGTGTCCGCGGCTATGGCTCCAGATCAGGATCTCCCAATCGGTGCCGCCAACGCACCAGCCCGCAGCATGGGGAAGATCTCGCGCAGCCGCTGTGGTTTGCCGGCTGACCGGGCGTCGCCGGTGCATCGAAACTTGCTCTTTAGCTCGGGGACCGGAGTGCAAGACGCCCGTGTCGACTAGGCGTCCCTCAAGCTTTTGGCGGCACCAACGGCGTCGTCCACCCGGATGCGGATCGCGCTTCTCGTGCTTCCACGGCTTGGCACGCCGTGCGGCCCACTCATCATGAGTGATCCGG
Source organism: Hyparrhenia diplandra (assembly GCA_015847255.1). Taxonomy (NCBI): domain Eukaryota; kingdom Viridiplantae; phylum Streptophyta; class Magnoliopsida; order Poales; family Poaceae; genus Hyparrhenia; species Hyparrhenia diplandra. The sequence continues at coordinate 1,422,962 of JADLZK010010583.1, forward strand.
ACGACGAAGGGTGGGCTGGCGCGAAGGATGGGCTCGTCGGCGGGAGGGTGGCGGCGCCGGGGAAGTCCTAGACGGACGGCGGCGGTGGGCATGGCTGCGGGCTCCATAGTATGCCCTCCGGTCCGGCGGTCTCTGGGGTGGACCGGGGGAGGCGGGAAGCTCCGTGGCGGCTCTGCATCCGGGCACCGCCCACATCCCCAGCGGCGTAGCCGGCTGAGGGGAAGGATCCTGCGCCGCGTTCTCCTCCTTTGGAGGACGGCGGCATCCATCCCCGGCGGCGCGATGGCACCTCGCGGCGATCGAGGGGTGGGGTAGGCACCGCGGCGTCGGTCGCTTGGCAGCCTTGTTGGACCCGCCCGGCGCTGCCTCGGTCGGTCTTCGCGGAAGCAGATTTGGCGGCCCGGCCGGTCGGCTGCGGCGGCGATACCCGGTCGTCGTCGCGACCCTTGTTCTTCGCGCTGTGAAGTGGGGCCATGGCGAGCTCCGCCCGATGTCGGCGTCAGCGGCGGTGGCGCAGGGCCGCGCCGCCACCTCCGACACTTCGCTGTTGGCGAACCGCGGGCGTGGCGAAGTGGTGGACCCCTCGGCCTCCACCAGGCGGAACCAGGCGTCGGTGGGCCGGCGGCGTGAAAGAGGCGGTCGAGTTCGCCGCCACCCCGGCTCCTCAACGTCGCCGGCCCCTGCGAGCAGCGCGACCATCTTGCTTGAGAGGCGGGCGGCTCGAGCCAGGTGAGGTGGGCGTCGGGTCGTGATCATGCGATGAGGGGGCCCGGCTCGTCAAGCATCGGGTCCATCAAGCCGGGGACAACGTGGCCCGAGGCGGCCCGGCCGGCGGCGGGTCCATGAAGGCGGTGACCGGGCGGCGAGTCGGCGGCCACGGTGAGTCTGCGCGGCCACCAGCGAGACTGTGTGCGAGCGACAACATCCGGTGGAGGCCACCGAATCCTACGCCGGATGGTGCCCAAGCATGCCCAACAAAGGGCGGGGGCGGGCGACGGCGGCAAAGCGGCCGGCGGGCGAACCCGCGGTGGCGGCCGGGGAGGGCGTGGAAGGGGCGGGCGACGAGCAGCGTGCGTCGCGGGGGCGATCATGGGCCGGTGGCGAGCAACTGCGGAGGGAGGAGCGTGGCGACCGGGGCGACAAACGCGCGGCGGCGTGATCCTCCGCGAGGCGGTTGAATCACAACCCAACGAGGGTAGGCCGGGGACAGGGGCGGCGATGGCGCGAGATGGGCTGGCGGGACAGCGGTGGCTTTCGCCGTGGTCTGTACCGGCTGCCAGCCCAGCGCATCCGGCAAGGTGGGTGGCGCGGTGCGGCCCCCGTTGGTGGCGGTGGGCGGCGTGGCCCGAGTCTAGGTGAGCGAGACGCGGCGGCTGCGGAGGAGCGGCGAGGACCGCCACAAGCATCGAAAAGTGTCCCCAGAATGCGCCCGCGGGCGGGCGGTGCGCGCCGTGGCGCTGCGAGTCTGCGGCGGTGCGCCACGCCGTCGGCGGCGAACACCACGGCGGGGGAGGCCGTGCCGACGCTCCGCGCCCGTGGCGGAGTCGCGAGCCGCGCCGCCGCGGCGCCGCTTGGAGGACAATCCCCGCGGGCGGCCGGTGGTGGCACGCCGCTCCCTGCGCCCCGCCCCGTGGCCCCCGGTCGGCGCCTCGCGCCTCGCCGGGCGCGGGCGCGCGTGACCGTTAATGGTTTCGGGTGTGGCGCGGGCGGCCCGGCGGGCGGCGCCATGGGCGCCGGGGTGTCGGCCGTCATCGTCGCGCTGGGTGCCCGCCGGATTTACGAGGCGCCGTCACGGGAGGCGTCCAAGGTGTGTCGCCGGGTCGGCCGGCCGGGGTGCCCACGCCTCAAGGCGGCGGAATCGGCGGCGGGCCCGAAGCCCCGGCCCAGGACACCTGTCCCTCGGCCGGGGAGGTCGGTCGTGGCTGACACGAAGCCCGGAGGGCGTGGAGGAAGGTCGCTGCGGACGGTCTCACCTCTCTTCGTCGTCGGAGCAGTCGGAGAGGGAGGGACCTCGTCGTCCCAGCCCGCCTGAGACTTGGAACGCCGGAGGAGGAGGAGGTGGGGGGAAGAAGGGGAGGGCCGCCGGTGACGGGGCTTACCGGGGCGCCGGAGGAGATTGTTGGTGGTGGCGGACCGGTGCCGGAGCGGGGCGCACGGGCTGTTTTGGCTGTGGCGGTCTTGCTCTTGGTGCGGCTGGCTGGGGAGAGGAGGAGTAATGGCGGCGGGGAGAGGAGGAGGAGGCACGGCGGGCTCCATGGCCGGCCAACGCGGCGGCCTTCCGGGACGGAGGCGGCGGTGGCGGGGCGTGGCCGAGCAGGAGGTCGATCTCCCCGCCGCTGGGGAGAGGAGAGGTGCCCCTCAGCTGAAGCCCGCGCCGTGGGGTGCCGGATCTGTAACTGGAGGCAGGTGGGAAGCTAAGGGGCGGGGAGGGGAGCCGGCTGGCTGGCCGGGGCGCCGCGCCCATCCTACCGTTGGGGTCCTCCAGGGAGGTCCACAGCCCTCAGGTCTGTTACTGAATACTCAGCCAAGAGGGCAGCACAGTCAGCCACTGATCGAGCCTGCTTGCTAATTAAGGAGTAAGCTAGCTAGGAAACAAGCAGCAGCCATAGATCATGGCTCGGAGCTAACGAACACACCACCAGAGCAGAGAATTAAGAGATGAGCAACACAACAGAGATTCATCGTGTACCTCATCGGATGAAGACAAATAATCGAGCGCGCGCTTATATCGCAATTCCGAGCATTTAAAAGAAATCCGAACAAAGACCCATGATAATAATTCATAAATATTATATTATATTATATATAGAAACACAATAAATAAATAAATCTCCTTTCCATGCAAAGGAGAAAAAACAAAGTCAGCATGCGCAGAGCTAATGCATCGACACACACACACACACACTCACATGCATCTTTATATCTCTGCTTATCGATCGATCCATCCATCCTCTTATATGCATATATAGCTAGTATGTATATATATATATATATATATATATATATATATATATATATAAAAGAAGAAAGCAGCTGGGAAACGAGTTACAAAGACCTGGACGCTGTGCAGGCGGCCGTGTTTTCCAAGGCCGTGTCGCCCGGCGGGATCACAGCCACAAGGAGCTGCTTGCAGTAGTAGGTGGTGAGAGCAGTTGGAGTAGAGTTGCGCAATAGCTCGGTGACGAGGTAGCCGTCCACCCGCATCGTCGCGTCGATCAGCTCGCCACCCGTCTTGTACAATATGTCGAAGAAGGTCGGCAGAAAGGCGCCAGTACTGTTGTCGCTAGTTACAGAAAGGATGTTGTCCACAGACTGCAGCTGCGGCACGGCTACATTAGGCACACCGAATTTAACGATGCAGTCGTCGTCGGGGTTTGCCGTCGACGCGTCCGTGCCGTTGTCGAAGAGGTAGGTGGTGATGTTGGTGTAGTACATGCGGACGCGCCCGCTGGGGTTGGTGGTCTGGAGGGTGAACCGAAAGGTAATGGCTTCCTCAGGTGGCGGCGACCGCTCCGTGATGTTCCAAGAGTTTCCGATGACCGACAGACTAAGCGAGTCAGGTCGGAACACCACCTTGAAGGCTTCCACGACAACGGCGGCGACCACCACGGTCACCACGGCGGCCACCGCGTACCTCACCACGTCTAGCCACCGGAAGGTTGATTTCTCGCCGTCTCCGCCGGCCGCTGCTGCCATGCTTACCGTACCACAGACGCCCTACTTGCCGGCCGCCGCTGCTAGCCTATTTTTATTAGTGTGTGCTTCTTTCGCGGCGCTGTTTGTCCGGTCGGCCACTTGGTCTATATATGCATAGCGAAAGGATAAGCAATGGTGGATGTGCTAGTGCGGATGCTATATACCAGGTACTACAGTTTTTATATGTATTTTTTAAAAAATAATTTCCCAAAAAATATATAAATAATAATAATAATTCCATGCTTAAATATATAACAAATAATTTCATGCTTGAAAACAATATTGTACCTTATTTTGGAAATTATTGATACTAGGCGGCCTGAAAAGCCTGTATGACTCTACTGTTGGCTGTTGGAGTGTTGCATTGGCCGCTAGGGCTAAAAGTGTCATTTCACGTTGCTTTTAACACTGTTACCTTGTCAAACTAACGGAAGGGCCAACAACCAAAACGAAATTCAATTTATGGCTAAATAAGCAAGTTCAATCGAAAAAGGACCAAGAAATTAAGCACAATTTTTTTAGGGCCAAGGAACTAATTTTCTCTCTCTATATATATATAGCTCTTGGCAAAGTTTGCTACAGGACACTGAAAGGATGGCATTTGCTGGCAGACACTATAAATTATGTATATTTGTTGGTAGGCACAGCCTCTATTAGAATATTTAGTTCTAGCTAAGGAGGAGATCAGAAAGGCTGTGAGTGGACTGAAATGCCCTCGGCACGGTGGAGGACAAGACTGCACCTGTTCAGTATTTCCGGGGTTGCCACTGCAATAGTCGACAACACCACCGATGGTGGCGGCAATATAGCTCGGGGAGAGGTGAAGGCTAGGTGAACAATGCCATTGGAGGAACAACGACACTAAGGGCATTTCAAACAATCACACCCTCTCTCTCTCCTCTAAAAATAAATATTGTTTTATATTGCTTTTTTACTACCATATTTATGTTCTTTTATAATATCTATTTGTTCATTTAGAATATTTATAAAATTTATTTTCTTAATGTTCATTATATTTAAGAAGTAATCTGGAGCTTTTTTTAAAAAAAAAAGTCTTTGTGCACTTCTGTTTAGATGGATATGAATAAGAGGTAAATTTATAGGTGTTCTTTGTCTTGCAGACTTGCTGGTGGAATCTATCTTATCCAAGGAATGAAGCAAAGGACAAAGAAGGCGGTGATTTAGAAAAATAGGTGGTGGGGATTACTGAGTACTCACTTTATTCCCTTACATGGACTACTGAGTATTCACTTTATTCCACGTGCATGCACGCAGCTGGTCCAAAAAATGTTCTTAAAGGAAGATGGTGAAGTAATGGTTACTCCATCCATTTTGTTCGTAAACGTATGATAGTTTGGACCGATTTGTAAGTTGACCATTACATTTTATGCAAAAATGATAATAAATATTATAAAATTAAGATATGATAATTCAAGACAGAATCTAAGTGATATTATGTTAATATCATAAACCGGAAGAGTTTTCCTTAAATCTAGTCAAAATTTGAGATTTCTCATTGAATTACAGCTAGGAGATCGTCAAATACATTTACAAACATAAGTACTCCTCCGTCTCAAATTATAAGTCATTCCAACATTTTGGAGAGTCAAAGCATCTCAAGTTTGACTAAATTTATATAATTAAATAATAACATTTATGATACCAAATAAGTATCATTAGATTGTCCATTATTATATTCTTATGGTAATACCGATTTGGTGTTATAAATATCCATAATTCTCTTTATAATTTTGGTCAAACTTGAGATGCTCGACTATGAAGTTGGAATGACTTATAATTTAAGATAGAAGGAGTAGTAGGTAAAAGGAGATATATTACAAATAAAGTTATTGTGGCCAAAAGGGGTTGTAACACCCGCAGCCAGTATCATGTTAAGCCGCCGCCCAACAATCGCTTCTTGTCGCTGGTTTTGCCTTCGGCCGCCGCTAACGCCCCTAGCCCCGCTTGTCGGCTTGCCCCCGCTCCACGCCAAGCCGCACCACTTCCTCTCTCTTCCACCGCCAACCAGGTCCTCTGTCATCCCCAACCTCCTTCCCCTTTTTGGCAAGCCCAAGCCCTAGCTTGTCCCACGGACGCACCTAACCACCTAGCCTCGCCCGCAAAGTGCGCCAAAGGCCGCCCACGCCACCCGACATCGCCCGATGGGGCTCACCTACCATGGTTTCCGCCCACCTATAAAGCCCAAGCCCAGGAGCTCTAGGGTTCCCAAGTCACCACCGCCTTCGGTGGCAAACCAACCGCACTGTCCAGAAGGAGGAGTGGGAAGGGAGGAGAGGAGGAAGAAGAAAGGAGCACTAGTACCGATTCGATTTTTGCGACAGCACGGTCGATCTTTTTCCGTGGCGGGCACAATTCCCACCCGCCACGGAAATGATGAGGCCTGGCGCGCCGCCGGGCAAAGCACTTTCACGTGGCGGGCGCTTTTACGTGCCCGCCACGCAAAAGAGGACACCGGGCGGGCGCGCAATGCGCCCGCCACGCAAAACACATTTTGCATGGCGGGCGCGCAGCGCCCGCCACGCCATCGGGGGACTTTGCGTGGCGGGCATATTGGGGCTCCCGCCATGCAAAAGCTTCGTCCCTATAAAACCTGAGACCGCACCCCTCCTTCTTCCTCCACGGATCTTCGTCTTCCAACTTGGGGGGGGTTTTGACCCAAATTTTAACAAAATCTTTGATTTAGGACTTTTGGCTTTGATTTGGGGAGGAAAGACACTAATTGTTCCGTAAAAGCCTTTTTTCATCTTACTTTTGCTCTTTTCATCCCCTTCTAGATCTAGATCTATGGAGGAGAGAAAAACTGCCTTTTCTCTGCTCTCATCCTCTCTTCTTCTTCTTTTTCGGTTTGAGTATTATGTAAAGGCACTTAGCTTTTTGAAGAGCAGGGAGACAGGATGGAGAGGCGCCGACCCATCGGATGTATGAGATAAAGAGGGTTGAGGACGAATACTATGATGAGGTGAAGAAGTTTGTTGCTCGGCGAAGCGCCTGGCCGAGATAATTCAACGATTCGATTATCGTCCTTGCACTTGCCGCAAGAATGAAAAGCTTTCGGTGACACCATGGTGCAATCTCACCTAATCATGCATGGCTTTGTCAATGACTATTTGGTGCGGACTTTTCACGGCGAAGAAGTTCCACCCTTCGATCCACCCGGTCGATCCAATGACCAGGAAGTCCCCGGCCGATCCAAGTACCAGAAGTCCACCGGCCGCTCCTATTCTCGTCCGATTTATTCGACAAAGACGGCCGACGACGACGATGACGGTGGTGGTGGTGGATGGGACGGCGAGCAGGAGAATCCTATGACGCAGCCCGAGGATGTCCGGGTTTTTGAAGATTTGGTCGACCGACTTGATGAGGACGACATTCTCGTTTGGGTGCCCGAGATGGTTGGAGAACTTCAAACAGATGAAGCAGCAAAGAATTGATCCGCTTTTACAAAGACAGTCCGAAGGATTGCACGGCGCCGAAGTTTTAACCTGAATTTGCCGATGTTGAAGTCTCGTCATGGCTGGTCCGACACTAGCTTCAATGAGCTCGTAAGTTACCTTGCTACCACGTATCCAACGCCTAACAAGGTTCCCGCTAGTAACGTATCGTGCTAAGAAGTTGATCCGACCGGTGGCGATGAAACTCAAGAAGTTCGATGCCCCGCCCCAACCATCGTGATCCTATATCGGGCGATCGAAGACGAGAATTTGACGGTTGTCCAAGACCGTGGCGCTAGTCGATACAAGCGGAATGCCGGATGTCGCGCGGACGATGACCTTGATGAGGAAGCAGGGCGGGCGAAAAAAAAGAAGAAGGGGGCGAAGAAAACCACGCGGCCGCGAGAAGAAGATCATGTCAACGCGGGGACGAGGAAGAGGAAGGTTACACGTAGAGGAAACGTCCCGCTTGTGTCAATGTGGTACCTTCCGTCCATCGATCACCTCCGGCTCTCTATGGGAACCCCGAGGATGCTAAGCACATGACACGGCATGCATCTAGCGATCGTGTAAAGGATGACGGAAGCTACGGCACCCTTTCGGATGCTAAGCGGTGGCAAGACTTCCCCTCGACGCCTACCCCGACTTTGCAGAGGAGCCCAGGAACGTTCGTTCGCATTGAGTACCGACGAATGAACCCATTCGGTGATCTCGAGCAAGCACACACAAAGACGTGGCCGGTCGTCCTCACCATGTACAATCTACCTCCACATCTTTGTCAAAAGCGGAGGTATGTTTTGCTCACCATGCTCATATACGACCGGGCAGCCGCAACGATATAGATGTGTTCCCCGGAGCCGTTCATGGAGGAGATGCAGGTACTATTTGATGATGGGGTCAGGATGGTTGATGCGCACGCAAGCGAAGTTCACTCTTCGTGCCATCATCTTTGTCACCATCACCGATTACCCGGCTGTTTTTCATTATCGGGGCGCATTAAAGGGAAGACCGCTTGTGTAGCTTGCATCGAAGAAACCTGCTCCACTTACCCGAAGGGATCCACCAAAACCGTGTACATGGAACACGACGCTTCCTCCGCAGTAAGCATAGGTACGAGATGGAAAAATGAATATATACTTTGACAACAAGGGCGAAGTCGAAACCTCACCGCACCGACTAGTTATGGTCCGAAGGTGTTTGACATGGTGAAGGACTTGGAGTGCGAAGTTTGGAAAGAAGAAGAAGAAGACAGATGATCGGGGAAGACGGCACCTCGAAGACAATGAAGCGAAAAGAGGGATAAATTGGAGGAAGAAGCGCCTCCCCGCCCGTTCCTTTCAAGAAGAAGTCAATTTTCTTCAAGTATCTAAAGTCCTGGAAGATACTGCATACACCCCATGCGATCGACTCTATGCACCTTGAGAAAAATGTCTTCGAAAGCACGATCGGTCTCCTGATGGATATCAAGACCAAGACGAAGGATGGTGTGAAGTCACGTCAAGATCTTGTTAACATGGGCATCCGACCGAAAATTCACGCTACACGGCTTCCGAACGGTAAAGTCAAACTCCCAGGTGCGGCCTACAACCTAACGAGAGATGAGAAGTTGGCTATGTGTCGGTTGATTCGGGGTATCAAGGTACCGACCGGTTTCTCTTCCAACATCAAGAGTCTGGTATCCATGAAAGACCTCACAATGACAAACTTCAACGCGCACGATGCTCACATCATGCTGACGGTGTTTCTTCCAATTGTGATCAAAGCTATTCGTCCAAAATACGTGAAGATGGTGGTCACAAGGTTGTCATACTTCTTTAACCAAATCACCCAGAAGGTAATTGCCAAAGCAGATCTGCCGCACCGAAAGAGTTCATCGCGGAAACAATGTGCCAGATAGAGATGTGTTTCCCACCGTCGTTCTTTGACATTATGCTACACCTGAAGATGCACATGGTTGATCAGATAGAATAGCTGGGACCCGTGTACCTACAAGCGATGTGGACCATCGAGCGACTAATGACCTCAATCGATTCAATCATAACGCGCTTACCCCAGGGCTCTATGATCGAGGCATACATAAGCCAGAGGCCGTGAACTGGTGTATGAAGTACATAAAAGATGGGAGGGCTATTGGGCTTCCGGTGCATCAACATGAAGGAAGAACCTCGGGGATGGGGTGCGCAGGCGAAAAGCACGCATCGACATACCAAGGAAAAAAGTGCTAGAAGCTCACTACAAGCATCCTTCATCAATTGGTGATCATGGAAACATACGTTAAAAAGCACCTCAAAGAGCTCCGCCGTGCAAGTAGAAAGCGCAAGAACTGCTCGAAGGATTGGGCGTAGAAGGAACACAAGAACGTTTTTTCTCCAGTGGCTCCAAAAGCGTAACATTCCCCGTGAGATGATTCGTAGACAAAGTGAAGAAGCTTTGTGTCGCCCGCCCATGTAGGTCACCACGTGGCAAGGGTATGCGATGTCAACGGGCAGGTTCCACAAAAAAGAGAAGGACAAGAAGAGTGCATCACGTAACAGCGGTGTTTGATATGAGGGAATCAACGGCGTGACAAGGGAGAAGATGACATGCTTCGCACAAGTCGAAGAAATATGGGAACTTGACTATGGCGGTAACCTACTGTGTAACCATTTTTTTCGTTGCCGGTGGGTCAAGCCACGTGCGTTCTAGTGGACGATTATGGGCTAACCACCGTGAACCTTCAAAGTGTCCGTACAAAGATGATCGGTGGGTGCTTGCATCCGATGTCGCACAAGTAGCCTACTACATGAACGCGGAGAACATAAATAGACATATTGTTGTGGCGGGAAAGCGGCGGATCGTGGGAGCCGATGGGGTCCGAGTCCCGAAACATACAACAACTATGATGAGTTCCAGCTCTTTCTGATTTTCCAAAAAGATTAAGGCACTTGAGGACGTAATCAATCCCGACAAGACTAAAATGATGCCATGGACCCGTCCCGATGGCGAAGAAGAAGACCACCAATGCACCGCACCAAAATGATGTGTAAAAATGATTTGTAATTATTCTCGATGTAAACAATTTTCTGAATCATATATCTCACACGGTGATTTTTGAACTACACGTTAAGTAACACTTTCTCGTATGCAAAAATGACCTATATATGAAATGTAGATCTTGATGAGTTATGAACTTTCCGTACTCATGACTTTTTGAATCTTGGCCGCCCTGAGCTTCAAATGTCGTCCGAATGTGTAAAAAATTCAAATTTCAAATTTCGAGGCGTGAAAAGTTCAAAAACTAAAAAGTTGACCCTAATACCAAATGTAGATCTTGGAGAGCTTAACAAAAGAGGTATTCATGACTTTTCGAATCGACGACGTCTAGGGCTTCAAAAACTAGAGCTTCAAAAAGTCACAAGTTTGACTGGTCAAACCTTGGTCAAACGGACCAATAAACGACCTAGTTTCAAAAACTTTGAATACACAGTTCATAGAACTCATCAAGATGTACACTTGGTGTATATGACATTTTTGCATATAAGAAAGTGACAGGAAATAGTAGTCCTAAAATCATATATCTCACACGAGTTTGGGGAACTACGCGGGAGACTAGTAATTTTTGAACTACACGTTCGTAACACTTTCTCGTATGCAAAAATGACCTATATATGAAATGCAGATCTTGATGAGTTATGAACTTTCCGTATTCATGACTTTTTGAATCTTGGCCGCCCTGGAGCTTCAAATGTCGTCCGAATGTGTAAAAAATTCAAATTTCAAATTTTGAGGCGTGAAAAGTTCAAAAATCGAAAAGTTGACCCCAATACTAAATGTAGATCTTGGAGAGCTTAACAAAAGAGGTATTCATAACTTTTCGAATCGACGACGTCTAGGGCTTCGAAAAACTAGAGCTTCAAAAAGTCATAAGTTTGACCCGGTCAAACCTTGGTCAAACGGACCACTAAACGACCTAGTTCAAAAAAAACTTTGAATACACAGTTCATAGAACTCATCAAGATGTACACTTGGTGTATAGGACATTTTTTGCATATAAGAAAGTGACAGGAAACAAGTAGTCCTAAAATCATATATCTCACGAGTTTAGTTTCGAACTACTGGGGAGACTAGTGATTTTTGAACTACACGCTCGTAACACTTTCTCGTATGCAAAAATGACCTATATATGAAATGTAGATCTTGATGAGTTATGAACTTTCTGTATTCATGACTTTTTGAATCTTGGCCGTCCGGGGCTTCGAAAACTCGTCCGAATGTGTAAAAATTCAAATTTCAAATTTCGAGGCGTGAAAAGTTCGAAAAACCGAAAAGTTGACCCTAATATCAAACGTAGATCTTGGAGAGCTTAACAAAAGAGGTATTCATGACTTTTCGAATCGACGACGTCTAGGGCTTCAAATGTTGTCCGAATGTGTAAAAAATTCAAATTTCAAATTTCGAGGCGTTAAACCTTGGTCAAATCCACTACTAAATCGACCTAGTTTCAAAAAACTTTGAATACAAACATATTAAAACCATTTTGAAGAATTTTTTATCAATTTATAACAATTTTTCTGAATTTTATCCCATTTAAAAATAAATTGTTGTAATTTAAAATAATTTTTCTTAAATTTTTCGAAAAATCTTTTTGCGTGGCGGCGCCCTAATGCGCGCCACGATTAATATTTTGCATGGCGGGCGCCCCTAACACGCCCGCCACGGTTATTTTTTGCGTGGCGGGCATCATATCGCACCCGCCATGCAAAATAGCGCACCTATAAAACGCACGGCCCAACTCGGGGAAACACTAAGTCCTTCGGCGTTTCAAAACGCCCCCGGCGGGCCGCCGGTTCGCCGCCGCCGCCGTCTTCCTCCTCCGCGCCGGCCGACCTCGGCCTCACCCCGCCCCGCGCTCGTGCACTAGATCCACCGCCGCGCCATCGCGGCGAATCCGGGGGAACCCCCGGCGGCGCCGCCACCGCCACCGCCACCGCCCTCGCCACCGTCACCGCCACCGTCCCGCGCCACCGCCGCCGCCACCGCCCGTCGCCGTCGTGTGTCCCGCTTTGTGACCTTCACGCTCGTCATCCGCGACGCCACCGTCCTCGCCCGTCCTCCTCCTCCGCGAGCTTGGGCGGTGGAAACCCCTAACGCCGCCCGCCGTCGTCGGTGCTCGTCGTGAACCCCACGACGGCACACCCCTCCGTCCCGTGGTGTTGTGCAAAGGGTGCCTGTACACAGTGCTCGTCGGTGAGCATCGTTGTCTCCATCTTCTTCCTCCACTACGACGACCTGCTCCATCTTCTTCTCCGGTGGTGCCTTGCCCCGGCGTCGATCTCCACCTCTTTTCTCCAACTCCACCGAGCTCGGGTTTGAAATTACATTGTTCTTGCCGGTATATATGGTGCTGCCCCTGAATAAAATTGCCTCGTGATTTTTGGTTATCTCTATGATTTTTGACGATGCACGTGATGCCACCCAATTGTGCCCACCTCACGCCTTTCGTGATGCAAATTAAAACCAATTAATCGAGTTTATGTGCCACTTTGCTCGTGATGCTATAGAATTTGGATAAACCGAGCTAGTGCCCATCTCTATTTTTAATTCCTATATGTAAGTTCTGTGTTGTTCGTTGGCTTTTTGACTTTGATTTCTTTTCTCTACTTTTTAGCCACTACGTCATGCTCTATTTTTTAATCTTGGTGGTTGACTAATCTTGGCATAACGACCCCTCTTGTCATGTTTAAACACCTATTCTCATGACTTTGATTTCTTTTTCTCTATACTTTACTATTATCACAAGCTTTTGGACATGGCTAGTTAAACCATTTGGGTACCCATTCTCATTCTAATTTAAACCTGCCTGCATTTGTTCTTGTTGGCTGTTGGGTCCCCATTCTCACTCTCATATGTTGGTTGTTGGGTCCCCATTCTCATTCTCATATGTTGGCCATTTGGGTCCCAATTTTCATTCTCATATGTTGGCTGTTGCTACGCTTTGTTGGTCGTTAAAACTGTGATCTAGTCTTTGTTGGCTGTTGGGTTTTATGCAATGATGTCAACCCTTTAAACTTGAAACTTAGTCATTTTGTGTTGGTGCAATCGTCATTAACTTTGAATTGGATAGTGCTCTATTTTTTAATTCCAATATGTGTAGCCCTTGTTGTTGGTCATTTGCCTACGTATTCTCATATGTTGGCCTAATTAGCTTGAATTTTGGATCTTGGCCTAATTGGACATGTTGTCCTAGCTAATTAGCTTGAATTTTGGATCTTGGCCTAATTGGACATGTTGGCCTAATTAGCTTGAATTTTGGATCTTGGCCTAATTCGACATGTTGGCCTTTGGACATGTTGGTATAGTTTAAAACCGTGTTAGTGCTGTCCCTCTTGTCATGGTTTGTCGAGGACGACCCCCTCTTGTCACGTTTAAACACTTATTCACATGGTTAGTGTTCTAATTAATTAAACCGCATGTGTTGGCTGTTGGGTCCCCATTCTCTTGTCTCATATGTTGGTCGATACCTACCTATTCCATATGTTGGGGCTGTTGGCTGTTGACTACCTCTACTTTACATATATTTGTTTCAAAAATATATATATATATGTTGTTGGCTGTTGGCTTGGCTCCCTAGTGCTGTTGGTCGTTGGCTTGGCTCCCTAGTGCTGCTCCATCTTCTTCCACTCCCTCTACTTCTTGTCAATTTTGTGGCGCCTTTGTGCAATGATGTGAACCCTTTAAAGTTATTAGTGCCGAGGCAGAGGCATATATGCAATGACATGAACTTTATTGGGGCTGAGGCGGCTATGATGATTGAATGTCCCCTATACTTGGAAGCTAAACTAGGACAGCTTGTACAAAGCAACCGTTTTAGAAGCGATGTGATCACAAGGGGGCTATATCTCGAGCCAATCTTTTATTTTCTCTTTTTCGTAATTTTGAATTACGCTTGTCTACTCCTCCGATATACTAGTACTAATGCACTATATATTTGTAGCTTGAAATGGTGAATGAACAAGACCAGCCTCAAGGTCTTGTATGGGAGTCGCCTAGCTCCGGCTCCGGCAGCTCTAGTACTTCCCGGTTCCCAAGCGGAGCCTCGTATAGCCCGTGTAAGGGTAGAAGGAAACGTCTGAGGAGGAAGATGATCCTAATTTCAACCCGAGGGACGAAGCACGAAGCAAGAAGCGTCGGGTTCGGGAATTACAGTCGAACAAGCCGCCACCGCTCCCGCCACAAGCACCTCGAGCAACAACCGCCCCTACATCCACGGCCACCTCTTCGGGCAAAGCAAAGGGAGACAAGGCGAGAAGGGGAGACCATGGGAGGCACAAGAAGATCGATGAGGTCCATGTCATTCAAGAGTTGGGGCCTAGGCGAGCGTCTTTGCCCACTAAAAGTCGCCGCAAAGTACAGCTCTCAAGTCTCGTGTTTCGTGAAAGATAAGGTCTCCATTCTTTGGGAAGACGGAAAGCCGCCCCCGACAACGACAAGTTCGGGTGTGGGGCGAGATTGAGAAATGGTTCCAAAGATCCGCAAGGCGCCGATATGAAAAAGGTAGAGCAGCATATTTACTTCCTCGCGCAGAAGATGCTTCCGAAGCTGGGGAAGTACGGGCTCAACTTGAGACTTTCAAGAAAGGACGCCTACCCTTCACTAAATACACCATGATCTCGGAAGAAGTATGGGAAGAGTTCTCCAAAAGGCTAAACATGCCCAAAGCAAAGGCGAAGAGCGAGAAGTTCACGCGAGAGCTAGTGAAACGGAACCGACCGCCCCACCACATGGGCAATATTGGGTACGCCGGACACAAGCCGGCGTGGCGGGGCCGAAGAAAGGAGAAGACAGAAGCCGGGGGAGCCGGATCCGCACGAGGGGTCGTGATGAAAGGACCCGGGACTTCCTCTACGGCCACAAGCCCAAGAAGCCGAGAGGCCCAAGCCCGAGATGAAGGAGGTCGAGAAGAAGGTCATAGAGGCCACTACGGCTAAGAACAGCGGGAGCCTCGAGATTTGTCGGGGACACGATACGCCGACGTTGGCCTTGGGAAACCCCGAGCATCGCGGGCCGCGTCCGTGGCATGAGCTCCGTGAAGAGTTGGGCGACGGTAGGCTCGTGGTGGTCGGATCTTTTGCCTCGTATCACTCGAGGCGCAGGTACAAGGAGGGTTTGAGACAGGGAAGGCCGTGATGAGGCCTTGCAACAAATGATCACCCAGTCCATCAAAGAGGCTCTCATGAGCAACGACCCCGTGATGGTTGAAGTGCGGAACGGATGTTCGCAATGCTTTGGTATGCGGTGCCCACCCCAAGCACCTCTGTAGTTGGCGTCGGGACCCCGTGGATGATATCATCGAAGTGACACGGTGCGTAATCTTGGTACCGTCGGCAGGTTGGGCAAGAAGAAGCCGGTGGGCGAGGGGGTGGTATTTCCTCCGGATCTTGCGAGAGAGTACGGCGCATGAGATCCCTCGGAATGTGCTGAAGTCAACATTGGGTACGTGACGCCAGAATATGAAGACTTCGAGCTGGAGTATCCCGCTCATAATGAGGTCAAGACTCTAGCAACTGCTCTTTGTTACAATGTACTGTGGCCCAAGGCGGACATTGTGCTCAACATATCGATATTGACTTCACCGTCCGGTTCACCAAAGAAGACAGCAGCGTCCCCGAGTACGCCACCGGACCCCTATGGTGATTCTTCTAATGATAATGAAGATAGTGGGGACGGCGGAGGCAACGGCCCTCCACATGGTTCAAGTACCCCACCTGCTAAGGACCCGCCGCCACCGAGGACCCGGCACCACCTGAGGACCCGACACCAGCTAATGAGCCGGCACCTAAGGAGCCAGCACCTGAGGAGCCGGCACATGAGATGGCACCTGTGGAGCCGGGACCTGAGGGGCAGCCGACAATCGAGGAAGCAACTGGCAAAAACACAGTGCCAGGTCCTGAGGAGAGAGTAGGGAACGAGACACCCCTCTACACTCGAGGCCTCCAATGGACAACACCTCAAGCGCCGGGGAAGCAGAAAGGAGCTGCAACTAGCAAATGCCCTCCACCACCGAAGAAGCCAACATTCGATGAAGAGGAGGTTGTAGCCGACAAGTACCCATCACCCAAGAGGCCCCCGGTAATAGATATTCGGTCCGAAAGGTATGCCCCGCTCAAACAATGAGTTGTAATATGTTATTAGCTACTTCTTTTGCAACCCTAGCTAACATTTGTATCGCCCCTTTTTGCAGGCCAAAATCCCCACCTTATGTCGGGTTTGTCTCGGACGAATGCCCCGGCTCGTTCGAGTTTGGGAAGTTCATGATACCTAAGGCCCAGCTCATCGATGCCGAGGAGTGGGAGACTCGGAAGTTCCATGCATGGTATATAGAGTGCGCAAAGCGTGGATTGCATAGCCGGTGTCCTTCTTCGTAAGGAGTGCTTCCACTACCACACCGATGTCCAGGTTCTTGGTTGATTTCGAAGACATGTCGAGACTATTTCGTCGGCAGGACCTTGGCGTTGCCCAAGTCACCTTGTTTGCTATGTAAAAGCGCAATTTTACTTGCACATGTCCCTTGCATCCGTATCTAGATTCTTTGTTTCAAAGGTACCTATGCCACAACCACATGTCCTTGTAGGTTGATGGCCGATCAAAAGAGAAGTTAAAGAATGGTATTATTTACCTCTCTCCATCGCACATTAATGAGAGACGGATCATCGGTTTTAATCTAAGAAAGGACCATCCCGATATGGTGGACTTGACGAGAGGAGGAAAAGAGAAGATGCGGGAAAAGCAAACTTAAAAGCTAAGAAGTTGGAATTAGCAGAGTACGTAATATTAGCAATGAAAAGGTCAAGCCAAAGGGGTATCAATGTATTCTGGCGCCTTACCAATACGGAATAGGAACCATAGGACATTGGATTTGTTCATGATCTTTCCTCAGGACGGGAGGGCCGTTGTCTTTGACTCACTAAGAGGCTCAAACCCACGACGACTACCGACACTTTGAACAAGTCTTGAGATTGTAAGTGATCGGTGAACTCCTTATTCAATTACTAGGGTCGAATATCATCGTTGACAATATAGTGCATTTAAATGCAGCTCTTACAGCGCGGTACTTAAAGGATCCGGACTCTTTGGGATCGAAGGTCCCGAAGTGTAAGGGCGTAATGGAAATAAACTCAAAATCAGGCGAGATTTCCCGGTATGTATATGAAACCTAATTTGCCTTAATACGACTACCTATCTATTGCTTCGATATTACTAATGACACGGGTTTATTGTGTCGATTGCATCAAACAACCATATGGAACAAACTTGTGTGGATTCTTCGATGCGTGAGTATCTCGGGGCCTGCAAAAAGTACTCATCCAGCTACCGACAGCTCAAGGACTCAAAAAACAAGTGGTACGGGATAGTACAAAAGGCAACCCGATGAGATGCGGTTCAAAGCGCCTGAGCGAACATCCGCAAGTTTGTTCTAGACCAGTAGTTCATGAAGGCCGGCCGTACTTTAATGTGGGACGGTGAGTTGGGGCTATTTACGGAGTTTGCACCGCTAAGGAGATGGGACACCGAGCTAGAGCTTAAGGACTACCTTCATCCGGTCGCCATGAAGCTCGTGAGTTTTTGTATGGATCTTGTAATTAATTCGTACTTTTGTTGGATATGAGCGAATGGATCGATCGGTGAAACTTGTATATATGGATACGTATAGAATCGATGTATATATATGTTTGATATATATTTGAGTACCTATCTTTCTTATATATATGTGTGTATGGATTGATAGTTGTATATGTATATATATATGTATATGTATATATGTCTATATACATATATATTGCATTTTATTTTTTAAAAAAAATCAAGCCATGGCGGGCAACATAAAGGCGCCCGCCACGCATAATGGTGTTAACCGTGGCGGGTGAGTTATGTCGCCCGCCACGGTTTACAGATACGCAGCGTGGCGGGCGAGTTATGCCGCCCGCCACGGCAATCACGTTTATGCGTGGCGGGCACGGCCTTTGCCACGCGAAAGGCCACGATTAACGCGTGACCTTTCATGGGTGACGGGGTCGTGCCGCCATGCAAAACATTTTACGCCCGCCACAAAAAGGTTTACAGTACTAGTGGAGGGCGGAAGGGGCTTTCCCGCCCGGCCGCCGTTGTTGTTCAAGCTCGCCGGAGGAGCCGGCGCTCGAACGACCACGTCGACATCGCCGCCAAAGACCGCACGACCCACGACACCTCGCTACACCGCCTCGCCCGCATTGGTAGCTTGCAACCCCGAGACCAAAGGTGAGCACCCAATTCCCACCTGCGCGCTCGCCATGCCCACCACTTGTTGGTATTTGTTAGCTTCTGAGAGAAATATTTCTGAATCCGCAAAAGCGCACGGATGTCCAAAGTGAGTATTTCACCGGGGAAGGGTTTTAAATATATATCGTATCCACAAGGAAGATATGATAGGTGGTTCAAATGATTAAAGACGGTGATAGAAGACTAATGAGATTTTGGTAATCAGCATATACTTAAACAAGGTAAGCCAATAATAAATAGCAATAAGGTATATGAGGCGAGCGAGGCACACACGTGGTGAGTATAGCATAAAACTAATTCCTAGTGAGATTAGGATTGGATTTAAGACAAAGGGACAGTTCTTATGTAGCATACAAAGACTCTATTAAATGGTTTTAAACAGGCATAGCATAAGATCATATATATATCGAGAACCATAAATAAGAATGTGCACCCGAAGATTACTTAAGAAAATCAGAACGAAACAAGATTAACCCAAGAACCATTATCGACTAGTCTTACATACGGGGGATGGATTGCAAAGGACTCAATAGTCTTTGTCACCACTACGATCTACCCACACGACCCGGCATATAAGGTGAATCCGCCAAGTAAATTATATCTAAGCACCATGCTTACATACTTTCTACTACCTAGCACACTCGAGTAATATACTAGGAGCTCTACGAATAAAGCGTTGAATTATCATGAATAATGATCATATCAAATATGCTATGACTAGAATAAAGTAAAAATAGAATAATTGCATGCATAGTAATGAAATAGCACGAAGGTGTATGAAAACAATAATATTGATTCATAGTAACTTACGGATCCGAACCGGGAGCGGAACACTCTCTCTTCTCTAAACTCGACTTTCTATCTAAACTAGGCTCTAGATCTATATATAGAGCGACGAATTAGCTATCCTATCTCTTGGTGGCGCCTCTTCTTCTCCTGTCTTGGCTTCAACTTGATCTTCTACTTGATGATGACTTGAGGCTTGGTCGAATTATCGACGAAGGAGCCACGGGGGCTGCTTATATAGTCGGGAGGAGGCGCCCGGGGTGTTGGATTAGATTACAACTTCGTACTCCACCGTCGCCATCGGATCAAACCGACATTAAACGAGCGGATTAGATTGCGTCTCGGGGGCGGTGGAGGAAGCTTCGGAGGCGTGGCTGACTTGGCCGAGGGGCTAGGCCGGCGGCCCGACAGGTAGGCGGTCGGCCCAGGTGGGTCCCACCGGGTCCCGCGACGCGCCGTGGCGTCCCGGAGTCTTCGGATGATGTTTTCTTGGGTGTTAAGTTTCGTTTCACGTCGGGTGTATTCGAGCCTTCTATGCTTCGTTCAGGAGTTAGATTGCGTTATTTAATTATACCGATTTTTCTGTTAAGTCCCCGCAAATCACAACTTTACCAAAACTCATGGAAATCATTAATCCAAAGCCCTATTCTATCGTTGATTTATCTTTTTAGTCCTTTTTCATGAATTGTTGATGCATAAAAATATGAGTTAGTGAGCATCAACAAACTCCCCAAACTTACCTCTTGCTAGTCTCTAGCAAGACTCGTGTGTGTTACCAAATCAAATCTCGACCAAAGTAGGATGAAAAATTCAGAATCATATAAACTTGCTTATATCTACTTGAGAGCATGGGGTTTTATCATACATGAGTCTTGGACAATTGAAAGATAGAACAATTAAGTCAAACACCATGTCTCAAGTTCGTGGTTTCACTATAACTCGAGTTTTGCAAAATTTTTTTTTTCAAAGTGAAAGCTCGAGTGTTCTGTATGACAACAATAAGAGTAAACATTTAATTTCTTAGCCTTTTTCTTTGCTTCTTTTGTTTCTGAAAATATATCTCTCTTTATAGCAATAAATTTAAGAGAACCTTGGGTTACATGAACAACCTGTTGGAGAGGTGAGCTCTTCTCGCTCGTATGACTTTTTTTGTCTATTTTTTCTCTCTCTTTTTTTCTTTTTTTTTGAGATGTGGGCCCTACTCGCCCCGAACACTTGTCCATTTTTCATCTCTTTTTTATTAGGGAGGTAGGCCCTTCTCACCTAGTAGAACACTTGTCCATTTCTCTCCCTCTTTCTCGTCTCACTTTTCTCTCATATTATTTTTACTATTTATTTTTACTTGTCATGCCCAAGTCTCTTGAAAGCATAGAGAGATATATAACAGAAGCAACTTTAGCATATTTTCAACAAGGCATTTATTTTATTTTATCAGGCTTAAAAACTTGTGTCATACAGGAGACTCATCATTTAAGATTTTCAAAGATTAATCCTCCAGAATTTAAGTGTCACGTATGAACAAGATAGATAGTAGCTCAACTTTTATCATATCATATCAGTCAACTGCCTAGACTTGAAATTTAAGAACATACTCCCACAGAACTCAAGCTCAAAGCATGTTTTAGAATCTAAACATATCCATGTTCTGGGAGAAGTAAAGATGGTAAGCTAGGCATTTATCACAGAGGAGCAACATCTATCATGTTCTTGTTTATAGCATAATTCATCACTCTTTATTATTATTATTATTTTTTTTATATGCGGCATACATATATATATTAAAAAACCAAACTTTTATTTATTTTAACTAGTTAAACAAACCTAAGCATATATGTATGGCAGAAAAATAATTAAAAACTGAAATAATATAAGTAGATAGATAATTACTTACCTTGGGGCACTCCTTCCCCAAGGGTCCGACGGTAGGTTGGTGTAGGTGTAGGTGTCGGACAGGGGTTTCCCAAAGTTTTTTTTTTTTTTCACGGGGACCACTCCCCAAGTCGCTTATTGTCATTACACATTGCCTTAGATGGCGAAAAGCCCTCGCCGGTTTGTTCAAGATTGGTGTCCACCGTATCACGGATGTCGTCAAATTCCCCCCTTTGTTGCATCCACTCTTGTTGATGGTGGAGGAGGTCGGTGTGAGCGTTTTGCGTGTTGATTATGGTGCGCATATTGGTATACACACCCCGCGGAATATTCTTTGGGTCACGGTGCTCGAAACCCGCAAAAAGAATGACGGGCCGGCATAAATCTTTGCATTAGCACTACCTTCGGGCATTTCCCTGAGTGGGCGGTGGTCCTCCCGGATAGGCGCGCGGGTATGATGGCACGAAGCCCTCGTAGGCCTGATGCAGCGACGCCCTCCCGGGTCCGTCAGCTCTGTGTAGTAGTAGGAGGTTGAAGCTCTAGTTGATGTTGACGGCTGACGGCGGACCGGCTGTGCCTGCACACTTAACAGGAAAGACTGCACAGCATATATACCCAATCCCAGGTTAGGAAGTGGGATTGCGTCTTTATTGTGAAGGTAGAAATATTGTTCTTGTTCTTTCTTTACCCAATGGCCCTGTCGGAAGTGATCGTATCCTAGAATCTCTCGCGGAGTGGTTATATTAATAATGGTGACATCATCACCAAGCGGGCCGAGATCACGGCTATCCGTGTAACCAGTGAGGTGCAACTTATGTCCCCAACTAAGTTGGGAAGTGACATCCAGTGTTCTACTAACAGCTTGACCGGCGAGACAGGTGTTCTCTCAACAGCGGCATACATGAGTGCCAACTCTGACATTCTCACAGTGATATTGTCGTTACATGGAAAGAAGGCAAGGGCCAACCATCTATGAAGAAATTTTAAGGTAGGAAGATGGATGTCATTTGTGCGTGGTCGGCGAGACATGTCTTTCCCAGATATCTCTTGCCAGAAAGCCTCTCTATTAAAGTTGCTCAGTGCAGAGATTACGTCTATGGGGCAGCTTGGTGCGAAGCCTAGCGCAGTGCTTAGTTGTTTCCAAGACATGGTGTATGGTTGACGGAATAACCGAAAGGTTATCCCGTTCTCAGTGACATTCAAAGTACAGAGAAACTCTAGCGTAAGGAGTCGGCACCCCTTTTCAGTGGTGTCATAAAAAGCTGACCAGCCTAACAATCAGAAAATAAGCATGAACTCAGGTAGTATACCTATGCGGTCCATGAATTCATTATCTACCATGGGTGTTTAGAACGAAGTCTCTATTTTTCAGTTTTTCGTATCTACTCCTCTCTTCTCCCCCTCAGAACTGGAGGTGCACATCCGGGGTTAAGATTTTACCTTGGATTGGTGAGGCAAGTGATGGAAAAGAGGTGACGGTGTTGCTCGAGTGTCGGTGCTCATCGCCGCTCGGAACTAGCCCGAGAGCGGGAGCGTGTTCTAAACATCCTTCCTATCATGGCTGGTGTTTTCGAGGGAAAAGAATTTGCAAGAGTGTATTTTAACCGGAATGGAAGACTACCTCTTGAAGATTTTCCTGCAGAACTCCTCTCTTCCTATTTTTCTACTCTATTTCTTCCCCTCTTTCTAATTCTGCTCGAGGCTCGAGGCAGCACTAATTCTTCTCGTAATCAAGAATTTTGAGTGAGGTGTGTTGAGAGATGCATGGGGCGGGCAGCCCTTTATATAGTGCAAGAATTTAAATTGCGGGAAATAAATGCGAGGAATAAAATATTTTTGGAATTTTTTTTTGGATTTTTACCGACTTACCTGACGGTGAGGGTCCGTAGTTAAGGTCCTCGAACGGGGACCTCCAAATCTTCTAGTCCTCTGGTGCATCCTCCATCGGAGAGGATGGTTAAATGGCTTCGTCTTCTCTTGATCGATCATGTTCGCGTTGGTAGTGAGTTCAGGTCCGGGCTTGAAGGCGAACTTCTCCTCCTTTCCATTGATCTCAAATGTGATTTCTCCGGCGGCGTCAATGTGGCGTTGGTGGTGCTTAGGAATGGTCGCCCGAGAATCGATTGAGACCACTGAGTTCAGGTGCATGTCCACACAACGAAGTCAAGCGGCACAAAGAACTCCCGGATCCTCACCGGAACATTTTCGGCGATTCTGTTGGGTAACGAACCGATTGATCCGCTAGTTGTAGATACATTGATGTTGGAACCAAGGTAGGGTGCTTGAGCTTGTCGAAGACGGCCTTTGGGCATCACTGCGACACTTGCTCCAAGATCACGAGTGCATTGTTGAAGTATTGATTTCCGATTGAGCACTCTATAGTGGGGCATCCTGGATCCTTTTTCTTGATGGGTGATGTGTTTAGGATTGCCGCACTACACTCTTCTGTTAACTTGATGATCTCTGTAGTTGGCAGCGGTCTCTTTTTGTTCAGGATATCTCTTATGTACTTGGCGTATGTCGGGACTTGCATGGCGTCCAGTAGAGGTATGTTGACATAAAGCTTCTGGATCACCTCTACGAATTTGCCGAATTGATCATCAATTTGAGGTCTTCTTATTCTTCTTGGATACGGTAGGAAGTTGGTGTCGTGAAAGTCTTGTCTTGTGGGTTCTTGGCGCACAACTTCTTCTACGTCGTCGTCCTTGTCTTCTGGAATGTTGGCCGGTACTACGGGTGGTGCAGAGGTTGCAGGTGCCGTAGGTGTTCTAGCCGAAGGTCTTGCTGCGCCTGTTGGGTACGGTGGATCGGTGGTTTGCTTACCACCTCTCGTTCGGACATTACATAACTGCTCATGATTAGTGGCAACAGGTATAGCAGCAGACAATTTTGATAATTTTGATTCTAGTTTGATATTAAAAGCAACTTGTTCTTTTATCATAGCAGAAAAACTATCCATTTTAGCATTTATATCTTCCAGAATTTTATCATTAGCAATTAACTTCTTGGAGAAACTATCATTAATTTTAATTTGCTCTTCAATTAATTCTCGTAAAGAAGGTTGCTTGAATTTATTACCCGAATTAAAGTTATTACCTGAATACTTACCTGCGTAAGTCGGTCGTGGTTGCGGGTCTTTTCTTTGGGTCGGTGCTGACTTGTGGACCACCAAGCTTGAATTTCTTGAAGCGTTCATGGAGTCTTGTAAAGCTTGTCGATCCTTCTTGTAGTTGGCTCGCTCCTCAAGCCAATTTAGTAGCACATCCATCGGTTGATCTTGCCTTCAATTCTTCTTGTTCTTCATGTACTTCTTCACTTTGATGACAGTATTGGGTGTTCTTCGGGTCCCGACCTTGATTTTTCGATATCTTGCACATAATTATGTTGGCTTTTCCCTGGTGTGAGTGATAAGAATGATCCTCCAAAAAGGGCGTCTAGATGCTCTCTTGCTCTTTGATTTAGTCCATGATAGAATCCTTGTAAGAGCATCCATTCCTCCATTCCATGGTGAGGGCAATCTGATATGTATTCTTGCAAACGTTCCCACGCCTCTGGAATAGATTCTCCCTTCTGCTGCTGAAAGTTGGCAATTTTTCCACGTAAGGCATTGGTTTTGCCTGTGGGGAAAAACTTTGCTAGGAATGCGTTTGAACATTTCTCCCATGTGTTTATCTTTTGTTCATTGGAGTAGAACCATTGCCTCGCTCTTCCCGATAGTGAGAAAGGGAATAAGCGGAGCAGGATCGTGTCCTTGGGAATGTTCTTGATATTGATGGTGGCGCCTATCTCCATGAAAGTCTGGAGATGAGTGCTTGCATCTTCATGTGTCTTTCCTTCAAACGGGTTAGCTTGCACCATGTTGATGAGGCTTGCCTTGAGCTCGAACTCATGATTGATTTGAAGTGTAGGTCGGTCGCGAATATTCTTGATGGTTGGAGCAGAGAACTCGCTTAACGTCTTTTCGGGGCATGGCTTTAGGAACTTGGTGTAGCTTCTTGGGTTGACTTGATTCAGATGATCAAAGTGTAGTGAATCACAATCAAACTGTTAATACCCCGCGAATAAGATAGAAAAAGACAATAAACGGGTAAATCTGTTTTAGCCAGAGGTGCTAAGTAGCAAAATCCACACTTAGTATTCATCTTTCAATAATCAAAAGAGTAGCTATCAAAATCTTCCCGAACAACGATTTAAATGCTTGTTGGTATTTGTTAGCTTACGAGAGAAATATTTATAGATCAAAGCGCACGGATGTCCAAGTGAGCATTTCACCCGGGAAGGGTTTTAAATATATATCGTATCCACAAGGAAGATATGACAGTGGTTCAATTGATTAAAGACAGTGATAGAAGACTAATGAGATTTTGGTAATCAGCATATACTTAAACAAGGTAAGCCAATAATAAATAGCAATAAGGTATATGAGACAAAGAGGAGGCACACGTGGTGAGTATAGCATAAAACTAATTCCTAGTGAGATTAGGATTGGATTTAAGACAAAGGGACAGTTCTTAGGTAGCATACAAAGAATCTATTAAATGGTTTTAAACAGGCATAGCATAAGATCATATATATATCAAAACCATAAATAAGAATGTGCACCCCGAAGATTACTTAAGAAAATCAGGAACAAAACAAGATTAACCCAAGAACCATTATCGACTAGTCTTACATACGGGGATGGATTGCAAAGGACTCAATAGTTTGTCACCACTACGATCTACCACACGACCCGACATATAAGGTGAATCGCAAGTAAATTATATCTAAGCACCATGCTTACATACTTTCTACTACCTAGCACACTCGAGTAATATACTAGGAGCTCTACGAATAAGCGTTGAATTATCATGAATAATGATCATATCAAGTATGCTATGACTAGAATAAAGTAAAAATAGAATAATTGCATGCATAGTAATGAAATAGCAATAAAGGTGTATGAAAACAATAATATTGATTCATAGTAACTTACAGATCCCAACCGGAGCGCACTCTCTCTTCTCTAAACTCGACTTTCTATCTAAACTAGGCTCTAGATCTATATATAGAGCGGCGAATTAGCTATCCTATCTCTTGGTGGCCTCTTCTTCTCCTGTCTTGGCTTCAACTTGATCTTCTACTTGATGATGACTTGAGGCTTCAGATCGAATTATGAGATAGGGGAGCACGGGGCGCTTATATAGTCGGGAGGAGGTGCGGGTGTTGGATTAGATTACAACTGTACTCCCACCGCCGCCATCGGATCAAACCGACATTAAACGGCCGGATTAGATTGCGTCTCGGAGGCGGTGGAGGAAGCTTCGAGGCAGGGTCGACTTGGCCGGGGCGGGGCCGGCGGCGGCGGTAGGCGGGTCGGCCCGGTGGGTCCCACCACAGGTCCCGCTGACGCGCCATGGCTTCGGAGTCTTCTAGATGATGTTTTCTTGGGTGTTAAGTTTCGTTTCACGTCGGGTGTATTCCAGCCTTCTATGCTTCGTTCCGGAGTTGGATTGCGTTACGAATTATACCATTTTCTGTTAAGTCCCCGCAAATCACAACTTTATCAAAACTCATGGAAATCATTAGTCCAAAGCCCTATTCTATTGTTGATTTATCTTTTAGTCCTTTTTCATGAATTGTTGATGCATAAAAATATGAGTTAGTGAGCATCAACAGAGCTAAATCGGGGGCTCTTTGCTGCCGACGCCACGCTCGCGCCGCAAAGCCAAGAACCACCAACCGCCGCGCCACGTATGCCGCCACCGGAACCACTGCCACGGTCCTAACCCCACCAACACTCTCGCCTTGCCATCGCGGGGAGCCATAGTACCCTTCGCCCTACTTCCGACGAGGAAAGCTCACCGTGCCCGGCTCGCCGTCGGCAAGATGCCGCCCGCCAAGGGAGGAGGAGGGGAAGGAAACCGAGAGAAGAGGAAGGGAAGGCACCGTGTGCACCAAGAGCACCATGGACCGGGAGGGAAAAAGATAGGTGAACCAGTTCAGCATAAGATAGATCGCCGGGCCGTGGACCCGCAATGTTAAGTCCATCGTGGGACCGTCCCTATGAGCTAGTCCCGTGAACTGCACCCGATAGGAGCCCAAGTCCACCATGTGGCTCTCCATAGATTGACATGTGTCCGGGCCGGGCCCCATGACCGCCCAATATCCAGCCCATTAGGCCCAGTAAGAATGTCTGTTGACTAAGTCAACGCTGGCGTCATCACTGACGCCAGCCGGCCCCACATGTCAGCTTCTGTAAACCCTCTGGACCCACCCATTAGCTGCTGACGTCATGCATACATCATGCTGACGTCAGTCCAACCATTCCCGTGCTGCCACATGTCAACACCAGAATATTCCAGCCTTTATTAATATCGGAAATAGGTTTAATCTTGTAAAATTCATAGGAAATTCATATGATGTTAGAAAATTATAAAACAAGAGTCCAAATTTTTCTTAAAATGAGCTCTACGTCATAGGCTTATCCATGAGTGCATTTGGCTCTTTTGAATTTTAGTTGCTTCTTTGTGAATATCTATAGGGTTTGCTTATCGCAACCATGCGTTACGTTTCGCAGACCCGGAGGAGGACCTGCTTGACGTCGATGACCCCGAGTACTTGGAGGAGCTTGGAGATGACTTCTCAGGTGCCACGTCTCACCCACCTCATAGAATCCTAGTAGGCATATTACAACTAGATGCTAACGCTTTACATTTTATCTTGTTGCTATCCTGTTAGGATTGCATGGTAGTTTGTTTGTGAGCCTATACCTTGACGCAACCCTACCCCTCGCACATCCCGTTAGGGTTAAACCTCACTTTGCACAAATCCTATTATTACTTGTTCGCTTACATTGTCGATATATATATATATATATATATAAAAAAGCCGAGCATAATAACTTGATGGAATGAATGGATAACATGATAATGGATATGGATGGATGACTTGGTGACTTGGGGAGAGTGTTGCGTGTGTCTTGGGTGTGTGTGGTGAGGGTTGAGTCGATTTGGGACAGGATTCATCACAAGTCATAAGACGATTCTTGCCGAGGGGGTGTGTCCGACATCCCCATTGTTGAGATACCTATGGCGTGTGTGCGGTGAGTAGACCCCGGGTCAGACTGATCTTGTGATGGGAGGAAGTCCGGGGAGGAGGTGTTGTGAGGCAGGGGTACTAGTTTACCCGTGGTGAAGATGTCTGTCTAGTCCTACTTAAGGACCGATGTCTGGAATCGGCCCCTAGGGAATGTTACGTGCACACCACTCATCCCCAAATGGGTGGTGTGCGGATACCCTTCTAGTGAGGCGGTGCCATTAATAGTAGGTTGTTAGTAGATAGTTGTTGACACTTGTTAATGCATACTTTTAATTATCAATTAAACATGGAAAAGGACTAAAATATAATTAGACAACCGTATTAGGGGTTTATACTAATGATTTCCATGAGTTTTGGCAAAAAGTTGTGATTTGCAGGACTTATGAGAAAAACGGTAGAAATCGTAACACAATCCAACTCGAACGAAGACTAGAAGGCTCTGGAATACACCCGACGTGTGAACGAAACTTGGCACCAAAGAAAACATCATCTAGAAGACTCGGAAGCCACGGCGCATCGTAGGGCCCAGTGGAGCCCACCACGGGCGATCGGCCCAATAATCAGGCCGATCGGCCGGCTTGGCCCCCAAGTCGCCCCTCGTTTCGAAACGTTCCTCCACCGCCTCTAAGACGCAATCTAATCCGGTCGTTTGATGTCGGTTTGATCCAAGGGCGTCGGTTAAGCACGAGATGCATGAAGATTAGTACCACATTGCTGCCTGGCGAAGAGACATAAGAAGACCCATATATATAGACCCCTAGGCCTCCCCGATTCATCAATCTCGGTTCAATCTTCAATTCAATCAGATCATCAACGGCGACACGAGATAGAAGCTCTAGATTAGAATTAGATTGAGAGTTAGTTTTGCAAGTTGAGAGAATTAGAGTGCGGTTGAGGCGGAGTTGAAGGAAGGCCGGAGGCGTCGGCGCCTCCATCTTCTTCCTCCTCCTGAGTTGGCGCCTCCATCATCGTCTCCCCGGAGCCGATGCCATTGAGCACGACTCGAGATCTTGTGGATTGTTTGAATTCCATTCGAGTAAGTGATATTGTCTCTATTGTTCTTAAGGTTCGTATTTCTTTGATAAGATTACTTTGATTTCGTCGCTCTTGAATTAAAGTTGTTAGATTAATGTAAGCGTGGTGCTTAGATTGACTAGCTTATTACGAATACCTTCTATAAGCGAGTGAAACACCAACCGATTAAGAGCCGATCATAGTGGTGACGGCACTATTGAGTCCTTTGTTACGCTTTGCTCCCGTTTATAGAAATCGTAGGAGACCTGCGTTGTTAGCGTAGAATCCCTTTATTAAGAGTTTCTTCATGACAACCCCTCTTAAGAACAATGTGCAAATGATTTATTTGAAGTGAGAACAAGACCTTCTTACTAGAACTCCTTATCTTTATTATCTATCTAGTTTTATTAAACTACTTAGAGATCGATAGTAAATCTCAAGAACCCTTCTCTACGTTCTCCTCCTGTGGATTCGATATTTAAAACCCATCACCCCGGGTGAAGTGCTCACCCGGTATCCGTGCGCTGCGGATTATCCATCATAATATTCCTGTAGGCTTAGCAAATACCAACAAGCATTTACGGCGTTCTTCGGGGAGAACGGTTTAGAGATTTCTTGAGTATATCTTTTTCTTTTAGTTTAAATTCTTATCCTTTTCTTTATCATGGACACTACATCCATTAAAGATTTTTTCGGCACCTCACGGAGCTTAGCCTTAGGCCTATTCTATCATCCAAACCAATTCTATCCAAGGCTTATGAGCTACGCCCAGATTAATAGAGATGGTCCAAACCAACACCTTCTTAGGAATAGAAGACGAAGACCCTTATCATCATCTCCAACAATTTGAGCAAACATGTGACTGCCTTCATATAGAGGGTATATCCGACGAGACTATCCGTTGGAAGCTTTTTCCATTCACACTGAAAGGAAAAGCTCGCCAATGGTATGTGAACCAAGGAGAAGAAGAAAGGCGATTGGGGAATTCTCCGTGCGGACTTCGCCCGGATTTCTACCCGTTTCTAAAGTAGTCAACCTTAGAACCCCAGATCATATCTTTCAAACGGAGGATAGTGAGTCGATTTGGAGTTCATCCACGGGAACGTTTTGAACTTCTTTGCAAGTCCGACCAGATCTAGGCCTTCAAGACCACATTTTACTTCAACATTTTTATATTGGTCTTAATAAAGAATCTAGAACCTATTTGAATACCTCCTCACATGGATCATTCATCCATCTTACATCTAGTGAAGCTAGAACCATTTTAGACAACATTCTAGCCAGCACCAATGATGATCCAATAGAAGAGAAATCTTTAGAAGAAGAAATTCCAGAAATAGCTACACCCGAACCTATGCCAGAATCATCTCAACTGTAGCTATAGAATCATCACGGGAAAAGCATTCTTTTCCCTGATTTTATGAATAATATCGAGGATGATTTATTTTTCGATTTTTGGAAACACCTCGAATTATCATCAAGAGAAGAAACCTCGAAAACGCAAATTATCTTCACAAGAAGAAATTGATTGCGTTGAGCAAAAACTTCTCAAGACAAAACACGAGGAAGCTTGCATCTATCATGAGTGCGAGAATGGTTAGAAGAATCAGAACTTTCTTCTGATGTGATCCGCTTGGAATCACCTTCTGTACCAATTCAATGCATAATTAATGCAATCACTTATGATGCACTTTATAACCCAGTCATAGGAATAAATATAATGGCTTTATCCTTTTTTTTTTGAGCAATTTAGCAAGAACATGCCATTATCTCCTACTACTAAGTTATTAAAGCACTCCTACGGGCAAATTGTCCAAAGTTCAGAATTCTTTACACACTACCTATTCAGGTAAACGACATGTTAATCAACCCTGAGCTTTTATATCTTTGACATTAAGGAGTTTGACCTTTTAATAGGCCATCCGTTAGAAAGACTCCTTAAAGAAGGACATACGGGAAAACTAGACATTTGTCTAGGCAAAGATAAATTTCCCTTACACTTCGCACATTCAATTCATGCGAGACCGAACCGGTCAACTGGACCCAATGGAAGAGGTGAAAGAAGCATCTATAGAACATTTCGTAGAATCTAACCAAGAAGATGTAACTGAATTCTTCATCGAAGAAGAAGAAGAAAATCCAACTGAATCCGAACCTCTCGATGGAATTCGAGGAAACTTCGAGATCTCCCATTGAACTTAAACCTTTACCACCTGGTCTTAGATATGCCTTTCGCATAATGATCCCGAGTCCCCAGCGTGATCATTAATGATAAACTCACTCGGGAAGAGACTTACAGGTTAATGACTATCTTAGAACAAGATCGTTCGGCCTTCTAACCGGCTACTCACTCCAAGATCTAAAGGGCATCGGTCCCGCCCTTTGCACACATCGTATACCCTACGGATCCCGATGTTCCACCATCTAGAGAGCCTCAACGCAGACTTAATAAGGCGATGAAAGATGTAGTAAAGAAAGAAGTTCTAAAACTTCGCACGCCGAGATTATATATCCTGTGCCACATAGTGAGTGGGTAAGCCCTGTACAAGTTGTGCCTAAAAAGGGAGGCATGACAGTAGTTAAAAATGAGAAGAACGAATTAATTCCTCAAAGAACCGTCACTGGTTGGCGTATGTGCATAGACTATAGAAAATTAAATAAAGCCACAAAGAAAGATCACTTTCCACTTTGCCTTTCATTGATGAAATGTTAGAACGGTTGGCAAACCACTCTTTCACTTTTGTTTTTTCGATGGATATTAGGGGTATCACCAAATCCCAATCCATCCCGATTGATCAAAGCAAAACCACTTTTACATGTCCATATGGAACTTATGCATATCGTAGAATGTCTTTTGGATTATGTAATGCTCCAGCTTCGTTTCAAAGATGCATGATGTCTATATTTTCGATATGATTGAAGAGATTATGGAAGTTTTATGGATGATTTTCTATTTATGGAAAAACTTTTGATGATTGTCTAGAAAATTTAGATAAGGTTTTTGCAAAGATGTGAAGAAAAGCACTTAGTCCTTAATTGGGAAAAATGTCATTTTATGGTTAGAGAAGGAATAGTGCTAGGCCATCTAGTTTCGAAAGAGGAATAGAGGTAGACAGAGCTAAAATAGAAGTAATTGAACAGCTACCTCCACTGTGAATGTTAAAGGAATAAGAAGTTTTCTTGGCCATCTTTGGTTTTTATAGAAGGTTCATAAAGAATTTTTCTCATATTGCTAGACCTCTTACAAATTTGTTAGCTAAGGATGTTCCTTTTGATTTTGATGATGCTTGTCTTAAATCTTTTGAAACTCGAAAAATGCTCTTATTTCGCACCCATTATTCAACCCCGCATTGGTCTTTACCTTTTGAAATTATGTGTGATGCAAGTGATTATCTTTGTGGGGGCTGTTTTGGGACGGACAAAGACAAGAAACATCATGCTATTGCTTATGCTAGTAAAACTTTGTGGGACCTCAACTTAATTATGCCTAGCGAAAAAGAGTTACTAGTCTGTTGTTTTATGCTATCGACAAGTTTAGATCTTATTTAGTAGGAGCAAAAGTTATTGTTTACACTGATCATGCTGCTCTTAAATATTTGCTCACTAAGAAAGATGCTAAACCAAGATTAATACGATGGATTTTACTGCTCCAAGAGTTTGATTTAGAAATTAGAGATAAGAAAGGAGTAGAAAAATGCATTTGCCGATCATTTGTGCAGAATGCATTTTGAGAAACCACAAGAATTACCTATAAATGACTCTATGAGGGACGACATGCTCTATCGGATCTCCCGATCCGATCCCCGGTATGCAGATATTGTTAATTTTATGGTTGCGGGATATGTACGACCGAGGGGGCTGATAAGAAAAAAGCTCATTTATGAGAGTCGCCATCACACCGTGGGATGAGCCATACCTCTTCCGAGTATGTGCCGGCGGCTTACTCGGGAGGTGTGTGCCAGCAGAAGAAGGACTACAGATTATTGAGAAGTGCCACTCAGCACCATATGGGGGTCATTATGGAGCATTCCGCACACATGCAAAGATTTGGCAAAGCGGATTTTTCTGGCCAACCATGTATCAAGACACACGGGACTTCGTACGAAGATGCAACGCCTGTCAGAGACATGGCAATATCAATTCTAGGGATGCCATGCCTCTGACGACCAATCTTCAAATCGAGCTCTTTGATGTCTGGGGAATTGACTACATGGGACCATTCCCAAAATCCGGACCCTACGAGTACATCCTAGTGGCAGTTGACTATGTTTCTAAATGGGTTGAGGCCATGCCATGCAAGACCACTGATCACAAAAGCTCAATCAAGATGTTTGAAGAAATAATATTTCCAAGATTCGGTACACCAAGGCTAGTGATAAGTGACGGAGGGTCCCACTTCATCGACAAGAACTTCGAGAAATACCTCTCGAATCATGGGATCCAACACAACGTCGCTACGCCTTATCACCCGCAGACAAGTGGTCAAGCAGAAACGTCAAACAAGCAAATCAAGAACATCCTACAGAAGACAGTTGACCAAATGGGAACTAAATGGAAAGACAGGCTACCCGAAGCTCTTTGGGCTTATCGGACAGCTTATAAGACTCCCATTGGAATGTCTCCCTACCAGCTGGTCTACGGGAAGACATGTCACTTGCCTGTTGAGCTAGAATTTAAAGCTCACTGGGCAATCAAGAGGTGGAATATGGACCTTGATGAAGCCGGAACAAAACGAAGAATGCAACTATCTGAGCTAGAAGAATGGAGAGAGAAGGCGTACCACAGTGCCAAGATCTATAAAGAGAAAACCAAAAGATGGCACGACAAAAGAATCAAGAAGAAGGAATTTCACCCAGGCGATCAGGTATTACTTTTTAATTCCAGGGTACGACTCTTCGGACATGGAAAACTACGAAGCAAGTGGGAAGGACCATACAAGGTGGTGAGTTCATCATCACACGGAGTCACGTCACTCTTCAAGATAACGAAGGTACGCTATTTAAGGTAAATGGTCATCGCCTCAAAATATTTTTAGAGCCCAATAAAGATTTAGAAGAATTAGATGTTATCGAGTTCTTCGAATTACCCAAAAATATTAATTTTCACGAATAATGGGCCGACACCAGTTTTTTTCGGGATAATAAAAGAGTTAGAGCACCCCACGACAGAACACGCCGCGAGGACACATGGCCGAACCGTCGGCCCAAATAACAGCCGATCGGCCCACGTGCCCCCTCTCTCGCGCCCTGTTTTGTCCCACACGGTCTCTTGCACGTTTAGTTACGGAAAAATCACTTTCATTTGTTTTAGTACCGTAAACCCAATCTCTCCCGAAAAAAAATCTGACCCATATATAATCAAGGATAGACCCTCCTCTTTTCTCATCTAATCTTAAGCTAGCAAACAATGGCTGAAAAACAGCTTGTCCCCTTCAATGAAAAATTTAAGCAAGTTGTCTCTTCCATCAAACAACCGAAGCCGCTCGCGCCGCAATACCTCCCGATCATACCCCACTTCCTTCGTTCCACCTCGTCGTCCCTCGCACACCACCACCGCCGCAGGGACGCAAGCAAGTCATGTACGCCTGCGCCGCAACGATGCGATCGTCGCCGCCGCACTCAAGAAGCCGATCCATGTTCCTAGCTACATGGAGGTTGAAAGAACCGAAGAAGGGCGGCGTCTCTCACACGAGTTCGCATGGACGCCAACGGCAACACGAGGGAGCACAAGTACACTACAGCACCTCCACGCCGCACTACCATCAATGGAGTCCGTGCGAGGAATCACCAGATCAAGAGGATTCCCGTTATCGGGCGGTCGGCGCATGCCGCGGGCGATTAGAAAGACCAAGGCCGACCTCGCTTTAGAAGTAGCAGCCCTCACGAAAACCTGCAAGGAAATTCACCGTCAATAGCGCCCTCACTAAGTCCGTCCTCCATCTCTTAGAGAATGAAGGAAAGAAGAAGCGTAAAAACCGGGAAGAGGATGCTAGTCGCAATTCAAAGAAGGGCAAGGGCCCTATGTAAGCACACAGTTAGAGAGCACATGAGTCTTAGCATTTGAGTCTTAAAGTTTAGTTCGATTAAAGTCGTTTAGTTTGGTTTAGTTAAAATTAGTTTGCTTTAAATTTTAGGAAGTTTGGAATTATGTAATAAAGTGCTCTCTCTTTTATCAATAAAGTAATCCACAAGTTGAGTTAAATATTTTTCTATATTTTTGGATATGTTTTGTCTCCACCATGCTTTGTATGCAAGATAATAGAAATCAAGTGTGGGGGAGAGCCGTGCCAACCAAACAGAGATTTTTCGCGACGGAAATCAAAGAAATTCGAATAAAGACGGAACCATCGACTCGCACGACGGACCGCGGCTCGACCACGAACGAGGCGGACCGATCGGCCCCAAATAATAGGCCCGATCGGCCTGACCCGCCCCCACTCAAGCCCAGCTTAGTCCCATTTCCGGGTTTGCTTCCTAAAACTTTCTAATTTTCGTAATTTATTTTCCGTTCGAATTAAATAAGCCTTTTACGTTATGGTATGTTTACCTATATGAAAAATATGTTTTGAACAAAGTTTTGCATGATTAAATTCCTACATATATCTGTCACTTATTGGGATGCTTTAATCGCTTAAAACATGAGAAAGAATAAAGTTAGAATAATGATCTTCTTTCTTTTATCTTGTCTTTGGAGAGTTATTTCAAAATATTAAAATCTTTAGTTATGCTTCTCCTTTGTGATTAAATGAATTACCCCAGTAGAGTTTGTAACAATCATTAAAGATATATCTAATTAATTGTGTTGAGCTTTGTCAAAACCACGACCCATGTTGAAATTTGTCTAAAGTCTAAGATCAAGATCACATTACACTGCCTTCACTAAAATATCCATGCTCTAAAAGTTTTAATCTCTATCTCCCATAATTTTAATTGTTGAAAAAAAGGTACAGCTATGAAAAAGCCAAATGTTAAAAATTCTAAGAGTGGAGAGAAAAGTGAGAGAGGAGAAAATGAGCAAGTGCTCTACGGGTCGAAGAACCCCTCTCTAAGAAAGGAAAAAGGCAAAAATAAAGAGAAGAATAATGGACAAGTGTCCGAGGGGTAGGGCCCACTTCTCTAATAAATAAGAGAGTAAAAATGGACAAGTGTCCGAGGGTGAGTAGAACCCACCTCTCCACTAAAAATATTTGGTTACCTCGCTTGGAAAATAAATAAATAAAAATAAATGTTCCAAAAGGGAGATAGAAGATTTTCAACTAGAGAGAGCAGTGGTAATAATCTTGATTCACATGCACATCTTGATACGTGACTTATGAAATCTATCTCCATGGATCCACAATTGACTCGGCAATAAATACAAGGTAAGTGTGATACATGTTCTTGAGCTCCACATATAATAAATGAACTGTGAAGATATAATATACTTTGAGAGACTTGAGAGTGTCACAAAGGAGTAAGCATAGCTATGTGTTCTTTTTCAAAACTTATGCAAAATCTCTCCAGTAGACTTGATTCAAGAATAAAAGGTGATCTGTTTCTAACTGTTTCATGCTCGGAGATCCCAAAGTGCGAGGTATGACTATGGAAGAGTAATCATGATCCATGCTTAGACCATCCTTTTATCGAGGGCGAGTAAAAGCCTAAGTGTGGGAGAGTTTGTTGACACTTGTTAATGCATACTTTTAATTATCAATTAAACATGGAAAAGGACTAAAATATAATTAGACAACTGTATTAGGGGTTTATACTAATGATTTCCATGAGTTTTGGTAAAGTTGTGATTTGCGAGGGACTTAATTTAAAACGGTAGAAATCGTAACACAATCCAACTCCGGAGCGAAGACTAGAAGGCTCGGAATACACCCGACGTGAACGAAACTTGGCACCAAAGAAAACATCATCTAGAAGACTCCGGAAGCCACGACGCATCGCAGGGCCCGAGTGGGCCCACCACCGGGGCCGATCGGCCCAATAATCAGCCGCCGTCGGCCTGGCTTGGCCCCCCCAAGTCGCCCCTTGTTTCGTAACGTTCCTCCACCGCCTCTAAGACGCAATCTAATCCGGTCGTTTGATGTCGGTTTGATCCAAGGGCGTCGGTTAAGCACGAGATGCATGAAGATTAGTACCACATTGCTCTTTGAAGCCGAAGAGACATAAGAAGACCCATATATATAGACCCCTAGGCCTCCACGATTCATCAATCTCAGTTCAATCTTCAATTCAATCAGATCATCAACGACGACACGAGATAGAAGCTCTAGATTAGAATTAGATTGAGAGTTAGTTTTGCAAGTTGAGAGAATTAGAGTGCGGTTGAGGCGGAGTTGAAGGAAGGCGAGCCGTCGGGCGCCTCCATCTTCTTCCTCCTCTGGGTTGGCGCTCCATCATCGTCTCCCCGAGCCGATGCCATTGGCACGACTGCGAGATCTTGTGGATTGTTCGAATTCCATTCGAGTAAGTGATATTGTCTCTATTGTTCTTAAGGTTCGTATTTCTTTGATAAGATTACTTTGATTCACGTCGCTCTTGAATTAAAGTTGTTAGATTAATGTAAGCGTGGTGCTTAGATTGACTAGCTTATTACGAATACCTTCTATAAGCCGGAGTGAAACACCAGCCGTTAAGGCTGATCGTAGTGGTGACAGCACTATTGAGTCCTTTGTTACGCCTGCTCCCGTTTATAGAAATCGTAGGAGACCCTGCGTTGTTAGCGTAGAATCCCTTTATTAAGAGTTTCTTCATGACAACCCCTCTTAAGAACAATGTGCAAATGATTTATTTGAAGTGAGAACAAGACCTTCTTACTAGAACTCCTTATCTTTATTATCTATCTAGTTTTATTAAACTACTTAGAGATCGAGTAGTAAATCTCAAGAACCCTTCACGTTCTCCTGTGGATTCAATATTTAAAACCCATCACCCCGGGTGAAGTGCTCACCGGTATCCGTGCGCTTGCGGATTATCCATCATAATATTCCTGTAGGCTTAGCAAATACCAACAATAGTGTAGGGAGGGTGGACTACGGTCTACACCCTCTTTAGATAGCGCAGTAGCCCATGCGGACAGTTCTATGTTCTCACAGTCTCAGCGTGCCAGTGCACTAGTGTCCCATGGCTGAGTGGTAGGATGGCATTGTTCTGGTTAGGAGGCTTCCATTATCAGCCTAGATGATGTACAGCGTCGATGATGGTGATCTTGTGGTCACGGGTGTACACGCTCTGCAGAGTTGATAAATCAATATGTATTGTCCTACCTTTGGGCATGGTTATTGTTGACATTTATTAAGTGCTAAAAGAATATTATAGATTCTGCAAGCGCACAGAATACCATTGTAGCTTTTACCCGGGAGTATTCTAGAGTATCGTATTTATCCACAAGGAAGCAAAGGTTAAAGAATCTAATAACTCACAATCATGCATCTACTAACTTAGCAAACCCCCTAGACTAAAGTGAGGGGGGTAAATGATATATGATAGGAGTTATGAATGATATAAAACACATAAGAGAATTCCATGATAAATGCGTAGCTAGCAAGTTGAGAGGACAACGGGAGAGATCAAGGTTCCTATGTACTTCTCTATTACTTAGGTTCTATGATAGCAATCACACCAAAGCACTTTGGGACATCAGAACACTAGCCACAGAAAGAGATGAGAAGGGGGGATAGGAAGCTCTGACTAAAGTCCTACAAACACCATCCCGACGTGGTGGACTACGTCGGCCGTCAGGGCTGTCACCACCTAGGGCTACTACAACTATTCCATAGGGATTGGGTGCAATCTCAAGTAACCTATAGGATAGACACCATGTCTACACTAGCGATTACTACTCTAATCTCACGTGAAAACTAGAGCACTCGATGCGATCGGAGATCCCATGCAAAGGCATAACAACTATACTAACTAATTATATGAAAGACATGAAAGTAAATAGAGAAGATAAATATAATAATCATAAGTCTTACAAAGAAAGGATACAAGACATACCAAACTTTGAAGACTTCTCTAGAACCCGAGCACAGCTCGCGCTCTCCCTAACTCTCTAGTTGCTAATCTACTACATTGGAGAGTCTAGCCCTAATTCTCTAGTATGGAAGAGAGGTTGTCCTCACATTGGGACACCTTGATGATCAACAGATCAAGAGATAATGAATGGAATGAATTAGGGTTTCACCCAAAGGGGCCGAGGAGGTCTTGTTATATAGCCCCGGAGGATGAACCGTGGCCCTTGGATCAAACCGACCTTGATCAATGGCTTAGATCTCTCCTCAATGGTGGTGGTGAACCGACCCGAAGCGGGCTGTGTTTGGGCTTTGGGCCAGCTTGGCCAAGCTCCTCCCCCTAGCTTAGCCGAGTGGGCCCGGTGTCGAGATGGGCCCCACCTTGCGAGGGGGTGGTCTTTGGTGTCTTCTAGAGTCTTCTTTCGTTTGGAACCAAGCCGAGTTGCTTCATGGATAAGTCTTTACATCATATGGGTTGCAAACTCTGGCTTTTACCTGTTTAATCCCTAAAAATATTTAAATCACCAAAACTCATGGAATTATATTAGTAAAGCCCCTAAGCTATGTTGATATTCATATTATGCCCTTATTTCATGTTTAGTTGACTATTAAATATTTGTAATAACAGGTGTCAACAAACTCCCCCAAGGTTACCTTTTGCTAGTCCCTTAGCAAAATTAATTTATGCTTAGAGCTGGATCAGGAGTTGCTACAACGCTTTCATGCTTCAAAAGTACACTTGCTTTCAAACAAAATCTCTCCTCAGGATCGAGAATAAACTTTTTCAACCTTCAACTCACCCATATTACCTTTAACCATGGAGCTTATAGCCTTTTCTTAGGATCTTGGGCAATTGAAAGATAGAACAAATCAAGTCAAGCATTATATCTCAAACTCTTCGATCAACCTTCATTCCAGAGTTTTTTTGCAAGTTTTCAAAATAAAACTCAAAGTTCCTTTTGTATGACTCTCTCAAGTCTCTTATTTGTGGTATTTGTGGATCCTCACTTAGGCATTGATGTTGTGTTGCCTTTCTCTCATAATATGTGATATTTTTGGAATAAGGCAAGTAAGACACTATGCCTTCTCTCTCTCACCCTATATCTAAGGCTTATATGTGGAGCTCATAGGTGGAAGAAAACTAAATCATACTTACTAAGCATATATTGTAGGGTCAAGCTAAGGATCCAAAGTCACGAGTCATACTGCATGTGTATGGTGTAGTGGAATGAATATGATGTTAGGTGTATGAGGCGAATGAAGTGAAAGCCTAATTCTACTTTGCTCCTGTAGAAAAATATAATTTGTGGGACTTGGAAATATTTGGGAGAACCAGGGTTGTATACTCTTTCTTTTTTCTTTCTTTTTCTCTTTTTTTTTTTCTTTTCTCTTTTTTTCATCATCATTTTTTTTATGGAGAGGCGGGCATCTAAGTACCCATTGTTTTCATATCGGACACTTGTCCATTTTTTTTAACTCTCCTTTCTATTTTCTTTTTTTTTCCTTTTTTTTTTTTTTTTTTTTCGTAATACAACCCAAGCCTCTTTTTGTAGTAAACTTAGGGAGAGATAATAACAGGAGTAATGGAGCTTTATAAGATGTTGGCTAAGTGGATGTGTGTGGGGAATATTTTGGTTGCTCTCTCCTAGGGTAGGAGTAGAACATTTTTGGTGGATCTATGGTGGACATTTGGTGGATGCGTACTTCTAGGGTAGAAGTAGCATAAATGCAAGTGGACTCAAGTGGAGTGGAATGGAGTGTAGTGGAGTGGAGTGTACGTGATCAGTAGTATGACAAGTTTCTAAGGGTTGACAGAGATTGACCAAACTCAATGCAAAGTAAGCGACCTATATATGTATCAAAAAGGTTTTCCTATCTAAAGAGCATGTATATATGGTCGTGGTAGGAATTTCAACACTCGTCATCTGAGGAACTCATCATGTTGCATTTTTAATTTTCAAAAGATAAATCTCCAGAA
Organism: Hyparrhenia diplandra; assembly: GCA_015847255.1. NCBI lineage: Eukaryota > Viridiplantae > Streptophyta > Magnoliopsida > Poales > Poaceae > Hyparrhenia > Hyparrhenia diplandra. The sequence goes on from JADLZK010010583.1 coordinate 1,464,132, forward strand.
ATTTAGTATCACTAGGAGTAAGATAAATAGCAGCTCAGACTCTCATATTTCATATCCGTCAATCACCTAGACTGCGGAGCAAGCATTTGATACCCACAGGTTTTTTCGGGTTTAGAGCAAATCTCAAGTCAAAGCAGTTCGCATTAAAGGCTTGAGAGAAATTAAGCTTGAAAGCTAGGTGTAAGGTCCTAAATGGCTAGAGGAGGGGTGAATAGCCCTGATAAAAAAATTCTACAAAATCACTAGAGCAACTTGTTAGTCAATAACAAAGCGTAAAATCATTTGCTCTAGCTCTACTTGTTGGCAAGCCACCTAATGTCACTTCTAGTTGCTAGAGTCTCTAAAACCACACAAGAGGCTAAGTCTCTGCTCTATCAACTAGGTGAACAAGCTAATTACTCTAACAAACTAAGCAACTAGCACTACACAAGCACAAGAAATATCACAATGTAAATGCAAGGTAGAGAGGAGGGGTCATACCAACGTGTCGAGGTAAGTCAACCAATCACCAGATGATGATATCACAATATGAATAAGATGAAGGCCAATCAGGGAGACAATCAATCACAAGAGATGACACTTGATTTTTCACCCGAAGTTCACTTGAGCACCCTCAAGCTAATTGTTGACGCTTGTTAACGTTAATATTAAATAATCAACTAAGCATAGAAAATGGCATAAATGAATATCAACATAGACTTAGGGGTTTGCTACTAATGAGTTCCACAAGTTTTGGTGTTTTGTTTATTTTAGAGAGTGATTCGGAGAACGATTTACAATTGGGCCAAATCTACAAGATAAATGGGCCTTGACATCTAGTCCTACAAGCACCAAATAAAAGAAGCCAAATGCCATCACACAAGACGATGTCAAATGATGGATTTGAGTACACCATCGCTGCGACGGGCTCGTCAAGGCGATCGAAACGGATATATCATTTGCTATATTTGGAGTTGAGAATGAGAAGATATGAATTTACAAATAATGGAATATTCTAGAAACAAGAGTCTGCGGGATTAATTGGGCCTAAACGAATTTGGCCCATAAAAGCTATGTGCATTATAATTAGATATGGTGGAAGGTTTAGTACCATATTGCTTGCTAAAAAGGTGGAGGGAGGCGGGGAGACCCTATATATGTAACCCTAAACCCCTAGGAGCCATGTACCCGATTGACTTGAGAGTTGTCCCATGAATGGATGGCCTCTCGTTAATATTAGAGAATTAGGTTTAGATATTATATAATGTAGTAGAATAGATCTACTAGAGAGTTAGGGAGAGCGGGCTGCGTTAGGTTCGGAGAAGTCTTCAGCGTTTGGTATGTCTTTGTATCTTTTCATTGTAAGACTTATGCTTTAATATATTTATCTTCTCTAGTTACTTTTATGCCTTTCATTTATTGATTAGAATATAGTTGTTATATATTTGCATGGGATCTTCGCTCGCATCGAGTCTTTGTAGTTATAAATTGTGACTAGAGTAGTAATTAATAGTGTAGGCGTGGTGTCTAGACTAGAGGTTACCTTAGATTGCACCCAGTCCCACGGATAGTTGTGGTATTTGGTAGTGATCCCCCGACGGACGGCGTATTCCACCACGTTCGGATTGGTGTTGTAGGACCGTAGTCGGAGCTTCCTAGCCCCCTTCTCATCCCTTTCCGCGGCTAGTGTTACGATGTCGAAGTGCTCTTATATGATCGCTATACCTTTTCATGCTTCAGGTTATCATAGAACCAAAGTACTAGAGAAGAATACGAGGAACCTAGATCTCTCCGTTGTCCTCTCGACCTAGCTATCTATTCTATATTATAATATTCTCGGGTTATGTGCCATTAATTATCTTATCAAATATCATTTACCCCCTCACTTTAGTTTAGTTGGTATAATAAGTTAGTAGATACATGATGGTAATTTATCATAGTCTTTACCCTTGCTTCCCCGTGGAAAATATAAATAATGATACTCGGAATACTCCCGGGTAAAAGCTACAATGGTATATGTTACGTGCGCTTGCGGAATCCTTTATATTATTTTTACATTTGCGTTAATAAATACCAACAAGCTTTTTTTGCGCGTTCTTAGGGAAGCATTCGGCGTAAAGATTACGATAATGATCTTGATATACGCTAATTTAGTGTATCAATTAGCTTTAGTAGGATTACCCTTGTTACGTTGAGTGTGGAATAGGCGGGACATTTGATGCCGTCGCGACCTTAGGCAAGCTTCCACAAGAAAAGGAGAAACCGGGGAGTTTGAACAAGCAAGATCCATCAACACAAGAGCCCCTGCCATCTCTTAGGTACATTTATATATATTATTCTAACCATGTGTAGATTGAAGAAAAGGTCGCCGTCACAAGAATTCAAAGCACATCTCAAGTGACGAAAGTCGAAGCTGCACAACTCACAAACTCTATTAGTGAGTCATGGTAAGTATGATCAAAGGTGAGAAAGTCTTGCTCATGGACTTTAATTTATGAGTAGTTATCTTTTCAATTGTTGCATTGCATTGCATGTTTACTTTGAATAATCCATGCATTCACTCCACTTAGTTTATGTTTTTTCATCGTAGATCCATTGCATGTTTAATTCCTTGCAATCACCCATCATGTCGATTTTGCATATAAAAATAATAAATAAATAAAAATATTATCCTCACCATGATCATGCTCTTTAATCTCTGTTTAAGTGAATCTCTATAGTGCTTTCATGCTATCTTTGTTTGCTCATGCATGCTTTGGTTTTGGAAGTATTCGACATACTTCCATTGGCTTTTAAACGTAAGCGTGGTGCTTAGGTTATATCGCTTTCCTTAGTTAAATTAGACATGGAGTCTAGTTTAATTATTGAACTAATAATTGCTTGTGTAGACATTGGCTATTGTTGGACTAACCCTTGCGTAAAAAAAAAAAAAAAAAATTCTCAAATCCAATTCGGGTAAGTCAAGAGATCAACTCACGGATGAAGCAAGGCATATGATGAAGTCCAACACCTTTGTGCAAAAAGAAGATCCGGATCGTTCCTCATGGAAGAAAGATACGTAAGTATCACATCATTTATTTTGTCTTTTGCTAAAAGTTACCTTTGCCTTGAGCCATGCTAAAGTGCAGCCATAAAAAATAAATAATAATAATAAATTGCTTGACAACAATATACGTGCTAAAGTAATCAATGAACCATCCTTTTGTTAGCATAGATGAGGTTATAACAACCTTTGGACAACAACCCGTTCTTCAATTAGTTGCAATCCTTCGGGTATACGTCCAATAATATTTTGCGAGTGAAAGAATCATCGGTGTGCACGTTCATTGTTTAGCATGAACCTACCACACCACCATAGTCTACCTCACTTTTACATCTTGTAAGACTGTCAAGATCCATCTTGGGGAGTGCAACCCCATTATCTAGGTAAGTATTCTTATATTTTATCTTATTACTAGTGTGGTATGTACGCTTTGTTAAAAAGATATAAAAAGATGCATAACTATAGAAAATCAAATAAAAAGTTTAGCTTATATATAGTGTGGTCTTTAAATTCGCTAAAGATAAATAAGTAGGGAGTGTGTTTAGAGTTGCTTGCTAGAATAAAATGAACATTGAAGATGATCTCTATGCATGGATATGATGAATTGTTTTTTTGCATTTGCATCCTTACGCACAAAAAAAAAAAAAAAAAAATTGTGGACACATGAAGGTCCACGCTTTCTCCGAAAAATCCAAAAGATGTGAACACATGAAGGCTCACAACATAATCCTAGAATTTGTTCCTTCGGGTATGTGCGAAATTAATATTTATAGGGAGAACAATTAAGGAAGAACCCGAAGACGAGCAAATTCAAGGACAAACAAAAGACTACTACAAGATCAAGCTTGGGGAGAGCACCCCGTTTACCCGATAAGTATCACTATCTTATGTCTTAAATATTAGCTAGTTATATATTTGCTTAGAGTTAATGAGTCTTAAATAAAAGTCTTAGTGTTAAGAGTCTAATAAATGCTAGATCTTTGCTAGATTGCTTTCTTCCTTTTTAATTATGATCTTGATGATATATGCTAAGGAAATGATGAATAGTCGCTCCGCCTTAATTCCTCTTAAAAGTACTTATACTTTGGACTTAGATTCTCCCAAAGCTTTAAATGCTTAATTTGCTCTAAAACCCAACACTGTGGGAAGCACATGCTGAATCCGAGTCTTAGCGTTGAAGGATAAAGAATACATGAAAAGTTGAGCTACTTGTTTATCATATTCCTAGAGATACTTGATTCCTGGTTTTTATCTTTGAAAATTACAAAATATTACATGATGAGTTCCTTAGCTATGACCCTTAAGAGTTTATCTTTCGCATCAAGATCATCCCACTCCACCAAATATCTTTGCTTCTAACCCGAAGCACGCTTCCCCATAATCCATCAGTAGTTAGCCATAATTAAAAATAAACTCTTGCAATCTTTGGATATGTCTCTCTCAGTGTTTTTATGCCAAATAGAGGTGGGCTACATTAAAAAAAAAAAAAGAAAGAAAGAAAAAAAAAAATAAATATTTTAGAGAGAAAAGTGAGACGAGAGAGGGAGAGTAACGGACAAAAGTCATACTAGGCGAGAAGGGCCTACCTCCCTAATAATAAAAATATATTTAGAGATGAATAATGGACATGTGTCCGAGGGTGAGTAGGGCCCACATCTCTAAGGAGAGAGAAAAATGGACACAAGTCCGGGGCAAAAGCCCACCTCTCCAAGAATGGACAGCCTGGGTTCTTAGCAATTTTTAGAAAGAGAGATATAGTCCAAGATGCTTGAGAAGAAAAAATACCGAGAAAAAGGCTAAGGGCTATTTACTACCTTTCATCCTCATCCACTTCACCACTATCATCCCACTATGTATGTCCTACCACATGTGTAACTCCACTACCACCATCTACTTAAGAGGGTCATACATAGGATCTCTGAGTTTCTTTTAAAAAATATTGCAAAACCCCGGGATGATAGTTGATCGAAGAGCTTGAGACATGGTAATTAACTTGATTGTTCTGTCTTTCAAATTGCTCATGAAAAGGCTACGCCCCATGGTAAAATGTATGAGAGAGCAAACGGTTAAGAGGAGAATTTATTTCGATAAACACAAAGGCTTACGAGGTATGAAAGCGTAGTAGCAACTCCCTGATCCTACTATAGCATATAACTTTGCTAGGGACTAGCAAAGGGTAAGCTTGGGGAGCTTGTTGACGCTTGTTAACGTTAATATTAAATAATCAACTAAGCATAGAAAATGGCATAAATGAATATCAACATAGACTTAGGGGTTTGCTACTAATGAGTTCCACAAGTTTTGGTGTTTTGTTTATTTTAGAGAGTGACGGAGAACAGTTACAATTGGGCCAAATCTACAAGATAAATGGGCCTTGACATCTAGTCCTACAAGCACCAAATAAAGAGAAGCCAAATGCCATCACACAAGACGATGTCAAATGATGGATTTGAGTACACCATCTGCGACGGGCTCGTCAAGACGATCGAAACGGATATATCATTTGCTATATTTGGAGTTCAGAATGAGAAGATATGAATTTACAAATAATGGAATATTCTAGAAACAAGTTCCGGGATTAATTGGGCCTAAAACTTAATTTGGCCCATAAAGGCTATGTGCATTATAATTAGATATGGTGGAAGGTCTAGTACCATATTGCTTGCTAAAGGTGGAGGGAGGCCGGAGACCCCCTATATATGTAACCTTAAACCCCTAGGAGCCATGTACCCGATTGACTTGAGAGTTGTCCCATGAATGGATGGCCTCTCGTTAATATTAGAGAATTAGGTTTAGATATTATAATGTAGTAGAATAGATCTACTAGAGAGTTAGGGAGAGCGGAGCTGCGTTCGGTTCGAGAAGTCTTCGGCGTTTGGTATGTCTTTGTATCTTTTTCATTGTAAGACTTATGCTTTAATATATTTATCTTCTCTAGTTACTTTTATGCCTTTCATTTATTGATTAGAATATAGTTGTTATATATTTGCATGGGATCTTTGCTCGCATCGAGTGTCTTTAGTTATAAATTGTGACTAGAGTAGTAATTAATAGTGTAGACGTGGTGTCTAGACTAGAGGTTACCTTAGATTGCACCCAGTCCCACGGATAGTTGTGGTAGCCCGGGTAGTGACAGTCCCGACGGCCGACGTATTCCACCACGTTCGGATTGGTGTTGTAGGACCGTGGTCGGAGCTTCCTAGCCCCCTTCTCATCCCTTTCCGCGGCTAGTGTTACGATGTCCCGAAGTGCTCTTATATGATCGCTATACCTTTTTTCATGCTTCAGTTATCATAGAACCAAAGTACTAGAGAAGAATACAGGAACCTAGATCTCTCCCGTTGTCCTCTCGACCTAGCTATCTATTCTATATTATAATATTCTCAGGGTTATGTGCCATTAATTATCTTATCAAATATCATTTACCCCCTCACTTTAGTTTAGTTGGTATAATAAGTTAGTAGATACATGATGGTAATTTATCATAGTCTTTACCCTTGCTTCCCTGTGAAAAATATAAATAACGATACTCTGGAATACTCAGGGTAAAAGCTACAATGGTATATGTTACGTAAACTGCGGAATCCTTTATATTATTTTCTTTTTGCGTTAATAAATACCAACAAGCTTTTTTTGGCGCCGTTGCGGGAAGCATTCGGCGTAAAGATTACGATAATGATCTTGATATCGCTAATTTAGTGTATCAATTAGCTTTAGTAGGATTACCCTTGTTACGTTGAGTGTGGAATAGAGCGGGACATTTGATGCCGTCGCGACCTTCCCAACAAGCTTCCACAAGAAAAGGAGAAACCAGGGAGTTTGAACAGCAAGATCCATCAACACAAGAGCCCTGCCATCTCTTAGGTACATTTATATATATTATTCTAACCATGTGTAGATTGAAGAAAAGGTCGCCGTCACAAGAATTCAAAGCACATCTCAAGTGACGAAAGTCGAAGCCGCACAACTCACAAACTCTATTAGTGAGTCATGGTAAGTATGATCAAAGGTGAGAAAGTCTTGCTCATGGACTTTAATTTATGAGTAGTTATCTTTTCAATTGTTGCATTGCATTGCATGTTTACTTTGAATAATCCATGCATTCACTCCACTTAGTTTATGTTTTTTCATCGTAGATCCATTGCATGTTTAATTCCTTGCAATCACCCATCATGTCGTTTGCATATAAAAATAATAAATAAATAAAAATATTATCCTCACCATGATCATGCTCTTTAATCTCTGTTTAAGTGAATCTCTATAGTGCTTTCATGCTATCTTTGTTTGCTCATGCATGCTTTGGTTTGGAAGTATTCGACATACTTCCATTGGCTTTTAAACGTAAGCGTGGTGCTTAGGTTATATCGCTTTCCTTAGTTAAATTAGACATGGAGTCTAGTTTAATTATTGAACTAATAATTGCTTGTGTAGACATTGGCTATTGTTGGACTAACCCCTGTAAAAAAAAAAAAAAAATTCTCAAATCCAATTCGGGTAAGTCAAGAGATCAACTCACGGATGAAGCAAGGCATATGATGAAGTCCAACACCTTTGTGCAAAAGAAGATCCGGATCGTTCCTCATGGAAGAAAGATCTGTAAGTATCACATCATTTATTTTGTCTTTTGCTAAAAGTTACCTTTGCCTTGAGCCATGCTAAAGTGCAGCCATAAAAAAATAAATAATAATAATAAATTGCTTGACAACAATATCTGTGCTAAAGTAATCAATGAACCATCCTTTTGTTAGCATAGATGAGGTTATAACAACCTTTGGACAACAACCCGTTCTTCAATTAGTTGCAATCCTTCGGTATACGCCCAATAATATTTTGCAGGAAAGAATCATCGGTGTGCACGTTCATTGTTTAGCATGAACCTACCACACCACCACAGTCTACCTCACTTTTACATCTTTAGAAGACTGTCAAGATCCATCTTGGGGAGTGCAACCCCCATTATCCGTAAGTATTCTTATATTTTATCTTATTACTAGTGTGGTATGTCCGCTTTGTTAAAAAGATATAAAAAGATGCATAACTATAGAAAATCAAATAAAAAAGTTTAGCTTATATATAGTGTGATCTTTAAATTCGCTAAAGATAAATAAGTAGGGAGTGTGTTTAGAGTTGCTTGCTAGAATAAAATGAACATTGAAGATGATCTCTATGCATGGATATGATGAATTGTTTTTGCATTTGCATCCTTACGCACAAAAAAAAAAAATTGTGGACACATGAAGGTCCACGCTTTCTCGAAAAATCCAAAAAGATGTGAACACATGAAGGCTCACAACATAATCCTAGAATTTGTTCCTTCGGGTATGTGCGAAATTAATATTTATAGGGAGAACAATTAAGGAAGAACCGAAGACGAGCAAATTCCAAGGACAAACAAAAAGACTACTACAAGATCAAGCTTGGGGAGAGCACCCCGTTTACCCGATAAGTATCACTATCTTATGTCTTAAATATTAGCTAGTTATATATTTGCTTAGAGTTAATGAGTCTTAAATAAAAGTCTTAGTGTTAAGAGTCTAATAAATGCTAGATCTTTGCTAGATTGCTTTCTTCCTTTTAATTATGATCTTGATGATATATGCTAAGGAAATGATGAATAGTCGCTCCGCCTTAATTCCTGTTAAAAGTACTTATACTTTGGACTTAGATTCTCCCAAAGCTTTAAATGCTTAATTTGCTCTAAAACCCAACACCTGTGAGAAGCACATGCTTAATCGAGTCTTAGCGTTGAAGGATAAAGAATACATGAAAAGTTGAGCTCTTTGTTTATCATATTCCTAGAGATACTTGATTCTGGTTTTTATCTTTGAAAATTACAAAATATTACATGATGAGTTCCTTAGCTATGACCCTTAAGAGTTTATCTTTTAGCATCAAGATCATCCCACTCCACCAAATATGCTGCTTCTAACCCGAAGTACGCTTCCCCATAATCCATCGGCCGTTAGCCATAATTAAAAATAAACTCTTGCAATCTTTGGATATGTCTCTCTCGGTGTTTTTATGCCAAATAGAGGCTGGGCTACATTAAAAAAAAAAAAAAAGAAAGAGAAAAAAAATAAATATTTTAGAGAGAAAAGTGAGACGAGAGGGAGAGTAACGGAAAAAAGTCATACTAGGCGAGAAGGGCCTACCTCCCTAATAATAAAAATATATTTAGAGATGAATAATGGACATGTGTCCGAGGGTGAGTAGGGCCCACATCTCTAAGGAGAGAGAAAAAAATGGACACAAGTCCGGGGCAAAAGCCCACCTCTCCAAGAATGGACAGCCCAGGTTCTTAGCAATTTTTAGAAAGAGAGATATAGTCCAAGATGCTTGAGAAGAAAAATACCAGAAAAGGCTAAGGGCTATTTACTACCTTTCATCCTCATCCACTTCACCACTATCATCCCACTATGTATGTCCTACCACATGTGTAACTCCACTACCACCATCTACTTAAGAGGGTCATACATAGGATCTCGAGTTTCTTTTAAAAAATATTGCAAAACCCCGGGATGATAGTTGATCGAAGAGCTTGAGACATGGTACTTAACTTGATTGTTACGTCTTTCAAATTGCTCATGAAAAGGCTACGCCCCATGGTAAACAGGTATGAGAGAGCAATCTGGTTAAGAGGAGAATTTATTTACGATAAACACATTGCTTCGGGAGGTATGAAAGCGTAGTAGCAAACTCGATCCTACTATAGCATATATAGCTTTGCTAGGGACTAGCAAAGGGTAAGCTTGGGGAGCTTGTTGACGCTTGTTAACGTTAATATTAAATAATCAACTAAGCATAGAAAATGGCATAAATGAATATCAACATCGACTTAGGGGGTTTGCTACTAATGAGTTCCACAAGTTTTGGTGTTTTGTTTATTTTAGAGAGTGATTTCGAGAAACAGTTACAATTGGGCCAAATCTACAAGATAAATGGGCCTTGACATCTAGTCCTACAAGCACCAAATAAAAGAGAAGCCAAATGCCATCACACAAGACTATGTCAAATGATGGATTTGAGTACACCATCTGCGACGGGCTCGTCAAGACGATCGAAACGGATATATCATTTGCTATATTTGGAGTTCAGAATGAGAAGATATGAATTTACAAATAATGGAATATTCTAGAAACAAGAGCTGCGGGATTAATTGGGCCTAAACCAGAATTTGGCCCATAAAAGCTATGTGCATTATAATTAGATATGGTGGAAGGTTTAGTACCATATTGCTTGCTAAAGGTGGAGGGAGGCCAGGAGACCCCTATATATGTAACCCTAAACCCCTAGGAGCCATGTACCCGATTGACTTGAGAGTTGTCCCATGAATGGATGGCCTCTCGTTAATATTAGAGAATTAGGTTTAGATATTATAATGTAGTAGAATAGATCTACTAGAGAGTTAGGGAGAGCGGAGCTGCGTCCGGCCTGGAGAAGTCTTCGGCGTTTGGTATGTCTTTGTATCTTTTCATTGTAAGACTTATGCTTTAATATATTTATCTTCTCTAGTTACTTTTATGCCTTTCATTTATTGATTAGAATATAGTTGTTATATATTTGCATGGGATCTTCGCTCGCATCGAGTGCTGTAGTTATAAATTGTGACTAGAGTAGTAATTAATAGTGTAGACGTGGTGTCTAGACTAGAGGTTACCTTAGATTGCACCCAGTCCCACGGATAGTTGTGGTAGCCCGGGTAGTGACGATCGGACGGCCGGCGTATTCACCACGTTCGGATTGGTGTTGTAGGACCGTAGTCGGAGCTTCCTAGCCCCCTTCTCATCCCCTTTCCGCGGCTAGTGTTACGATGTCCCGAAGTGCTCTTATATGATCGCTATACCTTTTTCATGCTTCGGTTATCATAGAACCAAAGTACTAGAGAAGAATACAGGAACCTAGATCTCTCCCGTTGTCCTCTCGACCTAGCTATCTATTCTATATTATAATATTCTCCGGGTTATGTGCCATTAATCACTCGCACCCTCTATGGTATCTTGTGTGAAATCAAAATGGCCCTATGATTATACCTTTGCCTTGAGCCCATTTTGATTCTCGAATCCACTCCAAGCGAGCACTTGATCATCTTTTGGATCACCTCGATCCATCCACCATGACCACCATGCTCCATACTTGGCTTGACCAATCCCCAACTAATCAAACACTTAACATAGAGAGATTAGTCCTAGGATGTCATCAATTAGCCAAAAACCAAACTAGAGATCTTCAATCTCCCCTTTTTGGTAATTGGTGACAACCCGCATAAAAAGATTTTATGATTAAAATTTTTGAACCTATCATAGTTGTCCAAGCATTTTGCTCATGATTATAGGATTGGACAAACACTATAAGTTCGGTTTTGGTAGCATGAGCTCCCCCTTCATGTATGCCGAGAGTTTGGAATGAAGCTTTGCATACATGTATGAATATTGAAATTGAGGGTGAGCTATGTTACCAAAATGATGCTATGGTGAAAGAATGGACCTTTGAAGCGTGATACCAATCGGAGTTGCACCTTTCTCACCATATATAGCATCAAGGATAACTAGATATTTCATCAAAACTCAAAGTACCACGTGAGATCATTTTGTAAGCAAGGTACTTGAATTTAGAGCGAAATTGGAAACATCTAGATATCTTCCTATGCATGCTAGTTGATCAACCATCAATCAATGTACCACTAGCATACACCACACAAGCATGTAAATATGAAATTTAAATACATGTGCAAGAGCAAGTCATATGTTAGTGCACAAACAAATGCAGTAAATGGCTTATGAGCTTGCTCCCCTACTTGTGTGCTTAGAAAAATTTTGATCCCCTTTCCAATCTTTATGCACTAATCTCTCCCCTTTGTCAACAATTGACATAAAAGGATTGATTGGGTTCTTTTGATATTGGAAAGATTAGTTTTCAAATTTGGCCAAATTTGGATAGCTTGCCAACCATATAATTCGGTTTGAACCAAAGACAAGCTTTGTCACACCTCATGAGAGGGTTATCATGTTTATGTTGAATCACATATTTGACAATATATCCAAATTCAGCACTTGAGATTGCAAGCCCACAAGCATGTCATATGTTATCACTAGATCAATCAAGCATAAAGAACAATAGAGATGGCATACATACATTGAAATTCATTGCTTTTACATGAATGCAACCTAAGGAACCAAATTGTATGACTATATGTTCTAACAAGTCATTAGATATCATGAATGACATGTCAAATAATTTCATCTTTGCTTTGCTTGGTGGAGGGTGTTGGCGGTCAAAATCATACACTTTGTACCGCCAACTTAGCTCTACAAAAGAGAGGAATGCACACTTATGTCACATAAACTGTTACTATTAACCTAGTTCTACTTGTATTCGAAGAAAATATGTTTTGCAGGTGTAAAAGTGGAAATAGGTGAAAGTATGCCTAATAAAGAAGAAAGCGCCTATCGGGGAGTGCGCTTTGACAACGGGAATGCTAAAAAGACAAATCCGGAAGGAAATACGCCAAAGCACCGTCGGACACGTGGCGGGGAGTGAACCAGGAGGCCACCAGGCCAAAGCCCGCCCGAACCAGGCCAAGCCCGTCCGGCCGCGCGCCATGGGTCGGGCGCCGGGGCCAAGTCTTCTGGCGGCTGCGCTTTCACAAAGGCGTGCCATGCCGAAAAACACAAGGCGGTGCCCCATGGGTGCCGGTCCGACCCCGCCAAGACCCATTTCCCTCTTGTATAAATAGGGGGTACTCCCTCTAAAACAATCAAGTTTCCATTTGATCATTGATCGCACCTAGAGCACTACCTTCCCACCTATATTCTTTAGGATTAGTAGTTGAGCAAGGTTGAGTTTCAAGGAGGGCTTGTCTCCTTGGAAGAATCTTCTTGGTAATATACTATGGAGCTTCTTTCATTATTCAAGTCTCTATATTTATATCGCAATGTGTTTGAACTAGAGTATAGTTATCCTCATGTTACCTTTACAATATATGAACTAGAGTATAGTTGATATGTAGTAGAGACTAACATGACTAACTATAGGATTAACGTTCATATGTAGTTCAATGGAAAGTAGTAGAATTATGTTGAGTATGACGGTCTGGTGTACCTTCGGGTTTGCCTTTATCCTTGCTTGTCGATCCGTAGGGTCGGAGTCGAGGGGATTTAGGCAATTATCTATACACGTGGGTGTGGTGTCCAGGTCTATAGTAACCATTGGAAATGTCGGCATCCCAAGGTAGTGAGGTAGGGGGTAGGTGGTGACAGCCCTGCTCGCCCATTGTACTCCTCCACGTTCGGGTGTTGAGTTGGAGTTCTGAAAGTGTCTATCGGCTGGCAGACCAGCTGCGGGCATCTCGTCATCATATGATCTTAATTCCATTATGATCCATGTTCCACATATGCCACTGGAGTTTAACCCATGTGTGATATTAGAACTACCTGCTCAAGTTGATTTTCTCTTTATCCTTATTTTCTATTTATTTATGTAGTGCCTTTAGGTGTGTTCACACTATCCTTATTATCATTTACTTACCCCTGTACTAGACTAATGGTTATTCATAAATACATTGTGGGCTATCATCATCATAATGCTAGACTTTACACAAGCCTGCCTTCCTTTGGGAAAATATAAATCACGATACTCGAATACTCACCAGGTGAAATGCTGCAATGATAGATCCGTACGCTTGCGGATTGACTATTGTAACATATGAATCCATCTATCACTAGCTTTCTTAACGTTGTCACTAAGGATATTTACTATTCCTAGTGATAGCGTAAGAAATGCCAACAAGCATTTCTCGGCGCCGTTGTCGGGGACCGGGCCTTAAAACCTGTTTTTCTAGTAATGTCGCTTAGAAATGTCAACAAGCATTTCTCGGCGCGCCGTTGCGGACTGGGCCTTAAAACCTATTTCTAGTAATGTCGCTTAGAAATGTCAACAAGCATTTCTGGCGCCGTTCCGAGGAAGGCATGGTTTATGAAAAGATAAAAAAACAAAGCTAGCATATGATGATTATAACCACATGTATAAATGATAGCCCTAGTCTTTGCAGGCTAACTCTTTTTGTTTTCCTCCTGTTATGGATGAAAACAGGGATAGTGCATGACTGGTCGCAACCTACCAAAAAATTTCATCGAGAATCCAGAGGCGTTGCTCAGAAAGAAATGGTCCCGCATCGCTTACACTCCGACGCTTCCTCGGAGGTTGAACCCGTCATCCCGGTACCATCTTCGTCAACACTCATGGCCAAGTCACTACGCGACTACTCTGTCCCTGCGGTGGGCAATGTTCCCACTAGACCTCAAGTCAACATGGGCGACAAGAACTTTGAGATTCGTGACTTGGCCTCATCATGATGGTGCAGGTAAATCCCTTACGTGGTTTGCCCAGCGAGGATGCGAACGCGCACCTTCAAAACTCCCTGGAGCTGTGTGACACAATAGTCATCAAGGACATTGCGCCTGATGCCATCAAGCTCCGATTGTTTCCTTTCTCCCTTGTGGGGAAGGCGAAACAAATGGTTCTATAAGAACCCGAAACAAGTCAACACGTGGATCAAGTGTTCCACGGCGTTCCTCGCACGATTCTCCCCAATGGGCAAAACCAATGCCCTGCGGGCAAGAATCTCCAACTTCCAGCAGAATTCCAATGAGCCCATTCCCGAGGCGTGGGAACGGCTGCAGGAGTACATCCTGGCCTGTCCACACCACAAAGATGGAAAAGTGGCTTGTACTTCAAAATTTCTACAATGGTCTTACACCCATGTGTAAGGGCCACATTGATGCCGCTACGGGGAGGGGCATTCTGTCCCTCACCGTCGAAAAAGCTGAAGCGCTCATCGAAAAGATGATTGAAAACCAATGATGGGGAGATGACAAAGCCCCAACAAAAAGAGGCATGCATCCCGTCAAGGAGACGGACATGCTCATAGTAAAGATGGACCTGTTGCTCAAGCGGTTAGGAGATAGAGCCGCTGAGAAGGAAGCAATGAGCAGTGCACTACCACCTCCCGAATCATTGATGACATGTGAAGTCCACGGAGAGG
Organism: Hyparrhenia diplandra; assembly: GCA_015847255.1. Taxonomy (NCBI): domain Eukaryota; kingdom Viridiplantae; phylum Streptophyta; class Magnoliopsida; order Poales; family Poaceae; genus Hyparrhenia; species Hyparrhenia diplandra. The sequence continues at coordinate 1,479,194 of JADLZK010010583.1, forward strand.
TCGGACATTCGGGAACAATCGCCCCGAAACTCATGAGGAGCTTGCCTTCATCAACAACGGGTACCGCCTGGTAACAACAATGGGTGGAACAACCAGAACCGCCCACAAGGAGGTAACTTTAATTCGGTTTCAATTCCAATTTTAATTCAAACCAACCCTCCTTGAAAGATTTGGTTTTCGGTCAAGCTAAAATCAATGAGTCGCTAAACAAGAAAATATCATATAATGATAAAATGTTAGAATCAATTAGTGCAAAGCTTGAAAGTCTATCCACTCTTGTCCAAAACCAATCTAGCTTTAATAAAATGGTTGAAACACAAATATCACAAATATCTGCCGCTATTTCACCTAACTTTCGAAAGAGGAATTGGCGGAAGTTGAAACCTTTACCGAAACGGTTAACATGGTGACAACGAGGCTTGGTACCCCTCGAAGTTAGACCTACCCGGATGCTTTTTGCGAGAATCACCATTCATTCCAAAGAAAGCGGATCCCGGACATCCAACAATTACATGTGCAATTGGCCCGCACATCATCAAGAATGCCTACCGTGATCCGGGGCAAGTGTCAACATCATGTCCAAGAGGACAAGTGAAGCATTGAACTCGTACACCACTCACCTCCATCAAAATGCAAATCCTAATGGCGGACCAATCATCGAAGACAGTAGAAGGCATAGCCCAAGACATCCTAGTGCGGGTCGAACAACTACGTCCTTATAGACTTTCTCGCCCTCGACATGGGGGAGAAAGACGACATACCGATACTCTTAGGAAGACCGTTCCTCAACACAACAAACGCCACCATATTTGTTGGAACGGGGAAGATCCACTTCCAGTTCCCTAACGAGACAATACAGTGCCATTTCAACGGATATTGTGCGGTCAAGGAAAGGAGGCCTAGGCTCCATCCCAAGAAAGCCCGTCGGTCAAGGAACAAGTGTTCCATGATCCGCATCAAATACGGAGCAAACACACGTAAAGTGAGGGAGATAGTGATAAACCCCGAGAAATTCACAAGCCTCCCTCAACTAGCTAAGACTCGAGAGAACAAAAGCCGGGAGCCAAAGAAAAAAGGCGGCTCCCAAGAAAGAGAAGATTGTTCCCAACAAGGAATCCAAAGGCACTCCTACACCCTCCGTAAAGGTGTGGAGGAAGAAGGAACAAACAACGTCGATAAGCTCACCGTCGAAGCCCCCAAGAAAATTTGGCAAGTGAAACAAACACCGACCAAGAGGGATGAAGAACTCACGCTAGAAGAAATTTTGGGAGTCAAAGCGGAAGATATTCAAATCAACCCCCACATCTTCGCGACTCCGACATGACCTTCGCATAAAAGCCCCCAAAGTGAGTCGGTAATAATTTATAATTATTTATTCATTATTATTTATTTATTTCATTTAAATTTCCTTTTATATCTTTCTTTACTAATTTGATTCACTCAAAAAAATATATATTTATGTATAAATAAAAATTATATAATCTATAATTTATTTGCTACCTAGAATAAAATAATTTATAAATAATTACAAATAATTATAATAACTCATAGAATAAACTCCCTTGCTCAATGCTAATTTATTTGCCATGAATAAAAATATATAAAACATAATTAAAAAAATAATTTTTCATTTTTATAAAAAAAGGGAAAATCAAAATCCGAGGCAACGGTCGAAACCGACCAAAGCAGGGCGAGTAGGTTCTGAGTCGACCCTTGCTCCACACCGCAAAAATTGGGCGACAGTGGGACCCACCGGTGGTCGGGCCGCGGGGGGGGCGGCGCCCGCTGTCCCCGCCTCTGTCGGTTCTAGCCGTTGGGCACCCCCACCAACCACGGGTGCTTTGTCCTATAAATGCCTGAGCTGCCCGGGAGAGCTCTCCACCCCTCTCATTCTCACATTTTCACTCTCCCACTTCACCTCTCCATATTTTCTTGCCTCCCAAGAGCTTGTGCAAGCATTAAAGCAAGAAAACACCTTCCAACAACAACCACATCACATCCACAATCAAGAGCTCAAAAGAAATCTCTAGCTAACATCACCCCTATTTGAGTTCTTGTGTCTCTTGTTGCTCTTGTCGACATGGACAAGATTGGAAGGAAGATCACCGGGGCCTTCAACAAGGCCACCGGAAGGAGCTCTCGGCGCTCTCGTGGCTCAAGCTCTCAACACACCAGCCACCATGAGAGCCCAATGCGAGAAGAAGAAGTTCCTCCCCAAGTGCAGACAACGATCGAAGAAGCCGACGCCCGTTCCTCGACTTGCAAGAAGGACGGGAGATGCAAGCATACTTCATCCTCAAGGATCGATCCTTCGTCCACACGCCATGCTACTCCCAGGAGGCTCTCCAAAAACTTGGTATGGATTCTGAATTCCTTCCTATGCGGAAAGCCGTTGGTTGGAAGAATGTTGATCCTCTTGACGAACCAGGCTCTAGATTGCTTACTATTCAGTTTCTCTGCGCTTTGCAAACTCATGATGAGGGCATCTCTTTTAGATTGTTTGAAACTCCATACTAGTGCACTTGGAAACAAATTGCTGGATTTATAGGCTTTAGTGCAAGAAAATGCTCTATCAACCTAGATGCATCTCTTTCCGGATATAATCGTAATGCTTTCTTTATGAAAATTTCTGGATTAGATTGCTCTACTGGTAGATTTGCCCCTGTGAATGCAAACATCCATCACCCATCACTAAGATTTATGCACAAATGGATGGCTATGACTTTGTTCCCCAGACATGATTTCCGTTGTATTCATCATGCTGAACTAAAATGCCTTTATGCTATGATACATCATATCAAGATTGCACCTGTTAAAGAAATGATTAGGTGGATGCTAGAAACTTTTGGACATACTACGCCTCTCTTGCACCTCCCTTGTGACATGAATTGCTCGTGGCCTCAATGTATTGGAGGGAAAGAATGTTGTCTACATTCCTACCCCCCACGCATGGAGATCACGATTCCATCCCTGATCCAAGGGCATCATATAAAACTCGATGAACAAGACCGCGAGAAAATCATTTATTACTTCCCGGGCTATACATTGGAGATTCCGTTTCCTAACCTAGAACTCTCCTTGTATAAGTCCCCATCACTCACCTTCGCTCTGGTCCCACCAGACGAAGCGCGCAGGAGTTCTGTGTCTCGCAGGTCAACCAGATTAGCGGCAAGAGACGAGGCAGGGACCTCACAGGCACCACCTACACCAGGATTTTCTCCTAGTTTTGAGCGGACTCCCACCCAAAGGCTTCTTTTTGGATTCAGCCCCGACACCCGCACTGGGTTCTTCTCCTACGCCAAACCCCGGTGCGCACGCAACTACCGGCACCGTGCACGGGGGTACATTCCACATCCGGATCAAGGCGGGTGGTTCAGCATGGATGGGCGGCCGACACGACACATCATCCGACTCTGAAGGGATGCCTCCTCCACGTTGATCTACGGTGGACCCTCAGACGATCCAGGAGCTCGGCACATGCGTCCATGGCATTGAGGTAACCACTAGTGAGATCCGCGACACACTTCATACTTATGTGCGTGGTCTCGAATCGGCGGTACCGGGAAGCGATGATAGCAGATTGCTGGCATGCGCCGGCCAGGACGACGAGCGCCACGAGCGGGCAAAGGCATTCGGCATTTCATGGGCTACGATCCGGATGCATAGGCTTTGAGCTAGCTTGGAGGAGGACCCCCGAGTAAGCCTTTATTTTCCCAAGTCATTTCCATTTTCTTTCAAAAAAAAAAAAAAAAAAAATACTTCACTCCTTTATGTGACTTAGGATTGTGTAGATCTCTCTTAAAAGTTGAAATGATGAATAGTTGCTCTGTTTATAAATCAACTTGCACCTAATTTATAACTTAGAATTCCTTAATGTTTAAAGTTTGTTGGCTAACATTGTCTTATCCTAAAAACCTAATGAAATGTGGGTTGCAAGTACCACGATCCTTTTCTAAGTTATTGCCACGATATGAGATGGTATAAAGATTCTACTACAACTTTGATCTTAGAGAAACTTGATATCCGGGAACCTTCATTCAAAAAAAAAAAAAAAAAAAAGAGAAGATGAAAAATCGACAAAAGTCCGAGGGCGAGTAGAGCCCACATCTTCAAACAGAGAAGAAATAAAGAACACAAGTCCAGGGCGAGCAGAGCCCACCTCTCCGAAAATGCAAGAGAGAAATCACGCTCTCTCAAACAACATTCAAAAAAAAAAAGAGTTCATATAATAATATCCCGGATTGAGAGTTAATCGAAAGAATGAATAAGTGGAGTTTTTATAAAACCATTCGGTCTTGCAACTACTAAAGAATATGGACAAATGTCATAAGCCCCATATGATTCAAGTAAGAAGGGTAGATAAAAATGCCAACTTACTTAAACAATGAGTGAAAACTTTGTTATAAATTTGGCACACTTTGATTTGTATCGGCATTGAAGCAACTCCCGATCAACAACCAAAACACTTAGCTATTTGCTTGGGACGAGCAAAGGTTAAGCTTGGGGAGTTGTTGGCGGTCAAAATCATACACTTTGTGTTGACACAAAAAGTGCCTCTTGTGCCTCACACACTGACAAGCCGAACTAGCTAGCTTAACTCGGGTGCCCAGTGTCTTGAGCCGGTGCGTGCCGATCAATTTGACAGTAAATTGACAAGGAGATAAATGTGAGATCCGGAACATGCACGGTGAGACCAAGACAGGTTCGCATGTACGGCCCCGAAGCCACTTGCAATGACATATAGCTATAGAAGCTATCGTCCACGGGTTTATGAATGCATTCGGCAAGTATGTACGAGATATAAGGTAATACTTGATTCTTGAATGAACATAAGAAGACATGTTTGAACAAGTAAATCGATCATCAAGATATGATATCATAAAGCTTTATTGCATAGATCGAATCAGTTGACAACATGTTACATAAAGCGGGTAAATCATAAATATAAATCTAATCTAAATAACACATGCATAGGTTTCACCCAACTAGTCCGCCGCGACGTCTAGTTTTCCTAAACCCGTCCAGCTTAAACCCTCACAAGCTAATCCACCGCATGATACGGCTCGCTACGGATCTAAACCACTTCCCACAACTAGATCAATCCACCGCATGATACAATCTAACCATGACAAGCTAAAAGCATGCATACATCTAAATAGATCTACAAATACTCATTACTCGTTGAGTGTAGGGTCGAGATGGGGACTAGAGGGGGGTGAATAGTCCTTTCTAAAACTAATTGCGCCGGCTAAACAAATATGATGCGGAATTAATACTATTCGTTTAGCCAAGACTTCACCCCTCTATCTATGACTCTAAATCACCTCACAAAAGATCCTACACAAAGCAAATGAGGTGATAAGCCTAGCTTGAGCTCTCAACCGTTTCTATTGCAAGGTCACACAAACCTATGCACTAGTACTTCAAACAAAGGTGAGCTCCTACACAATTCTAATGAGCAAAAGCACAAAGCCAACCTAAGCTCACTAGATGCACAATGGACAAGGCGACACACGCCTAACCCAAAAGATCAAATTACTTAGCTACACAAACTAAGCAAAGCAACTAACAAGCTACACAAGCTAGTAATTGCAAGAGCTACTCCACAAGCACAAGCACAAGGTATATATGAATGTAAATACGAAGCTTGTGATTTGGAGAATGCAAACCACCGAGAAGAGTAGACAAGTTGACACCGGTGATTTTTTCGAGGTATCGGGAAGCTTGCCAACTTCCCCTACTCCTCGTTGTGTCGACCAACACCTTGGGTGGTTCCTTTGGTGTTTTCACCTAGATGGTTCTTCGATTGTGATTCTCCGATCACTTGCCCCTCAAGGCACGCCCCGCAAGGCACCGCAAGACACCACTCTCAAGTGAGCCTCTCAAGGCACCGCCAAGACACCACACACACAAGGGAGGTACTCACCGACACGCTCTAGTAGTGATGCTCTTCACGATCCCCCGCGAGGTGAGCTCGAACCTCTCACAAATCCTCCTTCTGAGCACCGCACAATCTCCGTTGCGTGCTTCACGAAGTCTCTTGCCACCAAGCCGTCTAGGAGGTGGCAACCTCCAAGAGCAACAAGCACACCGGCTTGCAACACGATCACCTAGTGCCACAAATGCGATCTCTCAACGCGAATGCACTAGAATCACTCCTCACTTTGATTTGGATGAACACTATCAATCACAAGTGAGTGGGGAGGGCTCTCAAGCACCACAACACAAGCCACCAAGGCCCAAGTGTGCTCAGCGCCCGAGCAAGGTCGGGTATGTGGTGTATAAATAGCCCCCAAGTCAAATAGAGCCGTTGGGATGAAATCACGGCCGGCGAGGAGTTGACGGGCCGCGGCCGGACTCACCGGGCGTCGTCGCGGCGTCGATCGCGGCGTCCGGTCACTACAGACAAGCAACCCGGCCCACGCCAACGGCTACTTAGCGTCCGGTCACCGGTTCGGTCAAGCACCGGACGCATCCGATCTGGCGTCCGGTCAAAACGCGCGCTGAGAGCTCTCGCGAGACGCACGCGACCGGGCGTCGGCCGAAAAACCGGCGTCGGTCACGCTTCCGGCCGGTGCGTCGGTCACGCCCGAGCAGCGAAAAGTCATCGTTTTGTCGCCGTTCCTTCGCCATCTTTTCTCCGACATGCTATCCAACAAATATACCAATTTGTGCACGAGGACTAGCATGTTTTCAACACCAACTTGCATCGGCGCAATAGAAAATATGCATCTCATTTTCTCAAAAGCGCCGAATCCCGCCTCGCAAGCTTCGGCGGGAGGATGGCGGTTCCCAAACCCAACTCAACCCCGCAATCACCGCCGCCTTTGCAAATGTGCCAACACCACCAAGTGTACATCACCATGTGCATGTGTGTTAGCATTTTCACAATCATTTCAAAGGCCCGGTTAGCTCTTACCACGCCACTCGATCCTAACACATCGCAAAGTTAGATCGCTCAAGTGGCACTAGATGACCGATATGCAAACAAGTTTGCCCCTCTTGATAGTACGGCCATCTATCCTAAACCCGGTCATAAACTTCTCTAAGCACCAATGACCGGCGAAATGAAATGCCCTATAGGTTATACCTTTGCCTTGCGCATTTCCATTCCGCTCCATCTCCAAGTCCGATGCAACCAATGCACCAACACGATCAAGAATGATATGATCCATTTCATATCATCACATGACCTTCTTGGTCCATCGATCTTGACCTCACTTGCTCTTCACCGTTCGCGTCGGTCCGTCGGCGCCAAGTCTAGCCAAGCTTCACCGCCTCGCGGTCCATCGCTTCACCGCCTCGACTTGCCCTTCACACTTGCAACGGGTCCATCAAGCCAAGCCTTGTCTTGATCTTCACCACCTCGGTCACATGACTCCATGTCATGTTTCATATGCAATAAAGCTCCTTCATGCATCAGCTCATGTGAACTAACTTCCGTGTATTATCTCAATCACACATTGTTAGTCCACCTAATGTTGTCACTCAATTACCAAAAACCAAAGGGACCTTTCAATCTCCCCTTTTTGGTAATTGATGGCAACACTATAAAGATATGGAATTTAAGATTATATTCCAAGCTAGCACTTCATACAAGTATAAATTGCTAACTTGGTTTGGATTTTATGTCACTTATCCAACATTTAAGCTCAAAGTCAAGATTTGGATAAGCACCATAAAACCCGACTTGGTAGTGGTAACTCCCCTATATGTGTGCCCAATTGATTTGAATTCAAGGTTTGCACACATACAAAGATATGAAACTTTTGGGAGGGTTAACACTACAACCTATGCATGCTAGTTATCATATCATCAAGCAAGTTCTATAACTAGCATACACCACACAAGCATTGCATATAAAATTTTAAAACTTATGCAAATGCAAGCAAGCACATGAATATGCACATATCAAATGCAATCAAACAAGTTCATGAGCTTGCTCCCCAACTTGTGTGCTTCTCATATGTCCAAGAATTTTGATCCTTCTCTAATCTTCAATCTTGCTCCCTCATGGTCCATGTCCATGTTCCATTCTCTCCCCATACATATCTTTTGTTCCAATCTCTCCCCCTTTGTCATCAATTTCCATAAAAGGTATGCCTCTTTTGATACAAAGGGTGTGACTAGGGATAGATGGTTGAGTCTTGATTCTTCATTTTTTGATGGACATCACCATATGTTGGAATGACACCACTTGTAACAACCACATGTGGAAGCATGAAACCACCTAGAAATGCCACATGTAGGTCACTTGTAGGATCCTTGACCTTGATCTTGAGGTGGGGCACCTCCCCTATGTCAAGGCATATGTCAATCCACTTGAGTTCTTGAGGGTAGCTCTCTTGAGTTGATCACTTAAAGTTGAGGATCACTTGTGGAACCACCATTGATACATTAAGTACCACTTGAGTGTGAGCAAGAATATCACATGTAGGAATATAATATATCTTGCAATATGGTAGCCACTTGATGACCAATTCTTGAACTATATTGTATCCATGAGCTTCTTTCTTGATGACATGAACTAAATGATTTGCCATAGCTTTCAAGTCCGGTTTGATCCAATGACAAGCTTCTTCACACCTCATAAAGTATAAGGGTTATCTTGCCAATGTTGTACTTGTCACTTGTGAGCAATCCAAAATAGATCAAGTACTTGGGATCACTAGCTCATGAACAAATTCATGTACAAACCACTAGATCATATAAACATTCAAGCAATAGTGGTAGCAATGAATTTAAAACTTTCATTTGTCATGCATGACCCTATTAAGCATGTACTATATGCACTAACCGCATACTAGTAAGGAATGAAATGATCATGCACATTACAATGATACCTTTGCTATCTTGGAGTAGAGGATAGTCAATATGATTCCAATATCACTCCGCAATAGCAATGTGAAGTCCAATTAGATAGCTTGGTGAAGACCAAATATACCAATATGAATACCATGCTTCACCCATATGAATTGAGAACCACTAAAGATCAAGTGCACTTCTTGTTGTGGTTGGCTTGCTTTCTTTGGATCTTTGCTTGCATGAGAGAATACCATTTGAATTTGCATGAATGTCTCTCTTTTTGGGTGTTGCTTGCTCTCTTTTGATCAATCCTTTTGATTTCTTCAACTAAGCATCTTGAATATTCCTAGATTATCACTTCCATGTTGGCCCCTCCAAGCATCCCAACTTGTCAATCCCACTCATGGCGGCACGCCCTTTCTAGGGAGAAGTGATCTCACCAAGAACTATCCTTGACACTCACTTGAATTGAATTTGATTGATTGATCCAAGTGATGGACTTGATATGATGAGTAAACTTGAGATCTTCTTTAAGTCATTTTCTTTCTTTTGAAGAGATACAATGATTATTTGAACTCAAACTTGTCTCTCCATCTTGAGCTTGGTCTTGATCTCCAACTTGAGTACTAGATGTGTACAAAGTACACTCTCCCAAATCAATGGTCTTTGTACTCATGCTTGTCATGCTTCTAACTCAATTCAAAACCAAACTTAGGTGCCTCAAACACTTATAAATAAGATTCCAACTTGAGGACCTTTCAATCAAAGTGACTCTTGATCAATCCAATGTTTGTCACTTTTCTGGCAGATTTAGTACATCTCAAAGAATAGGTCATAACTCTCAATGTACATGTTGAAATGCCACGAAATTTTGTGGAGATGTGCAACACTAAGTCATCTAGCAGCCATAAAAATTTGAGCTTCAAAGTCCTTATGGATTGCTACCAGATTTCACACCTTTCCACACTACTCCATGCTGAAAACTGCTGCAACATAGTTGAAAAGCTCTACTCCAAAACCGAAGTATCCCTTGTTCAATCATCATGAAATTTTTACAGCATCTTGTACCATAAGTATAGAGCATGAATACCAAATTTCAAGCCATTCCAATAAAATTTGATCATCCAAACATGGCTAAGATCACAGCTCACTCAGATTTTCAATATAGGACAGATTTGAGCAATTGAGTTATGCTTCATCAATTTGAATCAAACTTGATGCTAACTTGTTTGAATACCATCACAAAACATATTTTCATTGACATCACATACTAAAGGTCATCTCATGATCATATCCATTCAAACCAACTCAAATTTGATCACTAAGCAATAAATCCATTCAAGCATCTCATAGCAAGCAACATATGCATATATATCCGATTCAATCAACTCATATGCACCCAAATATGTGTGATCAACTAGAATATACCTTTGTAGCTCATGATCTTCCAATAGCAAGCTTCAACTCAAATTATTTTGCAAGCCTTCAAATATTCCAATAAATCACCACAACTAGGATCATTGCACTTGTATGTTGTAGCTCATTTGGACTTCACTCATCATGACTTGGCATTGGGATAAAAATAGCAATATGCTTCAATACTTGACTCAATGAAATGATGAACAATGTGAACTCAATTGAATCAAGCCTCCAATGCCATGGTACCTACAAACAATCATCCACTTGTTGATGGTACCCAAACTTGTTTGGGTCCTCTCAAGTTAGGTGCAACATACTTAGGCATTGCCTTAGTATGAGTAGCGGGATGTTTTGCAATAGCAACCAATGAGGTACCATTGTCATCCTTTCTAAGCACAATATCATCATCAATTGAAATAGGCTTAGAATTATCACCTAGAGGACATGAATGAGCCATGTGTCCCCTTTCCCAAGCATGAGTAGCATCTTCTCTTTTGTTGAGCCCATTCTTCTTTGCTCATTCGATGCTTCTTCTTGCCTTGCCTCTCATGAGTTGCTTGAACCTTCTTTTCAAGCTTGTTAGGACACTCCGAGGCAAAGTGTCGCATGTCTCCACATTCACGGCACTTGATGTGAGCAAACTTTATTTTCTTTGCTTCATTCTTGCTCATCATCTTGGCATCTTGGATATGAGTTGGATGCCTTGCATAAGCTCTTCCACCCCTTCTTGTTCTCTTCTTCATCTTCAAGTCATCAACCTTGTCTTCATGGTTGATCTTGACTTGATCTTGGGGTTTCGGTTGAAGCTCTTCTTGTTGCTTCAACTTGAGCTTTTCTTCATTTGTGCAAGCCTTTGCAAAATGTCCCATTTCATGGCATCGGTAGCACATGACATGAGATAGCTTTTCTATCATCTTGGCTTCTTGTCTTTTCTTCTTTCTTTCATCCTTGGTCAATCCACCCTTGAAGCCAAGTCCATGCCTCTTGCCATAGCTTCTTTGAGTCTTCAATATGTGCTCAAAGGTGACTTGTGAATTGTAGCACCTTTGTAGCTTGGCAAGCAAATTCTTCAACTCTCTTTTAAGCTTATTGTTCTCCTTCAAAAGGTTAGTCTCACAAGACATAGAGGTAGAACAATCATCTAAAGAGGAAGAACATGGCATGTCTTGTGAATCATCACAAGAGGTGGATACATGCTTCTTGCCTACATCACAAGGGTTAGCACAAATATGTGATTGATCATTTGACCCAAGTGATGAGCTCTCACTAGTTTTAGATTTTCATTTGAAAACATCTTAGTGAGTAAAGCATAGTCTTGTACTAAATTATCATGAGTAACACTAAGTTCCTCATGAGCCAATTTTAGCACATCATGTGAACAAGTAGTAACATAAAGTAGATGCTCTTGTTGTTCACATGTTTTCTTTAGAAAAGAGATTTCATTTTCCAAATTCATTGTTTTTGCTTTCTCATTTTCTAAAGTCATGGTCATGCTAGCAAGTCTACTAACAAGCTCATCATATGAATCAACATGATCAACCATATTGCTACTTGATACCTTGGTGTCACCTCGTGACATGAAGCAATATGTCGATGTAGTAGATGTGCTTGTGGTAGCATTATCAACCGAGCATGAACCACCATCATTGCTATCAAGTGTGCTTGAGGTAGAGTCATCGCTTGCAACACTTGTAGCATCATCATCATCCTTGTCAAGTGAACTTGAGGTAGGTCTTTCATTATCTTCACTTGACCATGAGGTGGAGCAACCTTGCTTAACATCCTCATGAACCACCTCCTTTGGCGCCTCATCCTCAAACTTGCCATCATCCCATGTTGAGGCATCGCCATAGGTGTGCTTGATGTCCTCCCACAACATATGTGCGGACACCCTAGTGTTCACCTTCTCAAACACATCAAAGCTCAAGGATTTGATTAGATAGAACAAAGCATTTGCATCAAGTTCAAAAAGAGGCCTTTGAGCTTTGGTGAGATTCTTATGGTCCATCATGAAGGTGAGACCACTTGTGACAACCCACCATACTTTAGGTCCCATGGCACGAAAATGATCAAGCATATGGTGTTTCCACTTAGGGCAAAGTGTGTGCCATCAAAAAATATGTGTGTCACTCAAGCAATCATCACTAAACCCTCTAGTTTCCATCCTCTCGGTCGGTTAAGACCACTAAATGAGAGACCACGGCTCGATACCACGTGTAGGGTCGAGATGGGGACTAGAGGGGGGGTGAATAGTCCTTTCTAAAACTAATTGCGCCGGCTAAACAAATATGATGCGGAATTAATACTATTCATTTAGCCAAGACTTCACCCCTCTATCTATGACTCTAAATCACCTCACAAAAGATCCTACACAAAGCAAATGAGGTGATAAGCCTAGCTTGAGCTCTCAACCGTTTCTATTGCAAGGTCACACAAACCTATGCACTAGTACTTCAAACAAAGGTGAGCTCCTACACAATTCTAATGAGCAAAAGCACAAAGCCAACCTAAGCTCACTAGATGCACAATGGACAAGGCGACACACGCCTAACTCAAAAGCTCAAATTACTTAGCTACACAAACTAAGCAAAGCAACTAACAAGCTACACAAGCTAGTAATTGCAAGAGCTACTCCACAAGCACAAGCACAAGGTATATATGAATGTAAATACGAAGCTTGTGATTTGAAGAATGCAAACCACCGAGAAGAGTAGACAAGTTGACACCGGTGATTTTTTACCGAGGTATCGGGAAGCTTGCCAACTTCCCCTACTCCTCGTTGTGTCGACCAACACCTTGGGTGGTTCCTTTGGTGTTTTCACCTAGATGGTTCTTTTTGGTGTGATTCTCCGATCACTTGCCCCCTCAAGGCACGCCCGCAAGGCACCGCAAGACACCACTCTCAAGTGAGCCTCTCAAGGCACCGCAAGACACCACACACACAAGGGAGGTACTCACCGACACGCTCTAGTAGTGATGCTCTTCACGATCCCCGCGAGGTGAGCTCGAACCTCTCACAAATCCTCCTCCGAGAGCACCGCACAATCTCCGTTGCGTGCTTCACGAGTCTCTCTTGCCACCAAGCCGTCTAGGAGGTGGCAACCTCCAAGAGCAACAAGCACACCGGCTTGCAACACGATCACCTAGTGCCACAAATGCGATCTCTCAACGCGAATGCACTAGAATCACTCCTCACTTTGATTTGATGAACACTATCAATCACAAGTGAGTGGGAGGGCTCTCAAGCACCACAACACAAGCCACCAAGGCCCAAGTGTGCTTTCGCCCGAGCAAGGTCGGGTATGTGGTGTATAAATAGCCCCCAAGTCAAATAGAGCCGTTGGGATGAAATCACGGCTTTCGCGGTTGACCGGGACGCGACCGACAGGACTCACGTGAGGCGTCCGGTCGCGCGTCCCGGCCGCAGCGTCCGGCCACTCTGGACAAGCAACCTCGGCCCCACCTAACGGCTACTTCGAGCGTCCGGTCACCGGTTCCGGTCAAGCACCGGACGCATCCGATCACAGCGTCCGGTCAAAACGCGCCTGCAGAGCTCTCTGCCAGACGCACTGACCGGAGCGTCCGGTCAGAAAACCGAGCGTCCGGTCACGCTTCCGGTCGGTGCGTCCGGTCACGCCAGAGCAGCGAAAAGTCATCGTTTTGTCGCCGTTCCTTCGCCGTCTTTTCTCCGACATGCTATCCAACAAATATACCAATTTGTGCACGAGGACTAGCATGTTTTCAACACCAACTTGCATCCGGCGCAATAGAAAATATGCATCTCATTTTCTCAAAGCGCCCGAATCCCGCCCCTCGCAAGCTCGGCGGGAGGATGAGCGGTTCCCAAACCCAACTCAACCCTGCAATCACCGCCGCCTTTGCAAATGTGCCAACACCACCAAGTGTACATCACCATGTGCATGTGTGTTAGCATTTTCACAATCATTTCAAAGGCCCGGTTAGCTCTTACCACGCCACTCGATCCTAACACATCGCAAAGTTAGATCGCTCAAGTGGCACTAGATGACCGATATGCAAACAAGTTTGCCCCTCTTGATAGTACGGCCATCTATCCTAAACCCGGTCATAAACTTTCTAAGCACCAATGACCGGCGAAATGAAATGCCCTATAGGTTATACCTTTGCCTTGCGCATTTCCATTTCGCTCCATCTCCAAGTGCCGATGCAACCAATGCACCAACACGATCAAGAATGATATGATCCATTTCATATCATCACATGACCTTCTTGGTCCATCGATCTTGACCTCACTTGCTCTTCACCGCTAAGGCGTCGGGTCCGTCGGCGCCAAGTCTAGCCAAGCTTCACCGCCTCGCGGGTCCATCGCTTCACCGGCCTCGACTTGCCCTTCACACTTGCAACCGGTCCATCAAGCCAAGCCTTGTCTTGATCTTCACCACCTCGGGGTCACATGACTCCATGTCATGTTTCATATGCAATAAAGCTCCTTCATGCATCGGCTCATGTGAACTAACTTCCTGTGTGTATTATCTCAATCACACATTGTTAGTCCACCTAATGTTGTCACTCAATTACCAAAAACCAAAGGGACCTTTCATTGAGGCGTATATGCATAAACAGTAAAATACACATGTAAGTTTTAATCTAAAGGTAAAGACAGGGATCTATTCCTATTAGTCCGCCGCACGAGTAACCATCCTAAATCCTTTTCATCCTAACAAAGAATCCACCGCATGATACGGCTTGCCGACTAGACACTAACAAGTAGATAAACTTACACATGCAAGCTACACATAGATACATAAGCGTATTCGGCAAGCTTGCCGAATCGGGATCCATGAAGAAGGAACTCATACGCAAAACCTTAGCCTGCCGCACGACTCATGACTAAACGTATACGAACCCACAACATGTAACAACTTAGATTGATCTAAGCTCGGCTATGGTAAACAAATAGATCTACTAGCACAATGAGAAGAACATTAAAAGCATTGATGACAACTAGATCTAACATGAGATAAAGCCGAACCTTATCAATCTAAATTGGACAAAAGTGTGTACAATCACAATAAAACAATAAATAAGAAGCATGCACCACGTGGTAACTTAATGAATTCACTAGATCCGCCAAATCTAATGAAGCCGATAACTAGCTCCAAGCTAGACCTTAGCCCGCCGCACGACTCATGATCTAACAAAGAACCCTCCCTGTTCCATAGCCTAAATCCCGCGCCACGATACTAAGCATGGTAACAAGACTACTTACATCACGATCTAAACCGCCGCACGATACTAGAACATAATGTAAGGTTGCCGGTACTTACGGAGGTCGACGGATCGATATATCCTCTCGCAGTAGATCGACGACACGACTTGGACTCAAAGGTGGCGCGGAGCCGGGTTTGTTGTTGTATTGATTGGGTAGATCTATTATAGTTGCCATGGGTCTTATATTTATACCCTGGACTTGACATGAGTCTTAACCGACTACGATTACAATAACGAAAAGATCTAGCTAAGATAAATTATTCTCCAAGTCTTCTCGGAGTCATTGAAGTCGTACGTGACACGGGCTCTCTCCTGAATAGCTTGCCTCAATGTCCTTTAAGCCTGCCGAATCACCTCTTGAAGCCATGCACTCGAATCTTTCTCAGATACGTGACCCGGCCGAATGATGGCGTTTCACCGAACGCTATAGTATTGCCGACTGCCCAGTCTCGTGCAAGTGTCCTGCCGAATGGTCTTTTGTAGATTACCTTCTTTTATTAGCATCTTGCACTGGCCTTTATTAACATCTTGCATCGTTCAGTTTAGCATCTGAGTCTCACCAAATTTCGGTGTTAACACATGCCCCCTCAATTTTGGGGTAAAATTACCCTTTTTTGCTCCAAAATTGACCATAATCTGCGAAATTCCTTTGTAATCCCGAGCCAAACCCTTTAATGGGCTAGGATCATTCAAGGCCCATTAGACGGTCATTCCGGAGACTTCCCACTGCACCGGATTCGGCACTCTTAATTGGTCCTCGGGACTTGCACCACCGAAATCTTCCATCTATGTGAATTGGCAATCGCCGATTAAACCCGGCTTCCCCAAGATACTCCAAGGTAGGCACCGAATCGATCTTGATTTTTCACTATCACCCCAAATTGCGTCCCTTGAACTCCTTTCTGTATGTAAATACAGGCGCATACCTCTGGCGGTGACAAATCCGTCCAGATCCTTCATATCTTCCAACCTTTCTCTCTTCCTCTTTCTTCAAGCTCGAGATCTATGGCGAGCTCAGCACCAAACGCTCTGGCGATGACTCGGTAGACCCTCGCTCCCCGAAGAAGCCGGTGACAGAGTAAGTTTACCCTAACTTTGCTCTTGAATCTTCCTTTGTACCTTGCCGAATCTGATTTTCTCTTTCTTGAAAAACCCTCAACCGCCGGTGCCGGCCGAGATTGCCGAATCGCGCCATCGCCTCAAGGCGGAGTAGGAGGCGCACCAAGAAACCCTCCGGGATCCGGAGGATAGGGAGAAGCTTCTAGACCAGTTCCAAAGAGCCTAGGACTGCTCGACGGAGAACACCAACCGTAAGTTTTGCTTACATACTTAAGCGATTTTACGTGATATTCTTCCTCTGCGCAGCAATTAACCGACCAATTTCGTTTCTTTTTGGTCGGGTGAGGAAATTTCGGTCGCCTCGATCGGTGCAACTCGCGAGATGATCAAAGAGCTCGAGGAGGACAAGACACCAAGTCTTGATCGGGCAATGTAAGATCCAGTCGCTTATAGGCTCAAGGTCATTTTATGATAGCCTTTTGATTAGGAAAATGTAATAAAAATGTAACTTTTGTGTGGTGGGCTTTGCCTCCTTTATCAATAAAGAATCCGGTTTTGGTTTCTGTTTTCCCCTGTCATTTTGCCTTTATAAATTTTCTTTATGAATGTCCGTCTTACCGATTAAACCAATACCGAAAAAGTATTAATCAACCGAATTTTTGCGAATAACTCTTATTGGCACATGGACTTAAAGTGAATCCGGAGAACTAATCGAAGATAAAACCAAACCTTCCGACGATTATCTCTAAAGAATGTAAAAATCTTAGCACAGTGTGATTCCATACTGAAGGCGACATATTCAGTCGGCTATTTTTTTTTGTGCTAAAGGTGACATACCATGTATATGCCGGCTATCCTCCAATTCTTCTAGAGTATTTTTACGCTAAAAGGCGATGTTTTCATGCATCGGCTATTTTGAGAATTACATTTTTACCTTTCGGGCTCCAACTTCAATGCTAGGATAGTATTTCTTTAAAAACCTTCCATTAATAGCTGACCTAAATTCTTCCCCTTGCAAAGATATCAAAACATACGCATTTCCCGGTACACATCTCAACACTTGGAAAGGACCTTCCCAATTAGGGGACCATTTGCCGAACGCTCTGTCTTTAGTTCCAAGTGGTAATATTGCTTTCCAAACTAAATCACCTTCAAAGCAAATTCTTTAATCGACCTTCTTGTTATAATACTTAGCAACGCGTATCTTATTCTTCTCAATATTTTCTAAGGCTTTTGGGGACGAAAGTGGTGCAGATCTTCCAATCCATCTATCATAAGGTTCTTATAATCCTCTTTTGCCAAATCCTTTTGT
Organism: Hyparrhenia diplandra; assembly: GCA_015847255.1. Lineage (NCBI taxonomy): Eukaryota > Viridiplantae > Streptophyta > Magnoliopsida > Poales > Poaceae > Hyparrhenia > Hyparrhenia diplandra. The sequence continues at coordinate 1,497,039 of JADLZK010010583.1, forward strand.
AATGCAACACGTCTAGACCCTGATTTGCATTTCCCAAGGTAACACAAAGATGATGTCCATACACCAATTCATAAGGAGATGGTGAGTAGATCCATGACATGCCATTCGGTAAGCCCATAATGCTTCATTAAGAACCAAATGCCACCTTTTAGGCTTTTCTTCAATCTTCTTTGAATGATCTTAATCATAATCTTATTAGAAGCCTCAGCTTGGCCATTGGCTTGTGCATAATAAGGAGACGAATTATATAACTTGATTCCCATCTCCTCGGCAAAGTCACAAAATTCTGCAGAAACAAACTGACTCCCTTGGTCAGTTGTAATGGTTTCAGGAATTCCAAACCTGTAAATTATATGTTCTTTAACGAACTCAACCATATTCTCGATGTGATTTTTTCAATGGGATAGCTTCAACCCACTTGGTAAAATAATCGGTGGCCAAGAGTACAAACTTATGGCCTTTGCTTGATGGAGGATGAATCTGACCAATTAAATCTATACCCCATCCTCTAAACGGCCAAGGCTTGACAATGGGATTCAATGCCGATGCCGGAGCTCTCGAATATTACCAAACCTTTGACAATCTTGACATCCTTTATAATATTCAAAAAGTCTTCCGGCATGGTTGGCCAAAAATATCCGGTCCTCCCGATAATCCACTTCATTCGTAAGCCGACCGATGTGCACCGCATAACCCTTCATGTACCTCATACATCATCTTCTTGGCTTCCTCTTGACTTAAGCATTTAAGTAATACCCCATCTCTGAGACTTGTAATATAACTGATCATCAAGGAGCACAAACTTAATAGCTTTGTACCCGAGCTTCCGAGAAACCTTCTTTGATGGATCTCTCGAGGTATTCGGCAATTTCGGTTCTCCAATCATTATCCATCCGATCGGCCTTGATCTTTACCGAATGCGTATATATCTGCGGCGAGAACTTCTTGATTTTTCTTTGTATCCGGAAGCACTTTGGGCTAGCCTTTGTTAGCTTCTCCATTATGTTCCTTGGGATATGATGCAAAGTCACAACCCTCGAAAGTTCTCGGCAATCTTTGACATTCTTCATAATAATTCCTTAGGATGTCATTCTTGCACTCGTATTCGCCGGTCGGTTGCTTGATCACCAATTCTGAATCTCCAAAGATTTCAACTACAACGGCTTCTACTTCTATAAGAAGTTGTAGTCCTTTGAGCAATGCTTTGTATTCCTTTTCGATTGTTAGTAACGAGTAGCATTAATAGGAATAGCAAACTCAAAAGATGCCCCTTGGGTGAAATCAATAAGACACCTGCACCTCCACCTTTTTCACAAGATGATCCATCGAAAAAAATAAAGCCCAAGTTGTAATGTTAATCATGCTAGCAGAAGGACTGCGATTTTGAGTAACAAAATCAGCTATAATTTGACCTTTGATAGCTTTTGCCGATTCATACCTCAAATCAAATTCCGATAATGCTAACACCCACTTATCGATTCTTCCATTCAAAATCGGCATTGACAACATTTGTTTAATCACATCAAATTTGGATACTATTACACATTCGGCATTCAATAAATAGTGCCGAAATTTAGTGCACGAGAAATAAAAACATAAGCACAATTTTTCTATAGCCGAATACCGTGTTTCAGGATCCAACAGTTTTCGGCTAAGGTAGGCTACTACTCGTTCCTTCCCATCTTCTTCTTGCATGAGGGCCGATCCTATTGTTAGATTATCGGCCGCCACGCACAACTTGAAAGGCTTGTCAAGCTTTGGAGGAACCAGCACAGGAGGTGCTTTCATATAGTCTTTTATTTCATCCAAGGCCTTTTGGTGTACGTCACCCCATATAAACTTCTGGGTTTTCTTGAGCTTCAAAAGTGGAGAGAATGGCAAAACCCTTTCTGATAGATTAGAGATGAATCTCCTTATGAAGTTAATTTTGCCAAGTAATGACTGTAATTCCATGAGATCAGTAGGAGGAGCAATATTTTCTATAGCTTCCATGCTTTTCTTTCCAACTTCAATCCCACCTTTATGAACCAAGAATCCCAAAAACTCTCCAGCCGAAACTCCAAAGGCACATTTATTTGGATTCATCTTCAAACCATGCTTCCTAGTACACTCCAAAGTCTTCCTTAAATCAGCTAGATGTTTCTTGTAATCTTTTGATTTGACAACCACGTCATCAATGTAAACTTCTACTATTTTGCCGATCAACTCATGGAATATGTAATTCATAGCCCTTTGATAAGTTGCACCAGCATTCTTCAATCCAAATGTCATGACGATCCACTCAAATAATCCAATATGGCCGGGACACCTGAAAGCAGTCTTCGAAATATCCTCAATAGCCATAAAGATTTGGTTATAACCAGCGTTCCATCCATAAAACTGATAATCTCATGTCCAGCAGCAGCATCTACTAGCAAATCAGCAACTGGCATGGGATATCCATCCATAGGAGTAGCTTTGTTAAGATCTCTGAAATCTATACAAACCCTCATCTTCCCGTTCTTCTTGTAGACAGGAACAATACTGGAGATCCACTCTGCATACCTACATGGCCGAATGAAGTCTGCTTCCAGTAGTCTCTCAATTTCCTTCTTCACGTCGGCCAATACCTTCTCTTCATAAATTTTCCAAGGAGGTTGTTTATAAGGACGATAACCCTGCTTGATTGGTAATCGATGCTCAACAATTGAACGATCTAATCCGGTCATCTCTCGAATAATCCCAAGCAAAGCAATCCTTGAACTCTTTGAGGAGATCTATTAGTTCTTTCCTGAATTCTGGATCTAGTTGGGCGATATAAGTCGGCCTTGGCCTGTCACCATTACCAATATCTATTTCTTCTAACTTGTCGGCCGACTTGAAACCATGCCCAAGCTTCCCTTTGTTACCATCAATTGGGTTCCCCATTAAAAACTGTTATAAAAGCTGACTGCTTGGATCGGCTGTTGATCCTGGTAATGAGCACTAACAGGACCTTCATTCCATTCCCTTCCTAAGAAACACTCCATGCCATCATATTCCCAGAACGATGGTTCGGTAGCAGCAACACTCACGGAATCATCAGCTTGTATTACCTCAACGTCATCGCCATTCCACTGGATAAGAACTTGATGCATGGTAGACGGGACGCAGCAATTAGCATGGATCCAATCCCTTCCAAGAGGCAAGCTGTAGGATCCCTTACTATCGACCACAAAGAAGGTAGTGATCAAAGTCTTCGAGCCGATCATCAAATCAACGTGAACGGCTCCGTGGGTGTCTAAAGGATTGCCAGCAAAATCTCTGAGCATGATGTCTGTTTTCAGCAAGTCCTCCTTGGTCATCCCCGGCTTCCTAAAAGTTTGTATATGGCATAATATTGATGGCAGCCCCTCCATCAACGAACATGTGGGTCAGAGGCTTTCCATTGACAAATCCCTTCAGGTAGAGAGGCTTCAGATGATAGTGCTTCCTAGGCCTGTCAAACATAGCTTGCCTTGACAGAGCCAACTGTCCTAAGAGGTCAATCACCTCTTTGCTATCAAAATTAGAATAAGCCTCCTCGTCTGAATAGGCATCCTCCTCTTTTGGATCCACAGTAGCCTGATCTGCAGGAGCTGCAAACTCTATCGGGATGTAGAAAACCATGCCAACATCTGCCGAACGCCTGCTTGTCGAACACTCTTCTGTCGAATGGTCGGTTTCTTGAGTTTTCTTATTTGGGCGCCATACTTTCTTACGTTCGGCTGCTGCTTCTTTGAGCTCCCTATTCCTGAGGCGTTGAACCCTTCTCTTCTGGCTCTTCCTCAAACCTGGAGGGCACCACTGCCCCTTCTGCCTTATGTATTCCTGAGGACAGCCCAGATCATCCTGGTCTTCAGAGTCTTCAACGTCAGCCCATGCTTGGTTGGCAACCCTCTTGCTGGTATGAGATCTATTTGCTTCTATTTTTAAGCGTCGATCATCTTCTGGGAAGCGTGCCCCGGTCTTTCCTGGATGGGACGGCGGTTGACTCGTGCCTGCCTATATCCATGATATTGTTCACTCAGTATTGAGGCGATTATTTCTAGCGAGGCAACTTTAAGCCTTCATTCCAGCAATGCGAAGAAAGGACAGTCCCAATGAGACTCCTCTCGTTCTCTCATGTACTCCTCCTATTCCAAGCGATACATCTCTTCCTCGTACCTCTCTTTGCTCTTACGCAAGTTCTTCGATCTCTGCGAAATTGCTTCTCTTGCTGCCTTTGCCACTTGTTCAGCAGTATACGAGATGTCACCCTTGGTTTGGAGGTTTCTCCTTTCTCTGTTCGACTATTCAGGAACTGAACACTGCGCTCTTGGAGCTCAATACCAGTCACCTGCCGACTAGGGTCAATCGAGCCACTTTGCTTCGCCCTATCGAAGTCAGCACTTTCATTGGGCCCTTGCCTTTGGGATCACTTGCAGACACCATGTTTGTGTCAAAGGCAACCATGCCTGCTGGGAAGGGCTCCTTGTCCACCTTCATGTTATTATTGAACTTCAAGAGACCTGGCTTTAGTAGCCCTTTGTATTTCTTTGCTGAATATTCGGCAGACCATTGATATTGTGGGAGCTCATGTCATGGAGGCCACAATACTTTCGATCTTGACCCAGTCAGGACGTCGCATAGAATGATTCTCTGGCAGTTTAATGCGCCCTTCCTTGACCAAGAACTCAAAGAGCTTGTCAGATTTGGAGACATCGAAGTCATATGCCCCCTTGAGTGTCTTCATCCAGCGTTGATTAACCTAGACAGGCACTTTGCCCTAGACAAATTCTGCAGTAGCTACGTCTCCTTGGCCACCATCTTCCTCTTCTGCACCCTCCAGAAAATGTTGATACGCCTCATAAGCCACATTTCCCCCTTTCTGGTAGTGGGTGTCCTTCTTGATGCTCGAACCGATTGGCCATGACGCCAAACGTCTTGAGAGCTGTCCAAGTTCTTCAAACTCCATGCGGACTAGCTTCTCTCGATGGTGGATGCATACCGCGTATAGCTACGGCCAGCAACTGATGGTCTAGCAAATTTAGAGAATAGCAGGAGTTTTTAGTCTCTCTGAACCTGCGCAAGAACTCTTGAGGTGTCTCATTGTATTTCTGTGTCAACCCCATCAAGTCGACAAGCTCTTTCTCATTGGAACCATCAAGAAATATGAGTGGAACTTGTTCTCCAATTCAGCCCAGGTTCAAATAGAATTGGCCTAAGCAACGTGGTAAAACCGGACGAAAAGGCGGCCCCGTGAGGGATGTTGGGAAGTAGCGGATCCTCCATGCTTCATCATTGGCAAGCTCTCCTAGCTGGATCAAGTAATACCGACTAATGTGTTCGGTAGTGGTGGTGTCATCTTGCCCAGAGAACTTGGTCAGGTTAGTTGGAGGCTTCAGTCTTGAAGGAGGCGCCACTCGGTTGTACCAATCTAGATATGGTGACTGATACATATAGGGCCGATTCTTGGGCTTCAACCCGAACTAGTTTTGCATCATATTGGCCATCCTCACTAGGAGCATATCCACATTTGAATTCTAGGGTCCATAAGACTGTCCTCGACCGGCCCGGTCGGTCTATACCCGGGATTAAATGAGCATTGATGGTGGAGTAATCAGAGAACTCTGCATAACCAGGACCAAAGGGATTTCTTTGCAACCCATTGGTCATTGGAGCAATAGAATAAGTATTGTATGCTGGAGGATTTCCAGGTGTACCGAATGCCAACTCTCCATATGTGGGTGGTGTATTGGCTCACGGACTCCTTTGATTTTTACGGTGTCTTATTCTCTCCTCCGGCTTCTTCATATGTAGCTCTTTTCTTTGGCGGTGGCTTTGGCATGTGGAAGTATGTTGGCCCAGAAAGATCACCGAACTGTTCTTCAAAGTGCTTGTCAAACTCAGGTCCAAAGCAGCTCCTTATGACATAGTGAAAGGCATTGAGGAACGCCATGTTGTGATTAGTCATTGCTCTTCCTACGGCGCTCTGGACAATCTCTTCCATCTGATTGATCTCTTCTCGAAGAGGTCCATCTTTATCTTCTCCATCCTTTTCTTCTTTTGCGGTGGCTCCTTGTCGCTAGGTGTTGGCGTTTCTTAACGCACACGGATAAATCCCAAGCGCACGGAATTGTCGTTGTAGCTTTCACCGGAAGTATTCGTGGTATCGTATTTTCCACGAGGAGCGGTTGCGCTCTAATCTTTGAGCAGGGCCACCCTAGGATAACTATGGATAGTGAGGTATCTTTATGGGCTTAGGTTTTCAGGCAGGGATTTCTAGGGCTGTTATCTCCTTACTTCGGGCACCGGCCCTCACCCAAGCGGGGCGTAGTCAGAGGCAATTAGCTCTACGACGACACGGCCCGAACGTGGGGGATTTTGAGGGACGGACAAGGCTTGTCACGACCAAGCCACCTACCCCCTCAACCGTGGGATGCACCAAAAAGATAGGTGAACGCTAGCCCAAACACCACGTTTGCACTACCATCCACAACTCTTGGGTTGATCAAGGTTCCCGGTCAAAGAGTTCCTTGTCCAAGAGTTACGACCCAAAGGTATGACTATCGATCCCGCAAGTCTATAACAGCTAAGATAATATACTTGAAGAATAATAAGCCGAAAGATAATCACAAGCTTTCTCACCAAAGTGTAAGTAGCTTGTAGAGGTACAAGCGAAGCGGTACCGACAACTCGCACTCAGACTTCCTAGGAACCGCGGCACACCGAGGGGCGGGACCGACAACTCAGGTAGAAGGAACCAAACTTCCTTCTAGCCTTTCCTCTCTCACTCTCCATTAGAACTAAGAGGGGAAAGAAGAACAAGAATGGAACTCTCTCCTCTCTATTACATTGTGGCTCCTCCTTGTGTTGTATGGAATTGGTTGTGTCGAGGAAGAGGGAGAGGGCCTCCTTTTATAGGTAGAGGAGAGGGGGCTTATTGGAAAATGTCCCTCCCCATATGGAAGGAACCAAACCGACCTTGGTACACCTTCCTAATCAGCCCAAACCGACCAACCAACGTCGGCAACATACTTTTTGGAAGGTAACGCACCGCCTCGAGAAAGCTAGGCCCGGTTGGCGGCCGCCGAGGGGGGTGCGCGCACCACTTGTGCGGGGCACACCAAGATGTGGGCCGTTTGGCCTGAAATTTTTGCAGGAGTGCGTGGGCCTCGGAGTAAGCTTCGTTTTGACTGGTGGATCACTGAAATTCGATTTCGTATGAGAAAGTTTTGCCCAAAACATTGAACCCATGTCCTGCGGCCCGGTATGATTTCATGTTGGATTTGGGCCTCGACTTCTTGGGCTTATGTATAGATGTTGATATTCATATTATGGGCATTTCTCCTCTCTTCTCCTTGCTTTGCTCATGTCCATTTAGGGCCTTGTTATTCTTTATACGTTTTCCTTTGCTTTTGGCCCAAAATATGTATGTTTCCAACATTGTCCCGCAAAACAAGTGAAGTACCAAAACTTGTGGAAATAGTTAGCTCAAAGCCCTATCACTATTGTGTTTTGGTAGTTTTATACTAATGTTGACGGTATAAAATATGTAGTTAACGACCGTCAACAAACTCCCCCACACTTAGTACTTTGCTCGTCCTCGAGTGAAGGCATAGGGACTAAAGTGGTTCAATCTCCAAGATGTAGACTGCATACAAGTTATTCCGGGCTTCACCTGCTTTGTGAGCATTCAAAAGTGGCTACCAAGTTATCTTGAACGATTGAGCAATGGAACGGTCATGAAATCGTATCTCCTTGCTACTACTCATGTGCAAAGACTTGGTTGGTTTTTTTTTTGAATTTTTAAAAATAAAATAGCAATGCTCCATGGTTGATTCTCACATAGTCACTCATTTTGTGTTTCCTTACCAAAGCACTCTCGCTCACACTCATCCTATCTTTTTGCAGGGTTTTGTGGATCTTTGAGTGGAGTGATGCATACGTACCTTTGTATGTTTTGTCGGGTCAAGCTCTGGATCGTTGGAAAGAGGTGCCATACTCCTAGATCGAAATGTGCAAAAGTGTGTGGAAAATATTTGTGGTACTATTATTATGGTTACTCCTTGACTCATGATCCTCTTTCCCTTCTTTTTTGTATGCTTCTAGAAAGATACGGGCTACTTTTCTTTCTGTATTTCTTTTTCTTTTTTTTTTTTTTTTTTTGGAGATGTGGGCTCTACTCGCCCTCGGACACGTGTCCATTTTTCATCTCTTATTCTTTTCTTTTTTTTTTTCTGCAGCCTGTATCTTTCTCTCTGCATTTTTCTTGATAACAGGAGATGATCATGGTATAATGAATGGAGTACTTATTTTGTGGATGGTAAAGATGCATGTTGTGCGCAATTCTCATTGTGAGAACCAGCGTGTATATGTGGGTGTACGTGTTTTTCGATCTTGGGAGTATGAGCCTCTCTCAACGCGGATCAACGAAGCCTAACAAAACTCAATACGGTAGGAAGTAGCTATAGTGGATATTCTTGTCATTATTCGGGCTTTGGTAGGATTTGGCTAAGTCAAACCATGAGCATGCTTTATTTTAAATTTTCAAAGATAAAAACAAGTCTCATTGCATAAGAGAGCAAGTGTCAAGTCATTCTACCATATCTCAAAGCTCAATTGTTTAGATGAACATGGGGTCCCTAACAGGTAGTTGCTCATCGAGTATGGTTTTTGGCGAGGAATAAAGTGTATGCATGCCATGGATCAATTGGTAGACCAGAGATGGAGTTTTTTTTTCCAAGAAGTTTTGTCTTTTTGATTTGTTCAATTTCAGACCTCAAAACTTTATGGAGGATGTGGGAGAGGGAGTAGCACAAACCACCGTTTGAAGAGGAAGGAGTTAATGGTAGTTGTTCGTCTTGTCCTTCTCCATCGTGAATTGCTCGGTGTTCGTGCATTTGTCTTTGGGGAGATCTCGGGTAGGTGTGCTTGTATGCTTGAGAGATCTCCCCCACACTTATTCTTGTACCTATTTTATTTTAAACAAAGAAAACAAAACAAAAACAACAACATGGCTCTATCGGCAAGAATACCGTGGAGCCTTTATTATGAGAACTTTATTTTATTTTATTTTATTTATTTTATTTTATTTTATTTTTATTTGTTCACCTCATCATTACTCCAGCAAGGCTAACATAAAGAAGCAATGAATAACATAGCCTTTATTTATCTCCAATATAAGATACTCCCATAGATCATGACAACAAAGCTCTAAGTTCATTAATCAAGATCCAACACCATGTCGAATTTTGATTAAAGGAGATCTTTTTAACCTAAGCACCATGCTCAATTTAAAAAGACCTATGGATGTATTACACGTATACATGTAGGTACACTCAAACTCAAAATATATGTCATGGCATGGGAAGCATAAAATTTTATTTTTATGGAGACAAAAATGAGTGAAGAGGTGGTGAATGTTACCTTTGCATACCACGAGTATAAAAATTGTCAAGCATTTATGGATGAAGCATTGAAGTTGTTCTTTGCGGTTTGCGTGATGGCCCCTGCCAGGTGCACCTCAAGGCTAGGCCACACACACACGTGTGCATGGGCCATGGGTCTTGATGGTAGCGGCAAAGGATGAGAGACAAACCCTTCTTGCTTGTTGAAGCGGTGATGGGTGGAGTCAGCAAACACTTTGATATGTATCTTGACCATGCGGGGCCAACTGCTCCTCTCTCTCTTATTATTATTATTATTATTATTATTATTTTCAACATCAATTTTTTTTTTTTTTCTCACTTTTTTTTACTTTTCTCTCGTCTTCTCTCTCTCTCTTTTTATCTTTTCTCTCCATCTCTTTTTTTCAATTCTCTTTTTTTAAGCAAGGCAAGGCCGACATCATCTTTTATTTACCCTCATTTTTTTTTGTATGATCCCTTGGTGGATGGAACTTGGGATTGTCACCATCTTCCCCCACACTTAGACTTTTGTGTAAAAAGTCAAGTGTGCAAGGTCCGGTCTCCTCTTGAGCATGTTCCATCACCCATGGACATCATTTTTTTTTGTGATGTAGCCCTCATGTTCTCGGCGTCACATGCCTCTTTGTTCTTCTTAATCGATCTCCACCTGAAATGGTTAGCGACAAGAATACCCGAAGGTGCATACTAACTTGATAACATGTTCTTGCTTTTATTATTAAGAAGAGAGAAAGACTTTTTTTGTGCTTTTTTATGATAGTCCAGGGTATCTCTGGCGGTGCTTTCTTTATGGTCGTAAGCTTGACCGTGGGAAAACATCCTGCGGTGATGGTGGTGAAGTTCCGGTTTCACCACTAAGAATTTAGCGTTACGCTCGGGCTGCAAGGTTAGCGTCATCATGCTACTACGAGACTTGCAACTATTCTCTTAAAAATTTTTTGTAAAGAGAACCAAGAGATGGTTGTGGTCTTCGTGGAAGCACTCGGCTAGAAGCAAGACAAACTCAAGAAGACCCAAAGGTGAACATGTAAGAAGTCTCAAATGACAACTTGTTATGCCCAACAACATATTTACGCTTGGTCTCAAGAGTTGTCGCTTCGTGCATGTCCATGGCACATGAGGTTTTCCCCTCACAAGATGTGTCATGAAGGACGGACGTTGAATCTTGACCATTGTCAAGAACAACGATTTGCGGGCGAGAGGGACATGACTTGTGTTCGTGTGAGGGCTTATTGGTGTTTCATTTCACTAAGATGTGTTAACAACTTGGGTGAAGCGAATAGAGTTATAAACTTCGCCTCCTCGAACGGATTTTGGTTGGGAAGATGCTTCGCCTTTGGGATGTCTAGGTGTAAACATTCTTTCCAAACTTCTCATCATGGCTCCCCTCTATAGGTCTTTCGTAAAAAAGATTTTTTCGAGAGGGTAGCCTATGAGAAGATCGAAACCAAGGATGGGATATATAGGGAAGTCTAAGTGCACCTCGGTTTACGAGGTTCTGCCATCATTCTTGAATTGGTCGCGAACTCCAAAGGACGAAGCATTCCTTCCTTCGGTGTTCGTGGTTCGGGAGAGGGCTCAACGGTCGGTTCTAATGGCGGTACGAGGAATGGCTCAACCGATGAGGGCTCCTCAATGCTTGACATGCCCTTAATATGGAAGGGAATAGGTTCTACAACGGGAGAAACAAGCTTCTCTAGGATGTGTTCAAGGGTTTTCCTATGTTCCGTTGTAGGTTTACGTGCAAACAACCCTCCAACGGTCATTTCAAGGCATAGGGCAGCATCTATGTCAAGACCCAAAAAACATATGCAAAGGCACACTATCGGGTAATGACAAGTCTAGGCCAACATGTATAAACATTATAAATCTGGCCTAGGCTGCACCTATGGACTCCTTCTCATCCTACTTGAGATCGAGGATTGTCCTTGGTAGGCATTGATGGGGAAGAATGCTAGACAAAAATTGTCTTTGAGTTCTTCTCAGTCCCCATTCAAATTTCCTACGACAATAGTGTACTATTGTTTTGCTTTCTCTATGAGGGAGAGCAGAAACAAATTCCACATGTGAATTTCTTGGATCATGCTAGGAATCTTTGAGGCATGATCATAATTCCTCGAAATCTCGTAGGTGGCAACATAGATTTTCAAAATGGTCACCCGAGATGGAGTGCCCGAACCAAAAGTTTTTTTTTTAAATTAGGGTGAGTTCATAGCCAGATAAAAATTTTGGTTTTGAAAAAGATTGTGGCTCTTGTGAACTCCCCCCTTTGGAGAAGCAGAAAGATTTTAAAATTGGAGATGGCTTCATTTTGAAAAAGAAAAATAAATAACTATTTTTGTTTTAGATACAACACACGGGTGCTCTAGGCTCGAGAGAGAATTACGACAACCATTCCCGGCAACGGTGCGAAAGCTTGTTGATGTTTCTTAACGCACACAGATAAATCCACAAGCGCACGGAATTGTCGTTGTAGCTTTCACCCGGAAGTATTCAGGGTATCGTATTTTCCACAGGGAACGGTTGCGCTCTAATCTTTGAGCAGGGCCACCCTAGGATAACTATGGATAGTGAGGTATCTTTATGGGCTTAGGTTTTCAGGCAGGGATTTCTAGGGCTGTTATCTCCTTACTTCGGGAACCGGCCCTCGCCCAACTGGGCAGAGTCCGGCAATTAGCTCTACGACACAGCCGAACGTGGGGGGATTTCGAGGGACGGACAAGGCTTGTCACGACCAAGCCGCCTACCCCCTCAACCGTGGGATGCACTGCAAAAGATAGGTGAACGCTAGCCCAAACACCACGTTTGCACTACCATCCACAACTCTTGGGTTGATCAAGGTTCCCCGGTCAAAGAGTTCCTTCTCCAAGAGTTACGACCCAAAGGTACGACTATCGATCCCGCAAGTCTATAACAGCTAAGATAATATACTTGAAGAACAATAAGCGAAAGATAATCACAAGCTTTCTCACCAAAGTGTAAGTAGCTTGTAGAGGTACAAGCGAGGCGAATGTACCGACAACTCCGGCACTCCGACTTCCTAGGAACCGCGGGACACCGAGGGGCGGACCGACAACTCCGGGTAGAAGGAACCAAACTTCCTTCTAGCCTTTCCTCTCTCACTCTCCATTAGAACTAAGGGGGAAGAAGAACAAGAATGGAACTCTCTCCTCTCTATTACATTGTGGCTCCTCCTTGTGTTGTATGGAATTGGTTGTGTTGAGGAAGAGGGAGAGGGCCTCCTTTTATAGGTAGAGGAGAGGGGGCTTGTTGGAAAATGTCCCTCCCCATATGGAAGGAACCAAACCGACCTTGGTACATCTTCCTAATCAGCCCAAACCGACCAACGAACGTCGGCAACATACTTTTTGGAAGGTAATGCACCGCCTCGAGAAAGCTGGGCCCGGTTGGCAGCCGCCAGGGTGCGCGCGCACCACTTGGTGCGGGCGCACCAAGATGTGGGCCGTTTGGCCTGAAATTTTGCAGGAGTGCGTGGGCCTCGGAGTAAGCTTCGTTTTGACTGGTGGATCACTAAAATCCGATTTCGTATGAGAAAGTTATGCCCAAAACATTGAACCCATGTCCTGCGGCCCGGTATGATTTCATGTTGGATTTGGGCCTCGACTTCTTGGGCTTATGTATAGATGTTGATATTCATATTTATGGGCATTTCTCCTCTCTTCTCCTTGCTTTGCTCATGTCCATTTAGGGCCTTATTATTCTTTATACGTTTTCCTTTGCTTTTGGCCCAAAATATGTATGTTTCCAACATTGTCCTGCAAAACAAGTGAAGTACCAAAACTTGTGGAAATAGTTAGCTCAAAGCCCTATCACTATTGTGTTTTGGTAGTTTTATACTAATGTTGACGGTATATAAAATATGTAATTAACGACCGTCAACACTAGGCATCACAATCTTTGGAAGGTCTATCTTACGGAAGATGGCGCCGCTCTTGTTCTTGGAGAAGCATGACATGCACTTTTGTGCGAAGATTTCGCACAGGTTCTCTAACTGCAGATCTCCATGTCTATTGGCAAGTCATCCGGTAGGAGCGTGATGATCGCATTCTTGTCGAGGTTTTCAGGCATCTTGACTTGATCTTGATTGGTCCTACTGGGCATGCCAAAAAGTGTGTTGACACAAAAAGTGCCTCTTGTGCCTCACACAGCGACAAGCCCGAACTAGCTAGCTTAACTCGGGTGCCCGGGTGTCTTGAGCGGTATGCGTGCCGGTAATTTAACCTGTAAATTGACAAGGAGAGAAACGTGAGATGCGGAACATGCCCGGTGAGACCAAGACAGTTCGCATGTACGGCCCCGAAGCCACTTGCAATGACATATAGCTATAGAAGCTATCGTCACAGTTTATGAATGCATTCGGCAAGTATGTATGCGATATGAGGTAATACTTGATTACCGAATGAACATAAGAAGACATGTTTGAACAAGTAAATCGATCATCAAGATATGATATCATAAAGCTTTATTGCATAGATCGAATCAGTTGACAACATGTTACATAAAGCGGTAAATCATAAATATAAATCTAATCTAAATAACACATGCATAGGTTTCACCCAACTAGTCCGCCGCGACGTCTAGTTTTACTAAACCCGTCCGGCTTAAACCCTCACAAGCTAATCCACCGCATGATACGGCCTGCTACAGATCTAAACCACTTCTCACAACTAGATCAATCCGCATGATATAATCTAACCATGACAAGCTAAAAGCATGCATACATCTAAATAGATCTATAAATACTCATTACTCGTTGAGGCGTATATGCATAAATAGTAAAATACACATGTAAGTTTTAATCTAAAGGTAAAGACAGGGATCTATTCCTATTAGTCCGCATATACGACTAACCATCCTAAATCCTTTTCGTCCCTAACAAGCAATCCACCGCATGATACATTGCAACAAGCTAATCCACCGCATGATACGGCTTGCCGGACTAGACACTAACGGTAGATAAACTTACACATACAAGCTACACATAGATACATAAGCGTATTCGGCAAGCTTGCCGAATCGGGATCCATGAAAAAGGATCTCATACGCAAAACCTTAGCCTACCGCACGACTCATGACTAAATGTATACGAACCCACAACATGTAACAACTTAGATTGATCTAAGCTCGGCTATGGTAAACAAATAGATCTACTGGCACAATGAGAAGAACATTAAAAGCATTGATGACAACTAGATCTAACATGAGATAAAGACGAACCTTATCAATCTAAATTGGGCAAAAGTGTGTACAATCATAATAAAACAATAAATAAGAAGCATGCACCACGTGGTAACTTAATGAATTCACTAGATCTGCCAAATCTAATGAAGCCGATAACTAGCTCCAAGAGACCTTAGCCTGCTGCACGACTCATGATCTAACAAAGAACCCTCCTGTTCCATAGCCTAAATCCGCCGCACGATACTAAGCATGGTAACAAGACTACTTACATCACGATCTAAATCCGCCGCCGCGATATTAGAACATAATGTAAGGTTGCCGGTATTTACGGAGGTCGACGGATCGATGTATCCTCTTGCAGTAGATCGACGACACGACTTGGACTCGAAGGTGGCGCGGAGCCGGGTTTGTTGTTGTATTGATTGGGTAGATCTATTACAGTTGCCATGGGTCTTATATTTATACCCTGGACTTGACATGAGTCTTAACCGACTACGATTACAATAATGAAAAGATCTAGCTAAGATAAATTATTCTCCAAGTCTTCTCGGAGTCATTGAAGTAAATGCGTGACACGGGCTCTCTCTGAATAGCTTGCCTCAATGTCCTTTAAGCCTGCCGAATCACCTCTTGAAGCCATGCACTCGAATCTTTCTCGAATCACGTGACCGGCCGAATGATGGCGTTTCACCGAACGCTACTGAGATTGCCGACGCTTGATCTTGTGCAAGTGTCTGCCGAATGGTCTTTTGTAGATTACCTTCTTTTATTAGCATCTTGCACTGGCCTTTATTAACATCTTGCATCGTTCAGTTTAGCTTCTGAGCCTCACCAAATTTCAGTGTTAACACTTTGTACCGCCAACTTAGCTCTACAAAAGAGAGGAATGCACACTTATGTCACATAAACCGTTACTATTAACCTAGTTTCACTTGTATTCGAAGAAAATATGTTTTGCAGGTGTAAAAGTGGAAATAGGTGAAAGTACGCCTAATAAAGAAGAAAGCGCCTGTCAGGAGTGCGCTTTGACAAAGGGAATGCTAAAAGACAAATCCCGAAGGAAATACGCCAAAGCACCGTCGGACACGTGACGGGGAGTGAACCAGGAGGCCACCGACCAAAGCCCGACCGAACCAGGCCAAGCCCGGTCGGCCGCGCCATGGGTCCGCCAGGGCGTCGGGGCCAAGTCTTCTGGCGCTGCGCTTTCACAGGCGTGCCATGCCGAAAACACAAGGCGGTGCCCCGCGGGTGCTTCGGTCGAATTCCCGCCAAATCTTCCCGCCAAGATACATTGTAGGCTATCATCATCATAATGCTAGACTTTACACAAGCCCGCCTTCCTTTGGGAAAATATAAATCACGATACCCGAATACCCACCGGGTGAAATGCTGCAATGATAGATCCGTACGCTTGCGGATTGACTATCGCAACATATGAATCCATCTATCACGGCTTTCTTAATCTTGTCACTAAGGATATTTACTATTCCTAGTGATAGCGTAAGAAATGCCAACAAGCATTCTGGCGCCGTTCTTTGGGGACGGGCCTTAAAACCTATTTCTAGTAATGTCGCTTAGAAATGTCAACAAGCATTTCTGGCACCGTTGCCGGGGACTAGGCCTTAAAACCTGTTTCTAGTAATGTCGCTTAAAAATGTCAACAGAGGGGCATGTCATATATGTGGGGTGCATTCAACTCATGTTGGAGAAGTAAAGAATGTTCAATTTATTTCTTAGCTTGCAAAATCTCTTCTCATCAAGTGGCTTGGTAAAGATATCGGCAAGTTGATCTTCGGTACTAATAGGATGGATTGCAATGTCACCCTTTTGTTGATGCTCTCTAATGAAATGGTGTCTTATATCAATATGTTTGGTTCTTGTATGTTGCACCGGATTTTGAGTCATCTTACAAGCACTCTCATTATCACAATACAAGGGCACATGGTTGAAGTCAAATCCATAATCCTTCAATGCTGATCTCATCCAAAGCAATTGACAACAACAACTCCCCGTACTAACATATTCGGCTTCGGTGGTTGAGTGTCACACTTGTTTGCTTCTTTGAGGACCATGACACAAGAGATCTTCCAAGGAATTGACAAGTGCCACTAGTGCTTCTTCTATCGACTTTGGAACCACCATAGTTGGAGTCCGAGTATCCAATAAGCTCAAACCTAGACCCCTTCGGATACCATAAGCCAACATCTTGTGTATGCTTCAAGTACCTCAATATTCTCTTTGTGGCCTTGAGATGACTTTCTCTTGGTGAGGCTTGAAATCTTACACACATGCATACACTAAACATGACATCCGGCCTTGATGCGGTCACATAGAGTAAACTTCCAGTCATGGACTGATAAAGCCTTTGATCAACCATATTGCCACTTTCATCACTATCCAATGATCCACTTGTACCCATTGGTGTAGTAATGCCCTTTGCATCTTGCATGCCAAACTTCTTGATCATGTCTCTAATGTACTTGCCTTGACTTACGAATGTGCCATTCTTCATTTGCTTGATTTGAAGTCCAAGGAAGTATGTGAGCTCTCCAAGCATAGACATTTCAAACTCTTTGACCATCATTTTACCAAACTCTTCACAATAGTCTTATTTTGTTGATCCAAATATGATATCATCCACATATATTTGCAAGATGAACAAATTCTTGCCAATCTTCTTGGTGAAGAGAGTAGTATCAACTGGAGCATAACCTTGTGCAACAAGTCTTGCTTTGTTTCTAACCACAATGCCATCTTGATCTTGCTTGTTCTTGAACACCCACTTGGTTCCAATAACCTTGAAGTTGGTTGGTCTTTCCACCAACTCCCAAACTTCATTTCTATCGAAGTTGTTTAGCTCCTCTTGCATTGCCAAGACCCATTCTTCATCTTTCATGGCTTTGTCAATGTCCTTTGGCTCTTCTTGAGACACAAATACAAAGTGCTCACAAAATGCCGCAAGTCTTCCTATTGTTTTTACTCCACTAGCAATGTCACCAACAATTTGATCAATTGGGTGATCTCTAGCAACACTTGAATTTTGGAGTATTGGAAGTTGATTGCTTGAGCTTGGTTGATCATTTGTAGTGGCTTGCACTTGAGATGATGTACTAGCTTGTTGATCTTGCACTTGAGAAACACTAGCTTGACCCATTGGAGATGATAGCACTTGATCTTTGTCATCTTGGATGTCAATCACTTGAGTTGGCCTAATATGCCCAATGTCCATGTTCTTCATGCTTCCACCAATTGAGTTCCACCAACATCATTGAGATTTTCTTCCTCATCTTGAGACCCATTGGTTTCATCAAATTCAACATCATGAACTTCCTCAAGTTGACCACTTGAGCTATTCCACACTCTATATGCTTTGCTTGTGGTGGAATAACCAAGCAAGAATCCCTCATCACATTTCTTGTCAAACTTGCCCAATCTAGTGCCTTTCTTCAAGATATAGCATTTGCAACCAAAGACTCTAAAGTATGTAATGTTTGACTTTCTTCCATTCAATAGCTCATATGGAGTCATGCTCATCATAGGATGACAATACAAACGGTTGATATAGTAGCAAGCGGTATTGATTGCTTCGGCCCAAAAAGATTGACTCACATCATACTCGCTAAGCATTGATCTTGCCATGTCCATGAGAGTCCTTTCAACTAGGACATTGGATTGTGGTGTATACTTGGCCGAGAATTGATGCCTAATGCCATAGTCATCACAAAGCTCTTCAACTCTTGTATTCTTGAACTCACTTCTATTATCACTTCTCACTTTCTTGATGACAACATCAAACTCATTGTTAACTTGCTTGAGAAATGACTTGAAGATGGAATATGTGTCACTCTTACCATTGAGAAAGAATAACCAAGTATATCTAGTGAAGTCATCCACAATCATAAATCCATACTTGTTGCCACCAATGCTAGTGTATGTGGTTGGTCCAAATAGATCCATATGCATCAACTCAAATGGCTTGCAAGTGCTCATAATGTTCTTCTTAGGATGAGTGTTGCCAACTTGCTTGCCGGCTTGACATGCACTACAAAGTTTGTCCTTTTCAAACTCAACTCCATTCAAGCCTCTTACTAAGTCATGCTTCACAAGCTTGTTCAATTGTTTCATGACAACATGACCAAGTCTTCTATGCCATAACCAACCCATACTTGATTTAGAGATCAAGCATGTACTCAATTTAGCTTCACTAGCATCAAAGTCAACTAGGTAGAGATTGTCATGTCTAAACCCTTTGAATATCAAGTTTTATCCATCAACACTAACAACCTCAACATCATCAACACCAAATATGCATTTGAATCCAAGGTCACATATTTGTGCACCGAGAGCAAATTGAAGTTCACCTTATCAACTAGTGCCACATTGGATATGCTCAAGTCATTGGTGATTGCAATCTTGCCAAGTCCTCTAACCTTGCCTTTGCTATTATCACCAAATGTGATAGTGTTGCCACCATGAGATTGAGAGTCAATAGATTTGAACATTTTTGCATCACTGGTCATGTGTTGAGTGCACCCACTATCAATTATCCAATGCTTCCCTCCGGCCTTGTAGTCCACCTACAAAACAAGTCAATTGGATTTAGGTACCCATGCTTGCTTGGGTCCTTGGAGGTTAGTCACCAAAGACTTTGGCACCCAAATGGACTTCTTATTTGGTCCTACAATTGGTGTACCAATGAACCTTTACCTTTACACCTTTCTCACCCTTGGTAAGCAAATAACAAGAATCAAAGCAAATGGAATGCATATTGTTTACTTCCTTATTCTTGTTCATTTTAGCACATTGTTGCTCTTGATGCCCAACTTGCTTGCATCTATAGCAATAAGAACCATTGCTCCTCACAAAGCTAGACTTTGGGGTCACAAAGGCCTTTTGCCCTTCTTGGGGATATAGCCTAAACCTTCTTTGTTAAGGAAAAATCTTTGGCTACCCAAGCACTTTAGCAATTTGGCATCCCCACCATATGCCTTACCCAAGGCGTGGGTGAGCTCATCCACCTCTCTTTTGAGAGTCTCATTCTCAACCACCAATGATGAATCTAAAATAACTTCATCACTACTAGTAGAGATAGAGTGGGTTGATGTGGATGTGGAAGGAATGTTTGAATCATCAATGAAATCAAACACAAATGGTTCTTCTATGATATCACATGTTGAACCAACATCCTTCTTTGAGGTCGAGACAACCTTGTCTTTATTTGCTAAAAGCAAGGAATGAGCTTTTTGAAGCTTTGTGTGAGCAAGTTCAAGCTCTTCATGTTCTTCCTTTAGACACTCATAAGAAGCTTCTTGCTCCCTAAGGCTTTGTTCAAGAGAGGCAACTCTCTTATCCAAAGTCTTACATTCCTTGACCTTAGCCATGAGGACAATGTTGGCTTGCTCAATCATTTCAAGCAATTCTTCTTTAGTGGGTTCACTGTCTTCATCATATTCACTATCACTATCATATTTTACTTCATTAGCATATGGTTCATCATCAAGTGATACCTTTGGGACCTTGGCCATGAAGCATGAACCGGAGGAAGAATCAAATAGAGATGGCTTCTCATGAAAGACCATTGCCACCATTGCCTTCCTCTTGTCTCGATCATTGTCCTCTTCATCGGAGGACTCATCGCTATCCCATGTCACCACATAGGCACCATCCTTACCTTTCTTGAAGGTTGCTTTGTTCTTGCCTCTTCTATAATCCTTGTTGTTCTTGTCCTTATCCTTTCTATGAGGACAATCATCAAAGATATGATCGGGGCTATCACATCTCCAACATAGCCTTTTATCATCATTGTCCTTTGATGTGTCAACCCTCTTCTTTTGCCCAAATCTCCTCTTGTACTTGAGCATCTTGCCAAATTTCTTGACAACTAATGCTAGGGCCTCATCAACTTCTTCTAGGCCCACTTCTTCACTCTCTTCTTCTTGAGCTTTGGCCTTGCCTTTAGAGGAGGTAGATGCCTTGAATGCCATTGCCTTCTTGTCATCAACCTTCTTTTCTTCTTTCTTTTCCTTTGCATCGACATCATGATCGTATTTGTCAAAGCTCAATAGCTCTCCAAGCAAATCATTTGGCTTCTTTGTATCAAGCCCATCTCTTTGCAACATCAAGATCAACATCTTGAATCTTGGAGGTAAGCTTATCAAGAACTTGTGACAAAAGTCTTGATCTTGTGTCTTGTACCCCAAGCTCTTGAGATCATTGTTGCATTTCTTAAGCGCAATCACTAGAAACAGGTTTAGAACCCATCTCTAATAACGACGCCTAGAAATGCGTCGTTGACATTCCTAAGTGAAACCACCGTGTCGGTGATTACACTAGGTACATCAAAGGTGATAGACATTGCCAAACAAGATATTCATCCGCAAGCGCACGGATCTATCATTGTAGCATTTCACCCGGAAGTATTCAGGGTATCGTTATTTATATTTTTCCCAAAGGAAGGCATGGTGTAAAAGTCTCTAATTCGGACATGGTCAAGATCACACGAATGTATAATAGACCAATGTTCATAATAGGGGTAAAATAAGATAGGTAGTAGGATAACTTGACACACACTCAAGCCAATCTCAAGGATAAAGGTAAAAGAATGAATAAAAGAATAAATCTAATATGGAGCAGGCATATCCTAGATAGTCATGTCAAGATAGCAGATACACACATGTTCTACTGTTAGAGATTCTAAGTCAAGATAGCCAAGGTCTCTGCTGAATTACTTCGGGCACCGGCCCTCGCCCAACTGGGCAGAGTCCGGCAATTAGCTCTATGACACAGCCGAACGTGGGGGGATTTCAAGGGACGGACAAGGCTTATCACGACCAAGCCGCCTACCCCCTCAACCGTGGGATGCACCACAAAAGATAGGCAACCCCTAGCCCAGACACCACGTCTACACTAGTGATTATCACTCTAGCGTGTTAACAAGGCTTACCCGTCCCCGGGGTCCTTCTACTAGAGCGCCGCCCCAAAGGAACGACTACCAATCCCGTAACCCAGCATTAACCAAGTCTAACTCTAGATAGAACTCATCATATCGATCTAGCTCTTTGGTCTAAACATGTATGTATGATAGACTAAACACGAAGTTCTATAAGACAAGATCATGATATAGGAACTATAGACTAGTTCTTCAACCAAGATTATATCACAAGAACTCTGCTCTAATTCAAGAACATGACTATATTGATAAGTAGAGAACAAGAACAAGATGAAGAACTCTAAATTGCTCATACCGAATAGCTCCAAAATGTCTTGCTCTCCTTTTTATTATTCTTGCCGGACTCCTCCTAAGTACAAACTAAAAAGAAGAAGAAGAAGAAGAAGAAGAAGAAGAAGAAGAAGAAGAAGAAGAAGAAAGAAGAAGAAGAAGAAGAAGAAAGGGAGAAGAAGAAGAAGAAGAAGAAGAAATGGAGAGAGGCTCTATTGTGTGGTGTGTGTTACAATGGTGGGAGATGGCCTCCTTTTATAGGTAGAGGAGAGGGGGCTCATTGAAAAATGTCCCTCCCCACATGGAAGGAACCAAAACCATCCTTGGGCACCTTCCAAATCTGCTTGAACCGACCATCCAACGTCGGCACAGCCGGTTAGGGAAGGTAATGTACCGCCCTAGCCAAACCACGGGCCTGAACCGCCTCAGGATGGGTGCGGGCGCACCAGGTGGTGCGTGCGCACCTGTCTGGGCTCGGTTCGGGCCGGGCCTTGGCAGGCTGGCGTGTTTGGGCTTGAAAAGTTGTGTGGCGGTGTTTGCTCGGCCCAGTTCTGCGTGTTTGGTCCATTTCTCCCTTGGGCTTGATGTTCTTCAGGAATGCGCTTTCCAGGGAGGCGCCTTTTGGTACAAATTCCACTTGTTTCTTATATAAATCTGCACAATAATAATTTAGACACTACAAGTGGAATTATGTCAATAATAAATGTATATGTGTGTAGTAAGGTATAGTTTCACCCCCTTATTGGTAGAATGTTGACGTTAAAAATATGTCGTTGGTGACCGTCAACAATCATTCATAACGACTTGCAACCTATGAAACATCTCTAGGATTGTTTCACCTTCCTTCTTCACAAAGGTCTCAAATTCACTCTTGAGCCCATATAGCTTGGCACTCTTGACAACTGTGGTGCCTCATATGTTTCACTCAATCTTGTCCACACCTCACTAGCATGATCCAAGTCTTTGATGCCCTCAAATATCTTTGGCATTGTAGATGGTGTTGAGTGCCATCCGGTTGCAAGTTCTATTTGCCCTATCCTCATCGGTGAGCTTGGTTGGATCAAGGATGACAAAATCATTCTCTGTGACCTCCAACACTCTCTCATGTATAGAGCCAAGGTACATAGTCAACTTTCTCTTCCAATGATCAAAAGAACTCTCACCATCAAAGTGAGGAGGCTTTTCCCCAACATGGTTGAACACAATTGTAGCCATTACTTACACAGTGTTAATCCTTGCTAAAACAGTGACCATGGCTCTGATACCATGTGTAAGGTCCTAAATGGCTAGAGGGGGTGAATAGCCTAATAAAAATTCTACAAAATCACTAGAGCAACTTGTTAGTCAATAACAAAGCGTAAAAGCGTTTCCTCTAGCTCTACTTGTCGGCAAGCCACCTAATGTCACTTCTAGTTGCTAGAGTCTATAATCCCCACAAGAGGCCAAGTCTCTACTCTATCAACTAGGTGAACAAGCTAATTACTCTAACAAACTAAGCAACTAGCACTACACAAGCACAAGAAATATCACAATGTAAATGCAAGGTAGAGAGGAGGGGTTATACCGATGTGTCAAGGTAAGTCAACCAATCATTGGAAGATGATATCACAATATGAATAAGATGAAGGCCAATCACCGAGAGACAATCAATCACAAGAGATGGCGGTTGATTTTCACCCGAAGTTCACTTGAGCACCCTCAAGCTACCCTCCGTTGTGTTGACCGTCTCACGGGTGGTCATGGTGGCGCTCACGCCTTGCCTACTCTTGGCAACTTGACACCACACAAATGAGGGGTAACTCAATGACATGAGTAATGTATTAGAGTATCAATTTGGCACTCCGCCGGGGAAGATCACAAACCCCTCACAATCACCGGGAGGTGGGCAAGAACAATCATCATCTTTCCCAATGCCTCCAACAATCACCGAGCCGGCTAGGAGTGGTGCTCTCCAAGAGCAACAAGAAAACCATCGGCCAAGATGAACCTCAAGGCCTCTAAATGCAAACCTCAAAGCAATGCACTTTAATCTCCTCAAATCTCTCAAGAATGTGCTCACAAGCAATGGGAGAGAGTGGGAGAGAGTTGGCTTAGCTCTAGATGTGTTAGGAACAATCAAAATGTCCAAGAGAGAGAGCACAAGCTAGCCAAACACATATTTATAAGCCCCCCACGAAATAGAGCCATTGGGGAGGCAAAAGCGCGGCTCGGGACGACGCGGCAGATGCGCCCAATGCAAAGAGCAGCGCCGATCCGCGTGTAAGACGGCGGCGTGGCAGCTAGCCATTAGCGTCGGTCGCCCGGCGTCTGGCGCGGCACGGCCAGCATCTAGCGCGGCGTCCGGCGGGATGCCCGCTGTTGGTATTTGATAAGCCTACAGAAATATTTATAATAATCCACAAGCGAACGGATACTGGTGAGCATTTCACCCGGGAGAGGGTTTTAATATCGAATCCACGGGGAGGATGGTGTGAGGATAAGCGAGGCATATAACTAATCCACGAGCGGCAATCAAGGAACAGGGGAGAGGATAAAGAGGTAAGAAGATTCCTACGGTTGTCTAGTTCTTCTTCTTGTAAGCTATGTTGATATTGTTTTAAAGGGACGTACTCAAAGGAAAACAAGGTCGAAACTTGCTATTCCTCCAGCAACATTGTCCTGCTAGTCCTATCCAACAGGAGATGGATCCAAAGGAATCAATGGTACTGTCACTACCACGAACTACCACACTCCGAAAGGTAGGGTGCATTCATAAGCACTCACAGTCTAGGCACCACGCCTACACCTAAGCCACTCCTCTAATCTATAGATTCCCATAGATTAAAGTATTCAAAGAGTTATGAACAATAAGAACAATACTAACACTTAAGATAATAACATGATTACTTACTCAAACAAGAAGTTGATCCACCATAGAAGTTTCAGGATCAAGTGCCATAGGCCCTTGATCCCGGAGGTACAAGCATAGAGGAGTCACCGACAGGTCTGGTGCTTCCCCTTCTTCTCCTCCACCCACTCTTTAGCTCTCAAGACTAGATCTAGTCACTTTCATGGAGGACTATGGATCTAATCTATCAACTTGATATTCGCTCTCAACTCACTCTAATCCTTCTAGTTCTACATGATCTTCTAATATAGATTAGAACTAGAGAGGAGAGGTTGTCCTCACATTGGGACACCTCGACCAAAAGGTCAAGAGATAATGAGATAGAATGAGTTAGGGTTTAACCCTGGGGTCAAAGGGTCTTCTTATATAGGCCTTGGTGATGAGCGATGACCATTGGATCAAACCGACCTTCAATAACGGTGTAGATACAACCTCAAGGTCGGTTACAAACCGACCTAGAAAGATGAAGCCGATTAGCCTTTGTGGCTGGCGGCCGGCCTAAATGCCTGGCGGCCGCGGGGGCATAAGCTCCTCTCGGCCTCTCGTCTCTTCGGTGTCTTCTAGTATCTTCTAGAGTGTTTTAGTCCACATTTTGGGTCGAGTTACTTCACGGTCAAGTCTTGCCATTGTATGAGATGTATATTAGGAACTTTCTCCATTCTTCTCTGCATTTATCTGTTAAGTCCACGAAAATATATAAATCACCAAAGCTCATGGAATTATGTTAGTAAAGCCCTAGACTTATGTTGATATTCATTTTATGCCCTTAATTCATATTAGTTGACTAGTAATATTATGCTATAACAGGTGTCAACAAGCTCCCCCAAGCTTACCCTTTGCTAGTCCCTAGCAAAGCCAAACTTAGCAATGGATCGGGAGTTGCTACAACGCTTTCACACCTCAAAAGTACACATGCTTTCAAACAAATTTTCTCCCCAGATAAGAATAAACTTGCTCAAATTTCAACTTACCCATATTACCTTTAACCATGGAGCTTATAGCCTTTTCTTTGATCTTGGGCAATTGAAAGATAGAACAATCAAGTCAAACACCATATCTCAAACTCTTTTGTTCAACTGTCATTCGGAGTTTTTGCTTGTTTTCAAAATAAAACTCAAAGTTCCTTGTATGACTCTCTCAAGTCTCTCATTTGTGGTATTTGTGGATCCTCACTAAGGCAACAAGGTTGTTTTGCCTTTCTCTCATAATATATGGTATTTTTGGCTAAGGCGGTAGGACACTATGCCTTCTTCTCTCTTACCTTATATCTAAGGCTTATATCTGGAGCTCATAGGTGGGAGAAAACTACATTTACTTACTAAGCATATATTGTAAGTTCAAGCAATGGATCCAAAGTTACGAGTCACACTTGATCAAGTGGTGCATGTGTATGGTGGATAGAATATAGATGGTAGGAAATTTAGTAAGGTGTAAGGAATGAATGAGGGGGAAAGCTTACTTTTGCTCCTTGAGGAATCTTCTCTCTTTAGAATTTGGAAACTCTGTAAAGAACACGGGTTGTATTTCTTTCTTTCTTTATTTTTCTTTTATGGAGAGGCGAGCATCTAAGTACCCATTGTTTTCAGCGGACACTTGTCCATTTTTTTTAACTCTCCTTTATTCTTTCTTTTTCTTAGGGAGGTAGGCTCTACTCGCCCGTAGGACACTTGTCCATTTTTCATCTCCCTTTTTCTCTCTCTCTTTTTTTTAATACAACCTAAATCTCTTTTGCAATAACTTTTGAGAGATAGACAAAAGTAATGGAGCTTCTGTAAGATATTGGCTAGAAATGAATGAGTGGATGGGTTATAGGGAATATTTTTGGTTGCTCTCTCCCAGGATAGGAGTAGAACATTTTTAGTGGATATAGTTGATGCATAATGGGTGTATATGGTGGTGTAATGATGGATCGTACTTCCAAGATGGAAATAGCATATGAATGAGTGGAGTGGAATGGAATGATGATGGAATGATGGTGGAGTGTACATGATCGGCATGACAAGTTTTTAGGGGTCGACAAAAGATTGAACAAACTCAATGCAAAGCAAGCTGACCTATATATATGTCAAAAGGATTTTTCCTAATCTAGGGAGCATGTATATATGGCTGTGGTAGGAGGTTCAACACTCGTCACCACAGGAACTTATCATGTGCACTTTTAAAGTTTCAAAATGAATCTCGAGGAAATCTAGCATCACTTAGGAGTAAGATCAATAGCAGCTCGGACTCTCATATATCATATCCGTCAATTACCTAGACTTTAGAGCATGCAATTTGCAACCCACGAGGTTTCAGGTTTGAGTAAGTCTCAAGTCAAAACAGTTTTGCATTTAAGGCTCAAGAGAAATTAAGCTTGAAAGCTAGGTCTTGAAAAGGAATTACTACGTGAGCAACTATTCATCATTTCCATGCATGAGATTTAGCTTCAGAGATCATTTTATGTAGGTGGAAAAAGAAAACCTCTAGTACACTCCTATTTATTTATTTATTTATTTATTCTTACACTCTAAAGATCACACTTCTACTAAAGACTCTTTTAGCGACTTTATGAACTAGACTCTTAGCAAACTAAGCAAACTAAAATATTAGCTAATAATATAATAACATAGTAGTAGAGATACTTATCAGGATAAGCTGGGGGTGCTCTCTCCCCAAGCTGGATTGAAGTGTCGGGTTTGTTATGGAAGTTGAGGTAGATGGTGACGATGAAGTCGGCCTATTATGTCTCTCTCCCTTGAAATCCTGCTAAACTTAAATAGACAACAAAGCTAGTGGAACTTGATTAAGCGTTAGTGGTTAGCCACATAGACCTCATGTGTCTAAAGATTTTCAAGATGGATCATGATTATTGTTGACGGTCACCAACGACATATTTTTTACGTCAACATTCTACCAATAAGGGGGTGAAACTATACCTTACTACACACATATACATTTATTATTGACATAATTCCACTTGTAGTGTCCAAATTATTATTGTGCAGATTTATATAAGAAACAAGTGGAATTTGTACCAAAAGGCGCCTCCCGGAAAGCGCATTCTGAAGAACATCAAGCCCAAGGGAGAAATGGACCAAACACGTAGAAGCGGGCCGAGCAAACACCGCCACACAACTTTTCAAGCCCAAACACGCCGACTGCCAAGGCGGCCCGAACCAAGCCAGGGCAGTGCGCGCACCACAGTGCGCCGCATCCATCCCGGCGTTCCAGGCCCGTGTTTGGCGGCGGTACATTACCTTCCATGGCGGGCTGTCGGCCGACGTTGGATGGTCGGTTCAAGCAGATTTGGAAGGTGCCCAAGGACGGTTTTGGTTCCTTCCATGTGGGGAGGGACATTTTTCAATGAGCCCCCTCTCCTCTACCTATAAAAGGAGGCCATCTCCCACCATTGTAACACACACCACACAATAGAGCCTCTCTCCCTTTTCTTCTTCTTCTTCTTCTTCTTTCTTCTTCTTCTTTCTTCTTCTTCTTCTTCTTCTTCTTCTTCTTCTTCTTCTTCTTCTTCTTCTTCTTCTTCTTCCTCCTCCTCTTTCTTCTTCTTTTTAGTTTGTACTTAGGAGGAGTTTGGCAAGGATAATAAAAGGAGAGCAAGATATTTTGGAGCTATTCGGTATGAGCAATTTAGAGTTCTTCATCTTGTTCTTGTTCTCTACTTATCAATATAGTCATGTTCTTGAATTAGAGCGAGTTCTTGTGATATAATCTTGGTTGAAGAACTAGTCTCAGAGTTCCTATATCATGATCTTGTCTTATAGAACTTCGTGCTTAATTTATCATACATACATGTTTAGACCAAGAGCTAGAACGATATGATGAGTTCAACCTAGAGTTAGCCTTGGTTGATGTTGGGTTCTTGGGATTGATAGTCGTTCCATCTGGGGCGGCGCTCTAGTAGAAGGACCCCAGGGGACGGGTAAGCCTTGTTAACATGCTAGAGTGATAATCACTAGTGTAGGCGTGGTGTGCAGGCTAGGGGTTGCCTATCTTTTGCGGTGCATCCCACGGTTGAGGGGGTAGGTGGCTTGGTCGTGACAAGCCTTGTCCGATCCCTTGAAATCCCCCCACGTTCGGCTATGTCGTAGAGCTAATTGCCGGACAAGCGTCGCCCTTTGCGTGGGCCGGTGCCCGAAGTAATTCAGCGAGAGACCTTGGCGATCTTGCGTAGAATCTCTAAATGAGTTGAACATGTGTGTATCGCTATCTTGACATGACTATCTAGGATATGCCTGCTCCATGTTAGACTTATTCTTTTATTCATTCTTTTACCTTTATCCTTGAGATTGGCTTGAGTGTGTGTGTCAAGTTATCCTACTACCTATCCTATTTTACCCCTATTATGAGCATTGGTCTATTATACATTCGTGTTATCTTGTTCATGTCTCTATTAGATCCTTTTCCACCATGCCTTCCTTTGGGAAAATATAAATAACGATACCACTGAATATCTCGGGTGAAATGCTACAATGATAGATCCGCGCGCTTACGGATGAATATCTTATTTGGCAAGATCTATCACCGTTGATGGACCTAGTGTTATCACCGACATGGTGGTTTCACTTAGGAATGTCAACGACGCATTTCTGGCGCCCGTTAGTAGAGATGGGTTCTAAACACACATTTCTAGTGATTGCGCTTAAGAAATGCAACAAACATTTCTGGCACCGTTGCGGGAAGACATTGGTTTTTTATAAGGCATCTTTTAGAACATGTTCGTCATGATAATATGCATGTGTAGTGACCTTTGTTCATACTTGGGCTTATCTAAAAAAAAAAAAATCTTTTATAAAAAAACTCTTATAAAAAAAAAAAAAAAACTTATAAATAAAAGTAAGGACTTGTTATCAAGTTAGTATGCACCTTGGTATTCTTGTCACTAACCATTTCTGGTGGAGACTAAGAAGAACAAAGGGGCACGCGACGCTTGAAAACATGGAGGCTACATCAACAAGAAAACTTTGATGCTCTTGGGCGGAGGAACACACTCAAAAGGAGACCACGACTTTGCACACTTGACTTTTTCACGAAAGTCCAAGTGTGTGAGGGAAGATGGTGAGAATATCAAGTTCCAAGTGCACCAAGGGGATTATAAAAAAAGAGCTCGAGTGAAAAAAAAGAAGAAAAAGAAAAGAAAATATGATGAAAAAAAAAGGAGATGAATAAGAGATTAGCCTCGCCTTGCTATATATAAAAAAAAAAAAAAAATATATAATAATAAGAGGAGAGAGGAGCGAGGGTTGGCCCTATATGGTCAAAGTAAACAATGAAGACACCTAACTCCACCCCGCATTGCTCCCATGTAAGCAAGAAGGGATCTTTTCTCTCCCAAGACTGTGTTGCACTGAAGTGAGTTCGGTATGCCTCCCTCTACTCCGGTGTGAGGGAGTCATTACCAAATCAAGATCATCACGCTACCGATACAGCAATTATGAACTCTATCCTCAAGCTGCCGGTCAAGTACACTCGGGTATGCAAAGGTCCAATAAAAAAGAGAGAAAGTAGTAAAGGAAAGGAGGAACATCCTCCTTTACACCTTTGTGACCACTAAGGCCCATGGTCCATATACACTACCTGTGTGTATCACCTAAGCCTTGTGGCCCGCCTAAGATGGATCATCAAGCTACCACCACGAGTTGCAACATTCTTGCCTTCATGCGCGGTTGGTACACACACACTCGGGTATGCAAAGGTAATCGATCACCAATCCTTTTTTTTTTACTCATACTTATCTCCATATAAAAAAAAAAATCCATGTTTTCTTTGTTTATGAAATACGCCTTGGGTTTGGATGTATTTTTGTTCTAGAGTGTGATACATCCATTGGTCTTTTAAATCAAGCATGGTGTTTGGGTTAAAAAGACCTTCTTTAATCAAATGTTGACATGGTGTTGAAATTTGATTCTCGAACCCAGAAGCTGACATCATAAACATTTGAATTATTTTATGACGAGAGATAAGTCAAGGCTAGACCTACATTGCATTTTTTTATCTTAGCCTTGTTTGAGTTTGAAAAGTATTGGTGAGATTTTTTCTGTCCTCCCTTGATAATAAATTTATCAAATAAAAAAAGAATTTTAAAAAAATTTAAATAAATAAAACAACACAAGTCTGCTCTTTTTGCTCCTTCCCGCATATGTTTCAAAATTTGTAATCGCGAAGGATGGTAAGTCCACTTCGCGAATCTACCATATGCTAACCATGCGGGGAAAAGACCAAAAGCACGGGGGTACAACCCCGATCCGATGAGCATTGAGCTAGCTTGGGGGGAGGACCTAACAAGGTAATGAGAAACCTACACTCTCATCATCTGTCCATTACCTTCAAAAAAAAATGTGTTTTATAAGAAATTTTATTATCAAAATAAACAAAAAAAAATATTTTACTACACAAAAATCTATAAGTAAATATTTTTGAAAAACTAAAATAAAAATCTTCATAAATAAAATAAATTCTTCTATGAAAAAAAAAACTATAATCATTTTGCTCGCCTTGCAATGCCTTTATCTCCATTGGATGAATCTTGTTTTCAATTCATGCTTCCATTTTCTATGCCAAGGTATGTTGCGGTTTGGAAGTCGTGATCATTTAGCCGATGATCCTACTTCCATAGATTTTTTGAATTGAGCATGGTGCTTGGGTCAAAAAGTCTACCTTAATCGAGATTAGACATGGAGTCGAGTTTGATTATTGAAACAAAACTACTAGTGTAGAATTTGGTCGACCATATGGACTAAACCCCTGAGAAAATTATCAAATTCAAGAGGGTGTCCTAGAGATGACAATGGAGAAACAGATCTTGTCGAGGCGAACCAAAA
The DNA here is from genome assembly GCA_015847255.1 of Hyparrhenia diplandra. Lineage (NCBI taxonomy): Eukaryota > Viridiplantae > Streptophyta > Magnoliopsida > Poales > Poaceae > Hyparrhenia > Hyparrhenia diplandra. Next base: position 1,528,569 of record JADLZK010010583.1, read on the forward strand.
ATAATAATAATAATAATAATAAAATAAATAAAAACCTTTGAAATCCCAAGAATGGTTGTCCCGCTCTTCCAAGATCATCACAAGACAAGCTTGGGGGAGTCTCTGGCACGCTCAAAAGACGATATTAATCAAAGATCCATTCATAGCGTTCGCAAGCTAGCAACGTTCATAAACCGAAGGTAAGTCAAAAGCTAGCTTGGGGAGGACTCCCACAAAGGTAACGCGTATCTCACATTCCATTCGGTTATTTTCTTATCTTATATGAATGATGAGATATGAGAATAAAAAAGAGGGGAAGAAGAAAGAGAGAGGAGATTTATTCCACTCCATATATATGTGTTGTAGAAATGTTTAGTTCTACCCCTGTTGAAATGATGAATAGTAGCTCTGCCTTTGTTGACAATTCTTTAGTGTTACCACTAAAGGACTGATACACCTAAGTATGGCAACGGTAAACCGCGCAGCGCACATTTGTCGGTGTAGCTTTTCACGGGGAGTATTCGGTATCGATTTCCACGAGGAACGTGAAGTGAACTAACAAAGAATCAAGACTCGTCCTATGATGACACAAGGTGTGTATTTGGTAGTTGAGTTGAGAGGTTTTCTATAGCTATGATATCCGGATAGGCTAGGTAGCTAAACGTGGCTTTATCAGCCCTCGGACTCTTGGAGGCGTGGGTGATAATCCGGTGAATAAAGTCACCACTACCAAACTACTATTTTACTGGAGCCTTACCTTTTAAGAACTTGCCTAAACACGTGGTGATCTATACGAGAGACCGAAGGGCTGTCACTACCTTCTTGGCTATCACAATCCATCCGTGCGACAAGCGGCATACACTCGGTAAGGTATAGCCTAGACACCACGTCTACGCTAACTCTTACTATTCTAACCTGTACTTAGCTAGGCTAGAACACTCTACTAAAGCAAAGCAATGTACCAATGAAGAACGAGTGAATAGCTACTATACTAAACCAGATATGCAAAGTATAAAAGAACTCGAGATGTATTACTCACTAGAAGAAGTACACCCGCAGAGGTACACCTCGGAGGAGATTCCCCATTGCACAGGGGCTTCCTCCGTAAGACTTCCCTCTCTCACTCTACTACTACACTAAAGGAGCAGGGGCTTCGCCTACTACATTGGAGTGGAGTTCTCCTTGTGGTCATGTCTTGGAAGTGAAGGGGTGGGGGTATTTATAGCCCCAAGGTGGAGTAGGGGGCTACTCGCCACGTCATCGATCCGCGTGACCTCTATTGCCCTCCATTGGATCAAACCGCCATGCAACCGCCTTAAGATCAACGTGTGAGGTAATTTCAGCATGTGGACAATGTGATGGGCGTGGGAGAACGTCCTTGGCCAAATGGGCCATGGTCGGCCGACCATGGTCCATGACCTGGGCCACCCAGTCGTCGGGAACATTGGCCCCACTGTCGGTTTACGTGTCTTGAGTCCGGAACTTGCCGTGACATTCATTTTGTACCAACACGATCCATGGGACGTATTGACGGACCAATCAGGTGCCTTCTCTTGTTCCCCATGGATTAGTGATGTGGCAGGTCGCATTGGAAGAGTTTGGGCCAAAGTATCATGGTCGGCCGATGCGGGTCCATTGGGCCTTGGCCTTCTCCAACTCTTCTAGATGGTGTTCCCACATGTCGATGTCTCGGGATGAAATGGTCATGCATCGGCCGATGTAGGTCTTGTGGCCAAATGACTTCAAATTTTGTGTGGAAGCTTCATAGGACATGGAGATCATGATGGTGGTGTCAAATTGTCCAATGGCCATACTTGGGGTGTTGATCGGATGGTGACCAAATGTGTCATTTCGGCGAGTTCCACTAGTTTCACATCTCGCATACAAAGAATGACATCTACATGTGGAACTAGGTTATTTGCATAAGAAATCATTGTTTATATGTATGTTAGCTTCCAAAAGGAGTACTTTGTTGACGGTTTGACTATGTAAAAACAGGGTATTTCTACCAATCAACGACCTTATGTTTTGCCTCGTGCCTAGTTTATAAATCGAATTTCTCTAAAGTTTGGGTTTAGTGGCTAAGTCTAAAAACTCATCTGAAAACCCTGATTCATGTGGGTTGCATAGGCTCTATCTAGTCTAAGTTGTTGCCAAGTATGATATGGTACAAATGGATTTGCTATGATTTCGTCCAAGAAGAGAAACTTGACATCAGGGAATCTAATTTGAAAGAAAAGAGAAATGATATGGGCTATGCTAAAAAAAAAGAGAAAAAGAGATGAAAAATGGACATGTGTCCAGGGCGAGTAGAGCCCACATCTCCAAAAAAAAAAGAGAAGAAAGAGAGGAAATAAAAGACAAAAGTCTAGGAACAGCGAGAGCCCACCTCTCCAAAATATATATATATATATATATATATATATATATATATATATATATATATATATATATATATATATATATAGCAATAAAGCCCATACTTTCTCGAAAAAAACAAAATAGAACTTAAATAAATAAATCTCCGATGAGAAAGTTGATCAAAGGATGAATGAAAAGTATTTACGTTATAGCCGTTCTATCGGCAACCGCCCAAGGCTTTGAGAAAAGCTAAAAAGCCCCGCTACGATGAAAGGTAATAAAGGGTGAGAAAAAGATATGCCATTTTATTCAAACTCTAGTAGAAAATCTTATTATAACCCTAGCACTTGTGAAACATAATCGGCATAGTAGCAACTCCCGATCAACAACCAAGTACTTATCTTTTGCTCGAGGACGCGCAAAGGGTAAGCTTTGGGGAGTTTGTTGACTGATCACCAACGACATATTTTTTACGTCAACATTCTACCAATAAGGGGGTGAAACTATACCTTACTACACACATATAGATTTATTATTGACATAATTCCACTTGTAGTGTCCAAATTATTATTGTGCAGATTTATATAAGAAACAAGTGGAATTTGTACCAAAAGGCGCCCCCCGGAAAGCGCATTCCCTGAAGAACATCAAGCCCAAGGGAGAAATGGACCAAACACGCGAAGCGGGCGAGCAAACACCGCCACACAACTTTTCAAGCCCAAACACGCCCGACTGCCAAGGCCGGCCCGAACCGAGCCCAGACAGTGCGCGCGCACCACTGGTGCGCCCGCACCCATCCCGAGGCGGTTCAGGCCCGTGTTTGGCGAGGCGGTACATTACCTTCCATAAGCGGGCCGTGCCGACGTTGGATGGTCGGTTCAAGCAGATTTGGAAGGTGCCCAAGGATGGTTTTGGTTCCTTCCATGTGGGGAGGGACATTTTTCAATGAGCCCCCTCTCCTCTACCTATAAAAAGGAGGCCATCTCCCACCATTGTAACACACACCACACAATAGAGCCTCTCTCCCTTTTCTTCTTCTTCTTCTTCTTCTTTCTTCTTCTTCTTCTTCTTCTTCTTCCTCCTCTTTCTTCTTCTTTTTAGTTTGTACTTAGGAGGAGTTTGGCAAGGATAATAAAAGGAGAGCAAGACATTTTGGAGCTATTCGGTATGAGCAATTTAGAGTTCTTCATCTTGTTCTTGTTCTCTACTTATCAATATAGTCATGTTCTTGAATTAGAGCGAGTTCTTGTGATATAATCTTGGTTGAAGAACTAGTCAGTAGTTCCTATATCATGATCTTGTCTTATAGAACTTCATGCTTAATTTATCATACATACATGTTTAGACCAAGAGCTAGAACGATATGATGAGTTCAACCTAGAGTTAGCCTTGGTTGATGTTGGGTTACGGGATTGATAGTCGTTCCTTCGGGCGGCGCTCTAGTAGAAGGACCCGGGGACGGGTAAGCCTTGTTAACATGCTAGAGTGATAATCACTAGTGTAGGCGTGGTGTCCGGGCTAGGGGTTGCCTATCTTTTGCGGTGCATCCCACGGTTGAGGGGGTAGGTGGCTTGGTCGTGACAAGCCTTGTCCGTCCCTTTGAAATCCCACGTTCGTACACGTGTCGTAGAGCTAATTGCTGGACAACGTCCTTTGGGCGTGGGCGGTGCCCGAAGTAATTCAGCGAGACCTTGGCGATCTTGGACGTAGAATCTCTAACAGTTGAACATGTGTGTATCTCGCTAGCTTGACATGACTATCTAGGATATGCATGCTCCATGTTAGACTTATTTTTTTATTCGTTCTTTTACCTTTATCCTTGAGATTGGCTTGAGTGTGTGTGTCAAGTTATCCTACTACCTATCCTATTTTACCCCTATTATGAGCATTGGTCTATTATACATTCGTGTTATCTTGTTCATATGTCTCTATTAGATCCTTTTCCACCATGCCTTCCTTTGGGAAAATATAAATAACGATACCCTAAATATCTCGGGTGAAATGCTACAATGATAGATCCGTGCGCTTGCGGATGAATATCTTATTTGGCAAGATCTATCACCGTTGATGGACCTAGTGTTATCACCCGACATGGTGGTTTCACTTAGGAATGTCAACGACGCATTTTCGGCGCCGTTAGTAGAGATGGGTTCTAAACCTATTTCTAGTGATTGCGCTTTAAGAAATGCAACAATTATTTCGATAGAACTTCAGCAAGATTTCTCTTCTAAATATTTTTGAAGTTTTATATTTTTATGTGCATGCAAAGAACTATGATGCAAATGCAACTAGATGAATGCATAACTATTTTTATGCCACCACGGTGAATATCCTTATGGGTTGTTATACACCTCAAGATTACTCACATTGGGCTTGAGAATTTTTTTCAATGCAATGCTAATGCGTAAATCTAAATATGCTAAAGGAAAATGATTATGCAATGCAAGGAAATAAATATGCTAATGCAAGATGCAAAAAGATAAATATGATATGCAATTTGAGGTGCAATGCTAATAATTAAATATGGATAATTACCGAGTTACCTTTCGGCGAAGGTTCAATGTTTTAAGTCCTTTGAACAAGACTTCTTACCTTACTCACTCCTCAAGTATATCATCGATCTTGGTGGATCGCATCTCCCGAGATAATAATCTCGAGGATGGCATTACCCATGTTGCTTGCTTGTCTCATGGTTTGAAGTGAAGCTTTGACGGTGGAAGCATGCAACATCTTGTTTAGTGTGCGTGCCTTGTGGGTCGGGACATTTCCTTGTAGAATTTTGGGAGAGTGACATACTCCTCCATATTGTGCTCGAAGTATGTCCCGCTTTGTAAAGACAAGGTAGAGATCAAGTGCATGGGCCCTGTTGGTGGGAAAACACCAACAGAACCAAAACTTTATTTATTCTATTCTTACCTTAGGCACATTAAACAAGGCAGAGCTAATGTTTAACAGTTTCATTTATTTATGATGAGGGTGATAAGATCACAAGATAGAGCATCAACGTTTTAATGATTATGACTATCTTGCAAAGCAGGATGAGCAACATTTTAGCTCACATGAATGGGGGTTATGAGATCAGGAGAGTGGTGTTTAGGAACAAAGAACTAAACATGCGAAGCTAAGCAAAGTATGGATAAGGTTCGGTTTTGACTCCAACATGTTTGATTCTTTATTTATGAGCATGCCATAATTTAGGGAAAAGCTTAGCTAATGATAGCTTACCTCAAGATGTTACCTTTTATTAGAGTGTGACGGCACCGTAACACGTTGTGGTGATTATTACCTTTTGCTTGGAGCTTTCCTCATTTGGCCTCTTATATATCTTTCTCCTAACTTGTCTCCTTTATTGCATCATCCTTTTCTTATTCTTCTTTGAATTGTGCTAGGACCTTTTTGCTCCTCTCATGGTTTTATTCTGCGTCATTAGTGGACAACACATACCCGAAGGAATATACAAGTAATAACAAGGCTAGTGTTGTTTACGGGGCTAAAGGTCACTTTCTATGCTACGTAAAAGTTGGGTTGAATATTTTAGCATAGATCTTTCATCTCATGTTTCACCTTGCTTTCTAAAGGAATGATTTTATGAAACCTTTAGTTTGATTTTCATGCATCGAGATCATTCGAACTTGTAGAAAAGAGTAATAGGGAATAGAGAGTTTGCAAACCAGCGTGTGGAGTGATGGGGATATGTGAGAAGGAAGAACATGATTGGATTATCCTTGGTGGAGTTGGTCTTTTTCTTCAATGTGCCAATCACTCTTAAGTTCATCCTTGAGCAAGTGCTTTTATTCGTAGACTCTGTTTGTGGCACTCCTCTTCTTTCTCTTGCTTCATCTCTAATGTGAGTTCATCTCAGGACTTCCCCAAGCTTGTTTGAGATCTTTTCTTTTCAGTAGGGGTTAGTTCAACAAAATATACCAATGTCTACACAAGTAATATTTAGTTCAATAACCAAACTAGACTCCATGTCTAATTTAATTAAGGAAGGCATTTTAACCTAAGCACCACGCTTTAATTTAAAAGCCTTTGGAAGTGTGTGTCACCAAAACTTTCAAACCAAAGCATACTATGGTAACATGGTAACATGAAAGCATTGTAGAGATTTACTCAAGTGAAGATGAAATAGTGTAGCAACTTGAGCATGTCTTAAAGATAGTGACAACCAAGATAAGGTAGCAACATGGCAAGAAATATTTCTATGCATATGATTTCATGTTGCATGATAATTAGTTAGACATACCTTTACATTGTCATCCTTCGTTCTTTTTGCTCTTGATCCTGAAATGGTTAGTAACAAAAATACCTGAAGAAATATTCTCATAATTATATCTCTATGCTCACTACACAAGGGGGTGTTATAGCAAAAGATCTATACTTATATTACTTCCCCTAGAGTGCTTGTTTTAGGACAAAAAGCTCGTCCTTGGGAAACCTTCAAATATGATTCAAGATGATGAAAAGGTTTTCCCTTAAATCACCAATCTCAACTTTCAAGCCAATAAGATCAACAACCACCCTTTCTAAATCCTTATGAACAATTCTCTCAAGGGGGTTTGAGATCTTGTAGGTGGCAAGATTAGAGATGGCAATCAAATCGGGAGTTTGCTCACATGGGCAAGGATTGAATAGAATATTTAGAATGTAACTCCTATGCTCATGAATATTCTCCAACTAACGATAATGCTCTTTCTGGTCTTCCTTGGATCTATCATGATGTCTATACTTGGTATTTCTAAGATCGTAAGTAGACTCTAGAAAAAGAACACTATAGGATTCAATGGGGTCAAGGATGAGGTTAAAGATGGGTTTTGGATAAGTTATCTAGTCTGAAATAGAAGGGAAGAAGACATGAATGGATTCTAGATAGCTTTGCTCTCCTTCTATGGCATCATTAGATATGCCATCCTTGGGCTCCCAACGTCCTTTGTAAGAATAAGGATGCTTTCTAGAGACTCTTTCTAAGAGGATTTAGTTTATAGGCACTCAAAGGTCTCCTGTGAAGCTAGAAGTTTGTCGCCCAAAGTCATCATCATAAAAGAATCAAGGGTAGAATTACTTCTTCCCTTGGAGGTGTTTAGAGTATTGATGATTTAGGTTTGGTAGCTAAATCAAGGGATTGGAATGATTATGATCCGGCTATCAGAACTTCTTCTTTGGTCTGGAGGATGATTCCTTCTCTTCCTTTGGGTGTTAATGAAAAATTCTAAGAAAAAGATCACACCCACTGAGTTTGTTAAGGACAAACCTTGCTTTAGAAAAGGAAAGAAAAGTTCCTCCAGAAAACTGCATGATGGTCATGCCAACAACTTTTCTAGGATGAGCCCCAAATACATTATCCTTTTCAAAGGATAGGATTTGGCATGAGGTTAACTTCAGAATTCTATCCTATAATGAATTGTTTCATGATCATTTAAATCAACCGTAGACACAGCTCAAAGCCAAGGGGTAGGATAGGTTCTATAGATTCTAGTGGCCTGAACTTGTGCTTATGGGTGCAAAGATATAAGGATAGTTGTGGAATCGAGGATCCCAAAAAGATATAAAAAGAAGAGAAAATATAAAAAGAAAGACTACAATAAGATATGATACAAGATTAGTTATACTCAATGTTTTCTCAGAACCATTCTCTCGCAACGGCGCCTTAAATGCTTGTTGGTATTTGATAAGGCTACAGAAATATTTATAATAATCCATAAGCGAACGGATACCGGTGAGCATTCCACCGGGAGAGGGTTTTAATATCGAATCCACAGGGAGGATGGTGTCAGGATAACTGAGGCATATAACTAATTCCTGAGCAGCAATCAAGGAACGGGAGAGGATAAAGAGGTAAGAAGATTCCTACGGTTGTCTAGTTCTTCTTCTTGTAAGCTATGTTGATATTGTTTTAAAGGGATGTACTCAAAGGAAAATAAGGTCGAAACTTGCTATTCCTCCAGCAACATTGTCCTGCTAGTCCTATCCAATGGGAGAAGGATCCAAAGGAATCAATGGTACTGTCACTACCACGAACTACCACACTCCAGAAGGTAGGGTGCATTCATAAGCACTCACAGTCTAGGCACCACGCCTACACCTAAGCCACTCCTCTAATCTATAGATTCCCATAGATTAAAGTACTCAAAGAGTTATGAACAATAAGAACAATACTAACACTTAAGATAATAACATGATTACTTACTCAAACAAGAAGTTGATCCACCATAGAAGTCTCAGGATCAAGTGCCATAGGCCCTTGATCCCGGAGGTACAAGCATAGAGGAGTCACCGACAGGTCTGGTGCTTCCCCTTCTTCTCCTCCACCCACTCTTTAGCTCTCAAGACTAGATCTGGTCACTTTCATGGAGGACTATGGATCTAATCTATCAACTTGATATTCGCTCTCAACTCACTCTAATCCTTCTAGTTCTACATGATCTTCTAATATAGATTAGAACTAGAGAGGAGAGGTTGTCCTCACATTGGGACACCTCTGACCAAAAGGTCAAGAGATAATGAGATAGAATGAGTTAGGGTTTAACCCTGGGGTCAAAGGGTCTTCTTATATAGGCCTTGGCAATGAACGATGACCATTGGATCAAACCGACCTTCAATAACGGTGTAGATACAACTTCAAGGTCGGTTACAAACTGACCTAGAAAGATGAAGCTGATTGGCCACTGTAGCCTGGCGGCGGGCCTAAATGCCTCTGGCGGCCGCCAGGGCATAAGCTCCTCTCGGCCTCTCGTCTCTTACGGTGTCTTCGGTATCTTCTAGAGTGTTTTAGTCCACATTTTGGGTCGAAGTTACTTCACGGTCAAGTCTTGCCATTGTATGAGATGTATATTCAGGAACTTTCTCCATTCTTCTCTGCATTTATCTGTTAAGTCCCTAAAAATATATAAATCACCAAAGCTCGTGGAATTATGTTAGTAAAGCCCCTAGACTTATGTTGATATTCATTTTATGCCCTTAATTCATATTAGTTGACTAGTAATATTATGCTATAACAGTGTCAACACCCGCTACAGCAGCCCACACTTTGACGCTGGCGTCGGCGCACGCTAGACGCGCCAGCGTGGCGTCTTGGTGGCGTCCCGGTGCCCACGCCCGCGGCCTGGCCGAGCACCGCCTTCAACGCCGGGACGCGGGGCTGCCCGCCGCAAGATCCGTCGGCGTGACCGCCATCGCACCACCCGATGTCTGCCGCGTTCAACTTCATGAGATGTCACCGATCTTCGTCACCTTTGCTTCAATCCAGCTTCCGCCGCTTGTTCCATGTTGCCAACACATTGAAGATCACTTCCAAGCACGTGTGTTAGCATTTTGAAAACATTTTCTCCAAGGGCGAAGTTAGCTCTCTAGGTTAGAATGCATGCACATGATTTTGAACCTAGAGACACATGAGGATCACCGGTTCCATCGTTTTCCCCTCTTGATAGTCCGGCTATCGATCCTAAATCACTCACACCCTCTATGGTGTCTTGAGTGTGAAATCAAAATGGCCCTATGGTTATACCTTTGCCTTGAGCCCATTTTGATCCTCGAATCCACTCCAAGCGAGCACTTGATCATCTTTTGGATCACCTCGATCCATCCACCATGACCACCATGCTCCATACTTGCTTGACCAATCCTCGACTAATCAAACACTTAGCATAGAGAGATTAGTCCTAGGATGTCATCAATTAGCCAAAACCAAGCTAGAGATCTTCACTAGATACTTGAAAGGAATTACAATGGAGCAACTATTCATCATCTCCATGCTTAGAGATTATCTTTAGAGTTTATTTTATTCTCACACTCTAACAAAGACTCTTTAATAAAGACTATAAAGACTCTTTTTTATTTGGTTACTTTGGTTATGCATCTTTTTATTTCTTTTCAATAAAGCAAGCATATCTAGCTTGTGGTAAATAAGATGTGGTAAAGAGATACTGTTAACACTAAAATTTGGGAAGCCCGGATGACAGGTAGGCCAGTGCAAGATGCTAATAAAGGTGTTCGGCAAAGAGTTATTCGGTTGGCGTTCATTCGGCAAGCTACCCGAAAGCTATACGGGTTCGGCAAGCCACCCGTGCGGTCGGGTTCTCACAGCCATTTGGCAAGATGGGAGGTAACAACAGACGAGCTACCCGAAGGAGAAGGGCCCATAGGGCGTATGCCACGTCGATTCTGGAAGGGCTTGGGACCTAAGTTATCTTTAAATTAGGTTTTCTTTATTGTAATTGTAGTCGGTTAGGACTCTTATTGCGTCCAGGGTATAAATAGCAACCCTCGACCATTGTAAAGGATATGTCTCAATCAATACAACCAAACAGGCCCCGTGCCACCCTTCAAGTCCAAGTCATGTCATCGAGTTGCTGCGAGAGGAACTATCGATCCGTCAACCTCCGTAAGTACCGGCAACCTTGCATCATGTCTAGAATCATGCGGTGGATTTAGATATGTGCAAGTAGTCTTGTTTCAATGCTTAGTATCATGCGGTGGATTTAAGCGTTGACAAGAGGGTTCTCTGTTAGGTCATGAGTCATGCGGTAGGCTAAGATCTAGCTCGAGCTAGTTATCGGCTCTATTAGATTTGGCAAGATCTAATAGATTCATTAAGTTATCATGTGTTGCAATGTTCTTGTATTTATATTTATTATTATTGCAATCACTCTTTTGCCCAATTTAGATTGATAGGGCTCGGCTTCATATTATTTTTGGATCTATCTTAAGCTTCCATTGTTTTATTCGTCCAGTCGTAATGAATAGATCTCATGCTTATAATAGTCGGGCTTAGATTCAATCTAAGTTGTTACATGTTGCGGGTTCATGCACGTTAGATGCAAGTAGGCCTTGACAATTTGGGTATCGTGGCGGCGGATGTAGGTTTTTGGGTTGCTTTAGAGCTAGTCATCCGGTGGACTAGAATTCGATTCAGTCTGATAGGTTTTGCTTGTATTTTACTTGTTCGTTCCTTCTTCATGGACCCCAATTTGGCAAACTTGCCGAATACGGTTATGCGTTAACAAGTAACAAGTTTTTATAGATCTATTTGGATGTATGCATGCTTTTAGCTTGTCATGATTAGATTGTATCATGTGGTGGATTGATCTGGTTGTAAGGAGTGGTGTAGATGTTAACAAGCTGTATCATGCGGTGGATTAGCTTGTTAGGGTTTGTGCTTGACGGATTAGGAAGGCTAGACATGCGGCAGACTAGTTGGAATAATCTATGGATGTGTTATCTAGATTAGGTTTATATTTATGAGTTACCTACTTTTAATTATTGTGTTAACAGTGGAATCGATCTACACCATATGCTTTGCCATGTTATATCTTGATGATCAGCCTTCACTTGTTCAAACATGTCTGTTTATGTCTATTCGGCAAGCATGTTTCACATGTTCTATTATCAGTTTCTTACCGAATGCATCATTAAACCTGTTGGCAGACAGCTTCTATAGCTGTATGTCGTCGTAAGTGGCTTCAGGGCCCGTATATGTGGATCTGTCTTGGTCATACCGGACAAGTTCCTGCTCTCATGGTTTCATCCCTTGTTAGTTTCAGGTCAAACTGACGGCACGCCTCCGGAATCAAGACGCCAGGGCTCTGTTTGAAGCTAGCTCATCCCGGCTTGCTTTGTGAGCGGCACAAGATGTTTTTGTGTCAACAGATACTTATCTCAATAACTCGGGGTGCTCTCCCCAAGCTTGATTTTGAAGTGGCGGTTACTTGATAGTTGGAAGTAGAGGTAGATAGTGATGGTGGGCTGATTTGATGATGGACGCCATGTGTGTCATGTCTCTCTTCCTTGGGATCCTCGCTTGAACTCAAATAGACAACAAAGCTAGTGGAACTAGTTAAGCGTTAGTGGTTTTAGCCACTTAGCTTCTTGTTGCCAAGGATTATGATTATTCCTTTAAGACAAGAGTTCAAGAGCATTAATATTTTTGGATTTCCTATGCAAATAAGGATGATGATGCATGCATATTTATTTTATTTTTTTACGCCACCATAGTAAATATACTTGTGGGTTGTTACACGCCACAAAATTACTCACATGGGGCTTAGAGTTTTTTAAATGTAAATGCAACAAACAAAAAAATTTATTTTTCTTTTCTAATGCAATGCTAGTGCTGTAATGTAACTATGCTAAAGGAAAATGATTATGCAATGCAAGGAAGTAAATATGCTATACACTAAATATATGGATAACTACCGATCTTAGCTTTCAAGCGAGGGTTCAATATTTTAAGTCCTCCGAACGAGACTTCCTACCTTGTCGTTTCATTGAGTGTATTATCTGATCTTGACGGTCATGCTCCCTAAGATGGTGAAGGATGGCGTCACCCATGTTCTTTGGCCGGTCTTACGAGTTGGAGTGAAGCATTGATAATGGGCGTAGGTAGCATCTTGTTTAGTGTGTATGCTTGTAAGACATTTACTTGTTGAATTTTGGAGATCTTGATAGACTTCTCCACCTTTTTGCTCAAAGTGTGTCCTCGCTTGCAAAGTCAAGGTAGAGATCAAGTGCATGGGCTCTTTTGGTGGGAAAACACCAACAAAACCAAAACTTCATTCATTCTTCTCTAACCTTAGGCACATTAAACAAGATAGAGTTGATTTCTTATATGCTTTGCTTAATCCTAACTTGGGTGACAAGATCAGAAGATTGAGCAAGAGTGTTGCAATTAAAACTTTCGACAAATTGAATCAAACTCCTTGACTCTTGGAAGGGTTTTCTTATCTATACATGATGTATCAAAGGCTTGATTATGACTATCTTGTTCCAAAGCAAGGTGTGCAACATTTTAGCTTACATGATTAGGACTATGAGATCAAGAGAGTGGTGGTAGGAACAATTAAAGAAACGAAACATGTTGAGCTAATAAAGTTGGATCAAGCAAGGTTGTTACTCTAACATGTTTGATTCTTTATTTATGAACAAGCCATAATTAAGGTAAAGCTTAATTAATGACAACTTACCTCAAGATGTTACATTATTATTGGAGTGTGACGGCACCGTAACACCTTGTGGTGGTCCTTTTCTTCCGCTTTCGAAGCTTTCCTTCTTTGGCCGCTTGTGTATCTTGCTCCTCACTTGTCTCTTTTATTGTATCGCCCTTTATTTCTTGTTCTTTCTTTTTAAATTGTTTTTGGACCTTTTTCTCACTCATTATTTTATGCCTACAAAGCATTAGTACACAACACATACCTGAAGGAATATACAAGTAATAACAAGGGTAGTGTTGCCACGAGAGTTAAAGATCACTTTCTATGCTATGGATAGTTGAACATTTTAATTAATTAGCATAGAACATTTATTCACCATTACTTCTTCTCTAGGGGATTGATTTTATTTTACATCTTAAGTTTGATTTTTATGTATGACATTTATAAAAGTAATCAAACTTAGAGAGACAAAGTAATAGTGAGTAGGGGGATTGCAAACCCGGCATGTCGAGTGACGGGAGCTTGAGAAGAGGAAGAGTATTGTCGATGATCTTTAGAGGAGTCAACCTTCCTCCCTTATGCTCGAGCCTTGCGTCACTCGACACTTTAAGTGTGAATGCTGAACCATCCCTCATCGTGCGTTGCAACCACCATGTCCTTAGGCGTTGTTCATCCCGACTTTGGCGTTTCTTGTGGCCTATTGCTTTGTCCATCCACTTCCTTTGAGTGATTAATTTTCTAGATCGTGTTGTATGACACTCATCTTCATCGAATAGGCATAGCATAGATCCTTTCCTCGCAAAATATTAGTGGACACATACCCGAGGGAATACAACAAGTTTGAAGTAGGGGTTGTTGTCCAAAGCTCATATGATCTCAACTATGCTAATGAAAATAGCAATGCATTTTGTTCATCACGCCTTATAACACATATCGTTTGCGGTTGCACTCTAGCATTGCTCAAGGCAAAAGTAACTTGTAGCAAATGACAAACGAATGATTTGATACTTATATTTCTTCCATCAATGATGAATGAGCCGAGTCCTTTTGCACAAGGTTGGAGTTCATCATATGCCTTGCTTCATCTCATCGATATGGAGTTCATCTCTTAACTTACCCGAATTGGATTTGAGAGTTTTCTGCATGGGTTAGTCCAACAAAATAGCCAATGTCTACACAAGCAATTTTTAGTTCAATAACCGAACTAGACTCCATGTCTAATTCAATTAAGGAAGGCATTTTAACCTAAGCACCACACTTAATTTAAAAACCTTTAGAAGTATCCTTGCAATACTTCTAAACCAAAGCATACTATAGAAAACATGTATAGCATGAAAGCACTATAGAGACATACTCAAATAGGATGAAAGAGCATGATCATGGTGAAGATTTTTTTTCTTTTAGATGCAAACAACATGGATGTATGCAAAGAACTAAACATGCAATGGATCTACTATAAGAAAACATAAACTAAGTGGAGGGAATGCATGAGTTAATCAAAGCAAACATGCAATGAAATGCAAGAAATTAAATGATAATTACTCAATAAGTTTAAAGTCCATGAGCAAGACTATCTCACCTTTCTTGATCATACTTAACTTGATGTGCGCTTCTATGTAGGTCACTTGAGATATGATTTGAATTCTTGTGATGGCGACTTCCTCTCCAATCTACAACCGGTTAGAATAATAATATATATATATATGAATACATATCTATGAGATGGCAGGGTTCCATTGTTGATAAATCTTGAATGTTTAGGCACCCTGGGTTCTTCAATGTTTCTTCTTTCCTTTTCTTGTGGAATCTTATCGGAAGGTCGCAACGACATCTTTTGTCCTGTCTATTCCACAACTCAATAGAACAAGGGTAATCCTACTAAAGCTAGTGATATACTAAATTTGACATCAAGAGCATTATCAAAATCTTTACGCCAATTGCTTCCCTAAGCAACGGTGCTAAAAAGCTTGTTGGTATTTATTAAGTGCTAAAAGAATATTATAGATTCCAGGCGCGCACGTAATACCATTGTAGCTTTTACTCGGGAGTATTCAGTATCGTATTTATCCAAGGGGAAGCAAAGGTTAAAGAATCTAATAAGTCACAATCATGCATCTACAAACTTAGCAAACCACTTAGACTAAAGTGAGGGGGTAAATGATATATGATAGGAGTTATGAATGATATAAAACACACAAGAGAATTCCATGATAAATGCGTAGCTAGCAAGTTGAGAGGACAACGGAGAGATCAAGATTCCTATCTACTTCTCTATTACTTAGGTTCTATGATAGCAATCACACCAAAACACTTTGGGACATCAGAACACTAGCCACAGAAAGAGATGAGAAGGGGGCTAGGAAGCTCTGACTAAAGTCCTACAAACACCAACCCGACGTGGTGGACTACGTCGGCCATCAGGGTTGTCACCACCTGGGGCTACCACAACTATTCCGTAGGGATTGGGTGCAATCTCAGGTAACCTATAGGATAGACACTATGTCTACACTAGCGATTACTACTCTAATCTCACGTGAACACTAGAGCACTCGATGTGAGCAGAGATGCCATGCAAAGGCATCACAACTATACTAACCAATTATATGAAAGACATAAAAGTAAATAGAGAAGATAAATATAATAATCATAAGTCTTACAAAGAAAGGATACAAGACATACCAAACTCTAAAGACTTCTCTAGAACCGGAGCGCAGCTCCACTCTCCCTAACTCTCTAGTTGCTAATCTACTACATTGGAGAGTCTAGCCCTAATTCTCTAGTATGGAAGAGAGGTTGTCCTCACATTGGGGCACCTCGATGATCAACAAATCAAGAGATAATGAATGGAATGAATTAGGGTTTCACCCAGGGGCCAGGGGGTCTTGTTATATAGCCAAGGATGAACCGTGACCCTTGGATCAAACCGACCTTGATCAATGGCTTAGATCTCTCCTCAATGGTGGTTGCGAACCGACCTACGAAGCAGGCTGTGTATGGGCTTTGGGCCAGCTTGGCCGAGCTCCTCCCCCAGCTTGGCTGAGTGGGCCCAGTGTCAGATGGGCCCCACCTTGCAGGGGGTGGTCTCTAGTGTCTTCTAGAGTCTTCTTTCGTAGGAGCCAAGCCGAGTTGCTTCATGGACAAGTCTTTACATTGTATGGGTTGCAAACTCTGGCTTTTACTTATTTAATCCCTAAAAATATATAAATCACCAAAACTCATGGAATTATGTTAGTAAAGCCCCTAAGCTATGTTGATATTCATATTATGCCCTAATTTCATGTTTAGTTGACTATTAAATATTTGCAATAATAGGTGTCAACAGATTATGTCTTTTGTCCTGGACTAGCTTTTGAGCCTGCGCCGACTTCTGGACATGTTCTTCCCTTGGCCCATGCTTCTTCGAGTAGAGAGATGAGTCCTTCTATTTCTTCCCCTGGTTATAATGCTGTAAGATCAGGTTGCGGTTGATGAGGCAAGGATGGGAGGGAGCTGTCCTTGTTGATAGCGAGTGAGAGTGATGTGTTGTGTGTGGTGATGGGTGGGAGATGTGGATGAGATGGCATTGATGGATGGATCTTGAGATGGATTAAAATATGATTAACATTGATTAAAACTTGATTAAACTTGCATAGGAAACTACAGCCATATATTAGGCCTCTTTGTTGGTGTTTACGGCGAAAGCGAAAAAGTCCACAAGCGCACGGAAATACGTTGTAGCACTTCACCCGGAAGTATTCAGGGGTATCGTATTTTCCTCGAGGGAACGAGTGTAAAAAGTCTCTTAGCTAGTCCTCCCCAAAAGGTGAGATGAAGAGTAGCTTGGGTAGTGAGGTTTACTAACGGTAGAGATCCTAAGCAGAGACAACTTTGTCACTATAACTCACTTCGGGCACCAGAGCGCACCTGGTCTACCAGGTGATACCGGCAAATGCTCTGCACCACCCAAGACATGGGGGATTACAATGGACGGACAGGGCTGTCACGACCTGCCGCCTACCACCTCGTCCGTCTGATGAATGAGGCAAATGAAGGTAGCCGCTAGCCTAGACACCACGTCTATGCTATGACCAACTACTCTAGTGTGAGCTCAAGGGTTACCCGACAGGCAAGGCCCTTTTACTAGAGCATTCATCACAAGGACGAACGACGATCCCACAAGTATATAATGAACAAAGATAACTTTCTCGAGAACTTAATATCGAAAGATAAATACGAAAGTTCTTACTCCAAGTAGTAGAACGATCGTAGAGGTACAAGTGTAGAGGGAGCCGATAGGTCTGGCACTCTATCCACCTGATGTACGAGGCACGCCTAGTACAAGATGTAGAAGAAGCCGGCACTCTGGGATTCCTTCCAACTCTTCCTCACTCACTCCCTATACTAATCTAACTAGAGCTAGTGGAAATGAGTCTTGCACTCCTTCTCTTCTCTCGTGTATGTTGAATTCTTGTGTGTCTTGAGTGAGGAGGGAGCCCCTCTATTTATAGGAGGGTGGAGGTGTATGCCATGGAATATTCTTTGATCCCCCTTTGAATGCACCAAACCGACCTTGAATCTGTGTCTAGGTACAGTGAACGTGGCAACCACCTACACAACCGATGTTGAGAAGGCAGTATCAAGCAACCGACCAAAGCTGGGCCCACCGAGCTCCGGCCAGGGCCTCGTGGGCTTCGCAAGGAGTTGGGCCTAGGTGGTTGCTCGGTCCCGATTTGGCCATTGTTTTGGGCTTCTTTGTATTTCTCCCTTGCTTTGCCATGGGCCAAAATGTATTTAGTTTATTTTTTTATTTTTCGCGTCGCTATTGGCCCACTTTACATGTATTTTTGTTATAACCCTACAAAACAAGTAAACTCACCAAAACTATGGAATTGGTTAGTATAAATCCCTATTTCTATTGTGTTTGGTGGTTTTTAGGCTAATGTTGGCAGTATTTTATATGCGATTTAGTTACCGCTAACAAGCTCCCCCACACTTAGTCCTTTGCTCGTCCTCGAGTAAAGGTATGAAGGACTAAGGCGGTTCAATCTCCAAGATGTTAACCTGCATACAAATTATTCTGGGCTTCACCTGCTTTGTGAGCATTTAGGGTGGCTACCAAGTCATCTTGGATAATTGAGCGATGGAATAGCTTGGATTTCTATCTTGTTTTTATATTTTTGCAAAGAAAGTAGCATTGCTCGCTGGTTGATTCTCACATAAGTATCTCATATTTGTGGTTTGTTTTCCTCACCAAAGCCACTCTTGTATTGGCACTCTCACTCATCCTATCTTTTTTGTAGAGTTGGAGTTCTTGGATGGTTGGCAAAAAGATGCATACTCACCTTGCATATTTTGTCGGGTCAAGTTAGGATCCTTGGCGGGAAGCGTCATACTCTTAGATCGAAATGTGCAAGTGTGTGGGAAAGTATATTTGTATTTTTTATCACTCTTTGATTCATGATCTCTCTTTTTGAATGCATGCTTTTGAGGAGAAGGACAGGCTAATTTCTTTCCTTTCTTCTTCTTCTTTCTTTTTTTTGTGCGGGTAATATTTTTCTGTCATTATTTCTTTTGGACACATGTCCTTCTTTCTTTTTGCATATTTTTTTTTTTTCTTTTTGTAGCATGTACCTTCTCCTTTTGCATGGAAACTTTGGTGTAGAGATGATCATGATAACAAATGGATGGAGTGGTTTATTTGGTGGATGGAATGGTGCATGTTGTGCGTAATTCTCGGTGTGAGAATTGGCGTGTATATGTAGGTGTACGTGAATTTCGATCTTGGGAATATGAAACTCTCTCAACATAAATCTTAGAACTTGACAAAACTCAATACAAGAGAGATCAGCTATATGTGGATATTCATGTCAAGTATCAGGCTTTTGGTAGGAATTTTCTCTAAAATCAAACCGGGGAGCATGCTTATTTTTGAATTTTCGAAAAGAAAACCAAGTCTTATTGCAAGAGAGAGAAACTTTCAAGTCATTCCTACTATATCTCAAAGTTCAATTATTTAGACAAAATGGGTTCTCTATCAAGTAGTTTTTTTTTTAGAGAAAAGGTTTCCCCACCTTTTATTCAAAAGCTAAAAGCATCCAGGCACAGGTTCAAAGCGCTAAAGCACGAGTCAAACACACCCACTCTCATGTCTAAGAGACACGCACGCATTCACTTTCGGGCGTCTATATTATTACAATCCATTTCTTCACCCAAGCCATCACTTGCGACCCTAGACAAGGAGTAGGCAATTGTTTGTATAAATTATATGCACACAATGTCGTTATAAAATTATCTCGCAAGCGCCACGAGATAGAAATACCATTGTTGCACTTTACCAAAAGATGAACTCGGTTTTAAAATATCGAACCCAAAGGAACAGTAGGTGAATATAACTAGCGTTTACCCAATCCACTTCATAATCAAAGTACTTAAGAAACTAGCTAGAATTAGGGGATAACACTAACTTCTTGTTCTAATCTCTATAAACCCCAGTTTATTTATTCTATCATGGACGCTAATTCTTAATAAAGTAAGGCAAAATCACTCTATTAAGAACAGACAAAGCCTACCATTTCTTCTTAGTGGTAAGTGGGCTACAGAGGATTCAATAAAGCTATAAAGTCACCTTTATGATACTACCACCGATTCCCTACTAAGCAAGGGGCATTCACGGATAACTCTAGTCTAAGCATCCAAGATACACTAGAAACTATCCCTCTAATCAAGAGCAACCAAGATTAAAGTACTCTAAAAGAGTTGCAAACTTGAACAATAGAATAAACCAAAACTTACTTTAATTATGAAGTCGAAAACCGGATAATCTCTGAATACACTCCTCCTCTTGAGAAGAGAATGATCCCTCGAGAATACAAGAGAGAAGATCCGACAGTAGGAACTCCTCGAAGCACTCCTCACTAATCTCTTTATTTCTAATAAACTTGATTGCTAATCAAGATCCTTTGTAGCTAATCTGAAATGGCTATGCTCCAATCATAGGATCTTGACTTTCTCTAACCCTAGACTTCTCAGAGAGATCTCTGAAGAAGGAATTCTATCTATTGCTAATGAATTAGGGTTTCAGGGGGTAGCCCTGCCCCTTCTTTTATAGCCCCATAGGATGAATCTCAGCCCTTGGATCAAACCGACTTGATTGGACGGACTAGATCAACTCCATAGGTCGGTTGTAGGAAGGTTCCAGAAGCTCGACACGTGGCGTGCTCAGGGGGTGCCGTGCGGCACCACCCCCGTGTCGCCCGGCCCCACCTAGAAGTGGGTGGGCCCCGGCCTTGGCGAGGTGTCCTCTCTTCACATTTTGACCCTAGGAATTTACTCCTATCGCCCTGATTTTGTCCTTTTCTTCCGCTTCTCTATTTTCACTCTTTTCGGCTCTGTTTCTGCTGTTTTCCGGAGTTCTCCTGCAAAACTGAGTGTGCACCAAAACTCGTGGAATTCATTAGTAACAGTAATATTTTAGTAGCATTCATCCATGTTTAAGAGCTTTCCATATATATAAAAGTGATCAATAACTACCATCAACAGCAATCGAGCCGACTGTGACGACGATCCCATTGATGTCCATTCGATTTCGCCGGTCGTTTGTAGACATCTTCCGGTTGAAGCACCGGGCCCTCCATGCGACACTTGTCCTCCTCTTGAACAGAACCCTTAGACACGCACGCATTCACTCGGGCGTCTATATCATTACAATCCATTTCTTCACCCAAGCCATCACTTGTGACCCCTGGACAAGGAGCAGGCAATCGAGCCAACCGTGACGACGATCCCATTGATGTCCATTCGATTTGCGCTGGTCGTTTGTAGACATCTTCCAGTTGAAGCACCAGGCCCTCCATGCGACACTTGTCCTCCTCCTTGAACAGAACCAGCCAACTCCTCAGCATCTTCGCCAACTTCAGTATACTCGTCTTCATACCCATCCAAATAGCACCCTGAAAACATAGTTCATTATGTGATTTCCATATAGTCCACAAGGCAGCCGAAGAGATAACATTTGTTAACAAGTGCTTCTTATTCGACAGCCAATATTTTGCCACTGATTCATAGTTCATACCAATATTAAAGCCCAACAAATTAGAGATAATTCTCCACATGAGATGAAGCAACACAGCGGTCAAAAAATAGATGTGTTATATTTTCCATATCAGCACAAAAGAGACAACTAAGGTCGAAACTTCTCTTCTTTTTGTAAATTTTCTCTAGTCAAGAGTCTATCATGGGAGAGTAGCCATACTCTATCATTAATGATTGCATACAGAGTTTGCACAGAGTAGGTTCCTTTAGAAGAGTAAGACCACATAATCTGGTCTTCCTCTTGGTTTAATACAGTACCTTCTATTAGACCACACAGTTCATACCACATTACCATTTGTGACTCAGAAACATTTCTCCTGAAGGAGAGTCTAAGCTCACCCTCTACCCAGACCTGGGTAATGGTCTTCCCCTATTGCTCATTAATCAAGTACAAAGGCCAGGAAATAATAGCTAGACTTGTATTGCCTATCCACTGGTCCTCCAAAAATCGAACTTTGTTTCCATTACCAATCACCCACCTAATCCCCATGAAAGCGGCTTTAAGAGCCCAAAGTACACCTTTCTAGAAAGGAGAAGCACTCGCCTCAAGGCAAGCATAGCATATTAGGGCTCTCAGTTCTGTATTTGTAATCAACAATATTAACCCAAATAGCCTCCCTATTTAGATGGTATCTAAAGATCCAGGAAGAAAGTAGGGCAAGGTTTAGGTTCCTCAAATCAGGGATCCCAAGTCCCCCCTTCTCTTTTTGCCGAGCTACCAACCGCCAGTTAGCTAGGTGGTATCTATGTCTCTCTTCTGTATTATCCCATAAGAAATGACCCATATGTGTGTTGAGCATCTTAATAGCCCATTTTGGGAATTTAATGATTGACAGGAGGTAAATGGGGATGCTGGCTAGACATGCTTTCAAAAGCACTAATCTAGCTACATAGGAAAGTAGTCTCCCCTTCCATCCAGCAGTCCTTTTGATAACTTTGTCTATCACAGGTTGGAGGTCCTCTTTACTTAGCTTTCTAAAGTGTAAAGGCACACCTAAATATTTAATAGGGAAGTCACTCATTTTGCAAACAAAAAGCTTGGCAAAACTATTGGATTGGTCCTCATCCATACCTATTGTCAGGAGATCACTCTTATCATAATTGATCCTCATCCCTGACATCTGTTCGAAGCAAACTAAGAGCCATTTAAAATTGCTAGCCTTTTCTAGGTCATTCTCTAAGAAAAGCAGGGTATCATCTGCATACTGCAGACTGATTACACCACCCTCATACACCTGAGGCAGTAATCCAGAGATTAATCCCTGGCTAGCTGCTCTCATCATCATTCTAGAAAAGACATCAGCTACCAAATTAAAAAGAAGTGGGGATAGAGGGTCCCCTTGTCCGAGCCCCTTACCGGGTTTAAAATAGCTGCTATTCTCATCATTAATTCTCACACATATAGACCCTCCCTTAACTACCTGCTGTAACTAGCCTCTCCATCTGGATCCAAACCCCCTAGATTCCAACATTTCCTCAAGGAAAGACCAACTAACCCTATCATAAGCCTTCTCATAGTCCAGCTTGAGAACAATACCTTCTTGTTTATTTCTATGCACCTCATGAATAATTTCATGAGCTGCAACAACACTCTCTAGGATGAACCTTCCCTTAATAAAAGCAAGTCTGATTAGAAGCTATTAGCCTATTAGCAATTTTGATCAATCTATTGTTTAGCATCTTAGAGAAGATCTTAAAACTGCAGCTTGATCAAACTAATAGGCCTAAATTTCTTAAGAACTTTGGCCTCAGGTTCTTTAGGGATCAAGGTAATCATAGCATAATTCAACCTATCAAGGTTAAGATTACCCTGTTCAAAAGTTCTAATTAGCCTCATTAAATCATCTTTAATAATATCCCAAAAGACTTGGTAGAAAAGAAAAGAGAAACCATCAGGTCTTGGTGCTCCTTCAGCATAAGAGCCAAAGACGACTTCTTGACTTCTGTTTAGAAAAATGAGCCTCCAAAAACTCATTTTCCTAATCAATAACTTTTTCATCTATATGCGAAATCTTGTTCTAACCTAACCCCACTATCTGCTTCAAAGACCAAATAAATCCTTATAAAAAGAAACAACATGCTCAAGCATATTGTTGTTATCATCAATCCAACCATCGGGCCCTTCAAATTCCCACTTATCCTTTTCTTTCTATTCCTCCGGTTGGCTATTGCCCGGAAATAGGCGGTGTTCCTATCCCCTTCTTTGACATTTCTTTCCCTAGACCTTTGTCCGGCTTTAATTTCTTCTAACCTCCAAATACTTTCTAGCTCAGTAATGATATCATTCATCCTCTTCCTCTCTCCATCGAGAGCTCTCTACATTCTATTTTCACATCTAAAAGTTCATGCTCCTTAAGGAGTTCCTATTTTTGTTTTCCTAATTTGGGCATTGATATTAATAGCCCAACCCTTTACTTTTTTTCCTCACTAGTCGACTTTAAATTGCCGGATATCTAGAGGATCAAGAAAGACACATGGAGTGTTCCAGGTTTTTGGCACCAAATCCTTGAAATCAGGCTGGTCTAGCCACCATTTCTCAAATCTAAAAATACTAACTTTCTTCATCTCCCTAATAACAAAGTCTAAAATTAGTGGGACATGGTCACTACAAGCCCTTGATTTGGTATCCACAAAAAGCTTTAGGAAACTGTTGTTCAAAGCTGGTGGTACAAAAGATCTTGTCTATAGCAGCTAAGATTGGATGAGATTGGTTATTCATCCAAGTAAAGGATCTATTAGAGGGTTTCAACTCAATAAGCCCAAAACTGTTAATCCAGGTTGAGGAAAAGATCAGTCCACTTGTGATTAATCACCCCATTGCTCTTCTCCATAGAGTTGCACACTAAATTAAAATCCCCTCCTATGATAGTAGGGCCATCCCAGTTTCCTAATAAGGATTCTAACTCATCAATAAAATCAACTTTGCCCTCCTCATAGGCTGAACCATACACAAAGATTAGTCTCCAAGGAGAAATTGTCATCATAATTTCTCACCATAGCAGAACCACTAAATTTATTTATCCGCCATGTAGTAATATCAAACTTAGCACTATTAAAACCTACTAAAATACCACCCGCAATCCCCCACGGCTGGTAGAAAATTCCATTCAAAACTACTATTATTAGTATTTAGAAAGGACCTGAGAGAAGTCTTCCTTTTTTGTCTCTTGAATGCCAACAAAATCCAGTTTGTTATCATGAATAAAATCATACAGACATTGTAGCCTTCCCTCTTTATTGAGGCTTCTAATGTTCCAAAACGCTCCTATCATTAGTAACTATTGTTTGTTTGTCATATTTGCTTTTAGAAGCAACTTCCACCCAGGACCTACTAGTGGAAACATCTCGACACCTTAATAGGTGTTTCAACCCATTCCATTAAAGGAGGAAACTCATTCACAATTAAGACATCGGGATTACCAGTAGTCTCATCTGGCACCTTTAAAGGTGTTTCTACAATTTGTGACTGTTGGCATTTGTTAAGTGCTAAAAGAATATGAAGGATTCTGCAAGCGCACAGAACACCTACCATTGTAGCTTTTCCCTAGGATGAGTATTCTAGAGTATCGTATCCACAGGGATGCTTTGGCTAAAGAATCTAATAATTCACAATCATACATCTACTAACTTAGCAAACCACTAGACTAAAGTGAGGGGGTAAATGATTATGATAAGAGTTATGCATAATATAACACACAAGAGAATTCCTATGATAAATATATAGCTAGCAAGTTGAGAGGACAACGGGAGAGATCAAGGTTCCTATGTACTTCTCTATTACTTAGGTTCTATGATAGCAATCACACCATAACACTTCGGGACATCAGAACACTAGCCACGAGAAAGAGATGAGAAGGGGGCTAGGAAGCCCGACTACGGTCCTACAAACACCAACCCGAACGTGGTGGAATACGCCGGGCCATCGTGGCTGTCACCACCAGGGCTACCACAAACTATCCGTGGGGTTGGGTGCAATCTCAGGTAAACTATAGCCTAGACACCATGTCTATACTATCGATTGCTACTCTAGCTACCATGAATAACTAGAGTCCTCAATACGAGCGGAGATCCTATGCAATGGTATAACAACTATACTAACCATATATGAAAGACATGGAAGTAAATAGAGAAGATAAATATATGAATCATAAGTCTTACAAAGAAAGGATACAAGACATACCAAACTCTGTAGACATCTCGGAACCAGGAGCAAAGCTCCACTCTCCCTAACTCTCTAGTTGCTAATCTATTACATTAGAGAGTCTAGCCCTAATTCTCTAGTGGAGAGGAGAGGTTGTCCTCACATTGGGACACCTCTATGACCAACAGGTCAAGAGATAAAGAATAGAATGAGATAGAATGAATTAGGGTTTCACCCTGGGGTCAGGGGGTCTTCTTATATAGGCCTTGGCGATGAACGATGACCATTGGATCAAACCGACCTTCAATAATGGTATAGATACAACCTCAATGTCGGTGGTAAACCGCCATAGAAATATGAGACTGATCTGTGGAACCCACCTGGCGGCCGGCCTAAAAGGCTCTGGCGGCCGCCAGGGTCTTGTGGCCTATTTGTGTCTCCTTTCTTCTGGTATCTTCTGGAGTCTTCTAGAGTGTTTTAGTCCACATTTTGGGTAGAGTTACTTCACGGTCAAGTCTTATCATCGTATGAGATGTAAACTCTTCGGTTTCTCATCGTTCTTATATGCTTTTATCTGTTAAGTCCCTGTAAAGATATAAATCACCAAAGCTCGTGGAATTATGTTAGTAAAACCCTAGTCTATGTTGATATTCATTTTATGCCCTTATTTCATGTTTAGTTGACTATTAATATTATGCTATAACAGGTGTCAACAAGCTCCCCCAAGCTTACCCTTTGCTAGTCCCTAGCAAAGCCAAACTTAGCAATGGATCAGGAGTTGCTACAACGCTTTCACACCTCAAAAGTACACATGCTCTCAAACAAAATTTCTCCTCTATATTAGAAAAAACTTTTTCAACCTTCAACTTACCCATATTACCTTTAACCATGGAGCTTATAGCTTTTTCTCAGGATCTTGGGTAATTGAAAGATAGAACAATCAAGTCAAGCACCATGTCTCAAACTCTTTGCTCAACCTTCATTCTCGTTTTTGCAAGTTTTCAAAATAAAACTCAAAGTTCCTTTGTATGACCCTCTCAAGTCTCTCATATGTGGTATTTGTGGATCCTCACTTAGGCAATAATGTTGTGTTGCCTTTCTCTCATAATATGTGGTATTTTTGGAATAAGGCAAGAGGACACTATGCCTTCTTCTCTCTCACCCTATATCTAAGGTTTATATCTGGAGCTCATAGGTGAGAGAAACTAAATTTACTTACTAAGCATATATCGTAAATT